>BSBM01000887.1:865000-1457500 GCA_027924585.1 Larix kaempferi
AATTCAAATTGTTTTTGGCGCCCTTTCAGGCTTGGAATTAGATTCGGATTGGCTCGGTCTGATTTATCCCTAATTTATAGCAGAAAACATCAAACGCTGCAACTTCCTGTTTTTCACAGCTAGTTCTGCATAAGCTCCACGAGTGCACTGCAGATGAAATTGCACACACTTGTCGAGCTCTGTGTGCAGATTCCAAATATATAATTTTTTAATAGATGTGTTGTTGTTCTCTATTTTTAATTCATTTTAAACTGCACTCATGTCAAATTCGTAAAAAACATAGGTCGTTTATTTGGCCTATAACTTTTGATTGGCTTACCTATTTCGAAAACGGAAAAGAACCCACGTAAGAGCACGAAAATACCTACAACCAAAAAAAAAAAAGCATTTTGATTATTTTTAGACCATGATATGGTGGATTAAAACTTGACAATGTCGTTTTAGGACTTCACTAAATTCGGTAATTTAAAAAAAATATAAAATTGACTTTTAAAATTTTGGAAAAATAGCCCCGCACAAGATTTTTATGTTGCCTACGCCTCTACATATTTTTTTTCTAGTAAATTGAAAATTTACATAGCAAACAGGTGGCTCAAAAAAAACAGGTGCATTATGTTTTAGAAAAAAAATAACATACCCATCTTCGAATAATGACATTTTGGGGTGGTTATACCACTTTTCCATAAATAAAAATTATATATTCCGGAAGGTCATCCGTTTTTCTACGTTTCATCTTTTTACACCTAATCAGAAAACGTTTTGTAGGTACCTCTAATAATTGATTTTAATGATAATATTTCTGTTTTTCCAGAATGTCATTGCAACTAACGTGTCATAATTGGGTATCATTACCTTGCACCAGCCCTGCAGTAAGCAACCTGGCTTACCAAGCACGAGGAAGACTTCGAGATCTTGTCCATGGTTGCGTAGGAGTAATCAATGATCTGAAGGAAAAAACTTGCAGACGTTCAAGCTCAATTGGCATGTACACAAGCAAAGCTGGCTAACATTAGTCTGCAACATGGAAATCTCCTACCCCTCGTTATTACAGGAGGATATCATGAAGGTTGGGATCCTATTAACGACAACGCGTCACTGGTAGAGAGTCAAGACATGCATACGAACCCCACTCTTTCTAAGGATGCAAATCCTATGAAGTTATGGGAGAAATTTTGGGCATAAGCAATAACTCTTAGCACTTTTTTTTAAAGGAGGAGGAATGCCCACACCGTAGTAATAACTATTGAGTTTGAGAAGCTGTTTTTGTAAATGCTATAAAACTTTTAATGTTTCTTTCTCACCATTCTTTTTGCTTAAATCTAGTTTTTTTTAATGTATATGTACAAGTTAATATATGATATTCATGTTCTTACAAACTTGATCCTAGCATTTTCTTGTGAACAAGATAATGTTTTCATTCAATATTGAAGCTAGCCCTAACCTAGGTTATACACCTATCCTTAGTTGAAAAAATATATATATGTATAAAAGCTTGCTTTGTGTGGACTGTCGCGATAATATAATTATAAAACCCTACTTAGTTTTTGTCTTTCTTTTTGTCACCTCAACAGGATCCTCACACCTGAATGATTTCCTCATATGCAATGCCATTTGTGATTTTTTTATTTATTTCTAAATTCAATTTCACTGCAAATTTTTGTAGCAGAAGAATGGGGAAACAATTAAATATTTGGATTTTTTGGGGTGGTGAACAGTGTTATTTCAAATCAGTTGGACTGATTCAATAACGATTAATTGACCGAATAAATCCAATTGAGCAAAACATTCAATTAGATTCAATTTATAGCTTGATTTCAGTATGGAGAAGGCCGATTCAGCAGATCTATTATACTATGGTGGCCACCACTTAGGTCTATTCTTCAAGTTCACCAGGTCTTGCTCCAGAATACAAATATTGTGATTCGATCTCAAAGTTTCTTCAATCTTTCAAATTTCAATAATGTTGGTTGCTTTGAATATTTGAAGTGTAAATCCAAGTTGGATTGTTTACATCTGTTGGCAATGCGTTATTCCAACATCATGGCCAGGTGAGAAATCATGTATTACTATATCTCCCATGTTGGAAGTATATGTCTGGATACCATGATAGAGTTAGACCATATCTCATCATTATAAGCAGTATGTTTATGGTACTAATCTATCAATAAGTATGTTGTACATATCAGAATAGATCCACTATAAATAGTATAAAGAACAAAAATAGAGCTACACAATTATCATTTTGTTTTTAATTATTATTACAAATCAATTTTTCTTTTTGTATTAATTTAATTTTTTAATGTTATAAATATAATATTTTTATTTAAATTTTAAATAGATTTAATTATGAAAAATCATTTTAATTTTGAATTTATCAATATTAAGAGAAATGAAAAATAAACCTATTATATTTAAATACAATTTAAAATGGATATGTACTTTTATTCATTGCAAATGAGTGTCATAATAGTAAATCCAATCTCCTATGTTGCTTTGTGGTTTTGGGTGAAATTATGCTTACGGGTTAGATAAGGAATTCATATATAAAAAATGATTTAAACATGGTTTTTAAGGTAACTGATAATATTTGAAGTTGATAGATTCCAATTCAGAGTTATAAAATTCCGAGAACACGGTGAGACCTGATCTATACTAAACTGTGCATACATCCAAAGTGATCTATCTAAAGTATCTAAAGACAAGAATTGACCTAGATACGTTTTTTAAGGTCATTAAATGTCATGGAGACTCCTTGCAATACTCCATGCCCTGAAGGCATGGCCGAATTACTTAATTTACAAAAAACTGAAACTGTCGATAGATAATTAAAGTTTTAGGTATTTGTAGACTCAAACTCAATTGAATCCCAGGCAGTTTTATTGGGTATCATTTCTAAGCCAAGCAGTTTTATTGGGTATCATTTCTAAGCCATTATGACTATGCCATACTACACATTAAAGTAAAAGAGAATCTAGTAGCAGATGCCGTGAGCTTGAGGCATTACAGAGTTTAAATTTACCGATCCTAAGCCCATCTCATATGTCCTGCAGTAGGCCCAACTTCAAGGACTCAGACAGTTTATGTAAGCTATCCTCGGAAGAACGGCTCATTGGAACAATTCTTTGATGATTCAAAGACATAGAAGAGACATTAGGAACGACATTCAGAGGTATGTCACACCCTAGTTTGTGGCACTAAACCATTGACCTAGATACGTTTTTCAAGGTCATTAAATGTCATGGAGGTAACGGAATTCAATTTGAAATATAAAATACTAAAACGTAAATATAAAAAATGTCACAAACAAAATGTCGAATTTCCCATTCTGATTTAAAAAGTATTGTATAAAGGTATAAAAAATTATCGTAAAGCCAGTCGCTAGAAATTGTTTTTTTATGTTGCACATTGAGTCTAACGGCATATAATTTGAACTTTGTATGGAGGAGATAGAGCATTCTGAATCTCGAAAACCAAGTAATTATACATTTGTAAGTAGTTTTTGTTCTATGCAAAATGCAATGGACAATGATCTCTCACTGATATCCAATTCAAAAACCATTTTAGGAATTTTCAGAAGGACGAGGGTTACATATGACACAATGCATTCTGCTCCATGTGGAGCACATAGGTGGTAGAAAAATTATAAGCATGGGTCTCATTCTTGTGCATTTCTCTTAGGTAATCTAGGGAAGAAATGAGATCGAGCTTAGTTAGCAGATAGACCAAGCTTAGCTCTCTTAACACCTACAATCTAGTATCTACATTTTTTTCCCCCGAAAAAAAAGCGTAATTTCATTTCATCCATTAGAGTACGTAACTACATTGATCGACACACTCATTTAGAGTGGTATATAGTACTGCTGAATCAAGCATCCTGTTGAGAGCTGAGATAAATACCGATGTTCTCACTACGTGAGCATTAACATCTTTTACAATAACGTGCATAATAACTTCCTTGGAAACTCTACAAAATTTGTATTGTCTATTTACAAAATAACTACTAAAAAATAGAGAATTGACATAACAGAGTTATATAACTGCAAAATGTGTATCTGCAAAAATCAGTCTTTCACCAAACTGTTTGAAGGAGAAATTGTAGTGTCACCACAAGAGCAAAAAACTGCAATAAAAAACCTGCGCTGACTCGATCATTCTATGAATGGTCTATGATAAAAAGCTCGTTCAATTCCATCAAAAAATTCAAATATTTTCCAAATTCCGACCCCCATGAGCAGCCCTTCCTTAGAGGCCTTGTCCGCCTCAAGATTGTTTTCACGGTAAATGTGCCTGCAATTAAAAGTTTCAAATATGTGAGTGGCGTTCTGTATTTGTTCCAAAACTACAGCAATCCTCCGGTTGTTGCAATGATAAGTGCCTATAACCCAATTGATCACATTCAAAGAGTCTCCGAAAACAGTAAATTTATGGATAGAAAGTTCCACAGCATAAGAAATCAAAAGTTTGAGACTGAGAATCTCTGCCCAATTGTTGGTTCCCCTCCCAAAACCAAACGACATCACATAGTAGTGAACAAGTGACAAGTAAAGGACAGCCCCCCCCCCCACAATGATCATTCTGACAAGCCCCATCAAAAAAAACCCCACGGCTGGGATCGATCAATTTCCACAGCTTGAATATTTCGAGGGCTTGAAGCCTAACGAATCCACTTAAGGGCTAAGAAGATCCCACAACTGTTAATAGCCACTAAAGCCGGGAGTCCCAGTTTATCATTGAACAAACATTTGTTTCGAGAGAGCCAAATGCCCCATATTACAACCGGGGGGTAGTGCTTTAAAGTCATTCAAAGCATAATTGTTTGTCCACCTTCTCCATGCTTCTTCAAGGGTGTTCCCATCCCACGACAAAAGTATTTTTAAGATTTTGGAGACAATATTCCATACCTCCCTAGAGAAACTACACTGAAGAAACAAATGAAGAGCGGTTTCCTCATACAAATTGCACAAGTAACATCTGCTAGGACCATGAAAACTTCTTTTCTGCAGAAAATCCCACGTCAGGATCCTATTAGCCAAAACACACCACATGAATAATCTAGCTTTGGATGGGCATTGAAGTTTCCATACAGATATCCACCACCAAACCAGATCACTGTCCACATAGTTCTCACTAATCCACTGATATCCGAATTTTGGTGTGTAATTTCCGGAAGGATCCCCATCCCAAATAAGATCGTCATCTTCTTCATTCAGGAAAATCTGGTCCCTACTAAGTGCTCTCAAATATTGTCTTAGTTCTTCCTCCAACTGTGTTAGTTTGTCAACTATAAAATGATAATGATTCACCTATCTTTCAACTAACTCTTATAAAATACAATTATCATTATTACCTTTTAAATTTCTGTACCATCATTCCCACATAAAAGGTTACTAATTCCAATTACCCTCCCAAAACAATTTGAATCAAGCTAACTCAACATTTTAATACGACATTAGGTTTTGGAAGGTCATGGAACAAGTTGGTTTCAAGATCAAACAAAAAACTAATCCTCCGTTAATAAATTAAATTGCTAGTACAATATATCTGCCCCATGCACAAGATTGAAATCCATTAACTATAATTCAAATGCCATACACACCAGACAGGTGGGGCCGGAGATGTTCGTTCGTTGAGCCTCCCCTCAAAAGCAAGTGCACGGGAACCACTGATCCTGCATTCCTACTGAACCATTCACTCAGTAAAATAGTAGCAGTGTTGGGGAAAGTATCAATTCACAAAATGTGATGCCACATTCACAGAAACTGGAGGGCAAGCGTCAGGGTTGGTAGAATCGATTCGTGGTGGCTTGCTGAAGTGCAACACGCTTAGGGAACAATCACTTGAGATAATTCTGGCGAGTTAAATTTGGTTAAGAAAATTGGACAGATTTCCAAACTTGATCATTCACGAAGCTTACAATCGCGCTGGATTGGGAAAACCCTTGGAAATGGCCTCATAAAGGATTTGTAATAAATACAGCTAGTCAATCTTGTTGCAAGGAGAACAGGCGCTGCCATTGAAATGGAAGCGAATATTTTTCAAATCTAATAGAAGCGTTATTGTTTAGGGTTTCGACATAAACATTTACAGTGATCCTTTGCTTAATAACCAAATCATTGTGGATAATTGCAAGAGCATATTTTCCATAGAAAATCAGGCTAGTAGGACTTGCAGACTCCCTCCTCGCTCTGTATAATTATTAGGGTTTCAACATATTCGGAGCAGTTGAGCTTATACGCCTTCTTCATCATATGCCCATGTTCAACTTCCACCATTCGCTACCCGTCATATCACAAAAAAGTATCCATAGCACAAACAACTGGAGGGCAAGCGCTAGGGTTGGTAGAATCGATTCGTGGTGGCTTGTTGAAGCGCAACATGCTTAGGAAACAGTCACTTGAGATAATTTTGGCGAGCTAAATTTGTTTAAGCAAATTGGACAGATTGTCAAACTTAATCATTCATGAAGCTTACAATCGAGCTTACAATCGGGTTGGATTGGGAAATGGCCTCATAAAGGATTTGGAATGAATACAGCTAGTCCATATTGTTGTGAGGAGAACATGCACTGCCATTGAAATGGAAGCGAATATTTTGCAAATCTAATAGAAGCGTTGTTGTTTAGGGTTTCAGCATAAACATTTACAGTGATCCTTTGCCTAATAACCAAATTGTTGTGGATAATTGCAAGACCATATTTTCCATAAGCAATCAGGATAGCAGGACTTGGAGACACCCTCCTCGCTTTGATATAATTATTAGGGTTTTAACATATTCGGATCAGTTGAGCTTATACCATGTTCAACTTACACCATTCGCTACCTGTCATAGCACATAAAAGTAGCCATAGCAAGTAGGATATGCCTCGATAAAAGGCCAAATAAGACTCGCAATTGATTGATTGGCTAGAAGGGAATATAACATGGAAAACTTTTGATAAAACTTCTTGGAACATGTGCCCAGACTAATACAATCTCACAAAGCAATTTCTATAGTCCCTGCTACTTGGAAGGGACTAATAAGGAAGAGTGAATGTCCATTTCTTCTTAAAAGCATTGTAGGCTATCAAATTAAATTTTAGAGAGATATATGAGTTTAAAAAGGAGTTATAAAAGGGTTAAATTGAATGTTTTTTATTTCACAAAAGAGTGACATAAGAAAATTGAAAATAGGTCATTAGATTTTATCATTTGGTCAAAATTGTTGAGTTTAGGATGTTTTGAAGTTACAAAGGGTGATGATTTTAAAGGATCCAAAACTTAATAAAATTTGATTGTGTACCAGACCTGCCAAAATTGAATAAGAGGATTGTAGGATCTTTATGTTTGTGCCTCATGTATTGGTGCATGGTGGTATTTGGCCTTGTGATTATTGGTGCATGGTGGTATTTTTCTTTTTTTAAAGAAACTCTCTTACATATAACAAATCAAACACATGCAAATGATGCCATAGAGAAGACAAGTACAAGAATAAAAGAAACAATAAAATCAATCCAGGAAGACAAAAAGGAAAGCCACAATTTAAACGTAAAGACAAATTTGCTCATAGATTTGACGCATCTTACATTACAAGGTCATTTACAATATTTCTTTAGTAAAGTCTTTGGATGTCCCTTGCATCAATTCTTTGATTGCAAATCTAGGAGTTTGAGTTTCTCATTGAATTTTAAAAATTCTTACTTTGGGTGGAGTTGCAAGAAGCCATTAAAACGTTTGTACTCATATGGTAGACATACTTGTCACACTTCGACATTTGTCTTTGAATTCATTGAGTCTTGATCTGGAGCAAAGTTGAATAGGGGGGTCAAAGGTGTCTAGTGTTTCTTATTTGTGACACTTGGTACTTTATGTGACACGTTACTTTGGGAACTTGAAGCACTTCTTTGGATTAGGATGGTGTCAAACACCGAAGATTTGTTCAAGTTCTACAAAATTTAATCAGTACTACACAAAAAACAACTACTTAAATAAGAAACTATTTACTTAGTGATGTGACCACTTTAATGCAAGTTATGCACAAAAAGATTGATATTCTCAAAACTCTTAACAGGTTGAAAAATAATGAATAGCAACTTCTTCGACAACAACATTTTAAGCCTGTACTTCTTGAACATAATACATTATTTGGAATATTTGTAATTGAAAGTGAACAAGAGAATATCAAGCACCATATAGCTACGAATCGGTGAAAGAAATTTGATGAGGACACCAAGGAGACAAATAATGAATTTGATGAAGACACTAAGGCTACAAAAAATACCTTCGATGAAGACACTAAGGTTACAAAAAATACCTTCGATGAAGACACTAAGGTATATAAGGATAAGTTTAAAAATCAAGACAAAGTCATTAGACCTTAGGTAGAGTTGGAATTCAAAGGGAACATATTTGGAATAGGATATGATAGGTTGAAGATTGACTTCTCTCAACTCTCGATTACTCAATACCTATGAAGTTTGTGAGTGTTGGATTTCTTGATGATGATTTACAAAGGCATACTATTGATTATAAGTAGGATAAAGTACTTGAAGTAGAGGGCCATGATTATGAACATAAGGAAAAGGATGACGATGATAAGGATGATGCAACTGGTACTAGTAATTTGGATGAAGTACTTGAACAATGCTTACACTGTCACCGAGTTTGCCATCATAAATTATTGTGTTTTGATTTTCATCCATGCAGTATTGTGGGAAGACAAACCAAATTTCATAAAGTTTTTTGAAGCGACCAAATATTATGAGAAAACAAATAAATTTTGGATGGGTAGGCACATAGTGCTATACATTAGAGGCCAAGTTGTTGGAGCGGTCACATCGTTAGCTTCACACACAGGTACATGCATACTTGATCGGAGAGGTTTCAATAGTAGATCGACATGAATGTTTTGATCCAGATATTGGTGATTTAGGGCATGGTTGGGGCCGAATTTATGTAGTCTTTTAAGTTGAAGATTGAATCTCTAAACTCCATTTAATGTCAACGTGGTTTCCCTTTTCCACTTTCGGGGGGTGGAGGGGTATTTTGACATTGTTGTTTTATAGGTCCCAAGACTTCTCACCAGGATTTTAGTTGACAAGGGAGAATATATTGATGATGTCAAACTTCAAGTTTTGAAGTCTATTCAATGATTTTGTGGACTATGGTTTATTCAGGATGATGGATTTACATTTTATGGATTAGGATAGGATTGATGATGGATTGCAGATAGGATAATGGACTGAGGTTTTTAATTTGGTTTATTGAAGATTATGATTGATTAAGGATTGATTCAGTACATTGGTATGGATGGATGGTTTGCCACATTTTTGGCATTTGAGGACTTAGTGACTCTGTGACCTACATGATTATTTGATAAATTTGATGAGCATGTGGTTTCAAGATTTGGAGCATCACCAACAATTCACTTGGTTTACTTCTCAAAGGATTGTTTACAGGATTATTGGGTTTTCCATACATAATTTTTTGCAAGATACAAGATTAAAATGTTGATCGACACTTTTTTCTATCAGCTGGATTATTGATAGTTTTTTATGTGTCGATATTTGAGAGCTTCATAGTCTTCAAACTTCATAAGGATGGTCTTTTGACCTTGCATGGGATAAACGATTCTTCTACATTTTCTCTCAACACATATGATTGTCAAGGATTTTTTTGGTTTAAGACGTGTTACACTCGCATCCAATTCACTTCTCACCAATTTTTGCTCTCATTGGTTTTGGGTTCATTTTAGTGAACACTTAGAAGATATTTGGCACATTTGTGTGTCAAGTCAGATTCTCGTGTGGACCTCCAGTTATAGAGGTAGATGCTTTGCATGTTGAAGCATTAATGTTGTGTGATGTATTACTAACCATTGTCACCGATTTCTATTAAGTCTCCTTTAGAGACTGGCCACCTCTAGGGTGAATTGCTTTAGCATATGATCATTTGGTCTAAGAATAATATAATATGATCACATCATATGACAAATCTTCTAAGTATAATACGTTATGATAGATAGTTGAAGTTTACACATATTGACCATGCAGTAGAGATAAGAGATAAAGATAAATGCATAGATAAAAATAGATTTCGAATTGCTCATGAGATGACTAAGTGAACTCGAATTGTTAAGCTTTAGTTAAAGCCACAATGTATTCCTCAATTAATTAAAGAACTCGCAATGGTCACTATAAGTAAATCAATCAACATGATTTCAATTAATAATAGTTAACTAAGTGTTAATAAAGAAGATGCAATTAACTAAGTGTTATTGCATGACGACACTTATGTTAAACTAAAATATGACACTTGAATTGCGACACTTGCATGACGACACTTAAGTTGGCCACCTAACTAAGTGGGAAAGCTTTCAGTTAAGGGGTGAGATCATCCTAAGACTTAGTTCAGTGAGATAATGCACTGCATGAGAAGTGGGAACTCTTCTTCATGCAAGATTGATACATTTAGATGGATGGTTATTTCATCATGAAGTCAGAAGATAAAAATAGAACTTGATGCATGCGAAGAATATATAAATATGTTATATAGGATTGTCGAATTCAATGTGAAGCGAATTCTCTTCTCCCTTGAAGGCAAGGCACTTCTCTTTGTGCAAGATATTATTCTTGCTTGTTATTAATGTGTTGGGCACATGGCAAGTTGATACAATTGATCTATATTCTCTATTGCTCAATATTCCCTCTTATCTAGCACCTGGGGTGTCGAAAGCAATATGTTATTTTGTAAAAGACATTCTCTATTGTCTATCTTAATTATACTCTAAAGATTTGTTGGGGTTTTTCATCCTCATTGTTTTGGGGATTATCCCCAAGGTACATCTTGTGTTATGGATGAATGTTTCATGTGATTGAATGGTTCATTGATTCAAATATTCCATATTTCCTCACTTAAAGTTTTAAAGTTCAAAGCTAATCATTTTTTTTCCAGTAGAAAAATACAGTATCTTGTTATTTTCATATGAAAATCAAAGTTACATATATATCGACATATAATGGTTTAGATGATTCCAACTGGGTTGGAAAGAGCGGGGGGGTCCTTCTGGACTCCGATGGAAACAAAGTGACTGATTTCGCCGGGGGAATTGGAAGGAGGACGAACAATGACGCGGAGTGGCTCGCCTTGATCAAAGGTATTGATGTCGCAAAGAATAATAATGTTAAGGATTTCGTGGCCATTGGCGATTCGTTGCTGGTTATCAAGGAAGCCAAGGCCTTAGCCAAAAATCGTCGCAAACCTGCCTCTAAGTTTCATTACCACTTCATACACTCGATCAAGGACCTTATCTCAATCTTCTATTTTCACATCTTACGGATCAACAATCAGCAAGCCGATGCCATGGCTAATATTGGCGTTGGTTTAGACTGTGGTCTTGCTGTTAGAAATGGACAACACCTTGCAAACATCTGGGTTCCTTAGCACCCCCCTTGTTCGTATTACTCTCGATTTCTAATCGCTTATATAAACTTTGGTCTAGCTTTGTTCATGAATTTGGTCAATCACAAAATCTCCTTGGGATCCTCTCAATCTCCTCAACCGTCCTCAAGGCTCATTCGGCGGCATAGCCAACCTAACTCCACCTGTCTCGCATGCAGGACTTCAATGCGTGCAGGCGACAAGGATTCCAGTGCATATGACACAGAACAGGGTGATGCTTAGGGCATCAAGCACATTCTTCTCTGCGTTGTCCGTTGGGTCGATTTTATTTGGTTAAGCATGGAGGATGGTAATGCAGTTCTATGTCTCCCTACGCTGCAGTGCCGCCGCTGTAGAAAGCATATTCAGGTTAACTCGGGAGTAGTAGGCATGAAACGGTATCTCTCAGCTCTTGATGCGATCCAGGGTCAGGGTAATGGAGGCATTGAGCTTTAGGTCTCCCGTGGTGGTCAGGCAAATAAGCCTGTCGTGGGCATACAAAAAATGATGAGATAGGTGGTGGCAGAAGCTGGTCTCCACTGGACGTTGGGCAGTGGTAAAGTAACAAGGGCTCTGCGCAGAATGTCCACTATGGTCATGAGCAAGACAGTGGGCGGAATTGGAGGCCTCTTGACGTGGGTTTATGCCAGAATCAAGGTGGTTCTTTACACCATGTTCGCGGTAGATCTGGTGAGCCGGGCAGCGGCAAACATTGGATGAATATTGTTGGGGACAATGGTGGCATTGTTTCAATCCTACCTCTGAAGTGCTCTCACATGTGCAGGATTTAGAGTCCCAGGTTCGTTGGCTCACAGGAGAAAACAATGACCTGAAGAAAGCCATCTCCCATCTCTTCACCTTTGTCCAGATTTCGAACTCAGAAGTTAGGAGCAGCAGTAGCAAAACAAAAATATTTCGAAGGGTTGGCTGGCAAAATTGAATCCCTTCACAGCTTCCTAAGACTAGTTGAAGCCAAGGTCAACTGCATCAGGACCAGTAATCAGAATAGCCCCTCTGTCCTTCATGGCATGGAAGAAGAAAATGTGGGTGCTGCAGCTGGTAGCAAGGATAAGATCGTCCGCCACCTTAATGTCAATTGAAAGTCTCTCTGCCTACTCGTCTTCGTGTTTGTTTCAAGATCTATTTTTTTGAATCTCTGTAGCTTCTTTTATTATGTATTACTTCCGTAGTCTTCTTCTAGGGCAGTTTGTTAAAATTCTCTGTTGTCGAAGAATAGGTGTTAAGTATGAATTGCAAATACTGGTTTGTGAGGTGCTGGTCTTGACAGCCCTCCTCTATTGGTACAGTCTTTCCATTCTATATGTAAGATCGTCTTTTTTTAATATAAAGCTTGTTACCCGTTGTTGTAAAAAAAAAAAAGATGATTCCAATGTTCAATCTATCATCTTTCATGATCATACATAACAAAAATCAATAATCATATCTTAGTAGGTCCTTTTTGCAGCTAGAACCATAAGCATCTATACTGGAAGAACAATCTATAGGCCAAACAAAATTGATAGAAAACACAAGATTAAATGGCATTAACATTTCCATTGTCAACTAAGATTCCATCAACCCATTCTTATAATATGATAGATCCATTAAATGGACCAATCACTTATTTATAAAGGTTGTCAGCTTCGGAATTAAACTCCCTATAAATGTGTTGAAACGAGATCTCCACAAAAGACTTGATTAACGTAGAGGTTTGTTGCAGCCATGTAAGTAAATGAATGGCATGAATGTCATGTTTCCTCATAACCCAATCAATAATAACTTTGGAGTCTTGTAAGATATTGATGCTAAAAATCCCTCTTTTGAAGGCGAACCACAATAACCCCCACAAAGCGAAGAGCTATGCCTATGTTTGTACCTAATTCAACCCCCATCTTCATCTGAATTTTATGATCAGATTTGATCCATAGTATCATACCAGCACCACAATTGTTTCTTTTGGCCGCAACATCAAAGAAACCACAAGTTGTCCCAAAATCAAACTCGGGATTTTTAATATTCATGATAGGAGTAGACTTGACCTGTGATGGGTATTCAGTCAAAAAAAGCAAAAAAATTCTGCAGATGTAGAAACTAGAAGACTCACTACCCTAAAAAAATTTCTTGTTATTGCAATTCCATATCACCCATATAGTAAAGATGGGCATCATTTTATATTTAGTCTTTTTCTGTAGCCATCTGAGGAGACAATCATCAAGATTCATTCCATTCTAATCGCCTGAGATTCCCAATAAATAATTAAGTTCATTCCAAATATACCTGAAAAATGGGCAATATATAAACAAATGAGGTATATTAATGATTAAGCAATAATCTTACGATGGTAATATTATAGTATTAACATATCATTGTTTTTTATTGCAAGTGTAAGATAACAACATAATATAATACTTTGATATCATTGGTCAGTTTAATTAGTTTTCGATATAATGGCTTATTGTTGAGGGTAGGGTTAAGGGTTACAATTAATATAATATTAAGGATTAAGGGATACATTTTAAGACTTTAATTTTAGCAACAATATTGCACAATTTTTTTAAAAGATTTGTTCCTTATTATTTAAAGTTTTACAATTCTAAACTATGAAAATTACTTGTTATTTACTATCCACATCATCATTAGTTGTACAATTTAACGCTTCACCTTTATTATTTATTAAAAATGTAATAAGTATGTTTGTTTATTAATATAAATTTCATTTTAGGGATAAGACTCAATCTTATTAAAGCACTATTAAAAATAATATATTTTTAATTTAACATTCAATGAACATGCCACATAGTATGATAAAAAATAAATTACATACTTCAAATTTACAAATGAAGTTTTATAAAACATATTATTGCAACCATCCATATCTAGTAATATGAACATGAACATGATATGAAAATACACAATATAAGAAAATGCATAATTTACAATTCAAATTAAACAACATCAACATGAACATCATATGAAAATACATAATATATGGAAATGCATAATTTACAAATCAAATAAAATGAATATGAACATGATATGAAAATGAATAATATATACATTTGAAGTGAAATACACATATCAAAAATCAATTTAGATGTCGAATCATATTTCAACAATCAAATACACTAGTTAGATCCACTACCAGAGCCAAACTCATCAACTCCATATACCAAAAGAGGTAAAGGGTACACCACTACTCGTGTCACGTGATAGCATACCGAATAGAAACTGATGTATATCTTGTAAATATCGTTGCATCAATGGATGGTGGGACAAATGGAATGGTGGTTGGGGCATCAATGGATGGTGGTGGGGATGCTGTAGGAGGGGATGTCGGGTGGTGGGACTAATGGATTTTTAGATGGGAAAATAATGGATAGTGGTGTGCATGCTAGAGGAGGGGATGGTGGTGGTGGGACTAATGGATCCATTGATAAGGCATCAATGGATGGTGGTGGGGATGTTGGAGGAGGGAATGATGGTGGTGGGGATGTTGGAGGAGGATATGGTGGTGGTGGATAAGAAGTAGATGCATGCGTGGTGCTAGATGATCAAACAGATGCTCGATTAGTGAATGGAGGATGTGTTGTAGGAGGTCGTGGAGGAGAATCATCATTAGAATATGGCTATGGAATAACCCTCAAATCCACAACGATTTTGATGACACCAACAATATGACACATCAATGTCATCATATCACGAGGAAGGGTGGACTACATGGCAGAGAGCTCCGGGTCCCATGAGACCTTTAGAGGTCGTACATGCTCCACCTCGTTTCAATTCATATAGTCACATAAACGACGTGCCACACGGTAATGAAATCTGGGAGATGGCCTATGTTGCCCCATGCCAGGTCTATGGTCATTACTCAAATCATTGGCCCCAACCATCTCCACATCATGTAGTGATGGCTCAACCCTTCCAAACAAGCCAATATCTGCAAAATAGTGGACAAGTACAATAATTATACAATTTAAACAAAATAATATAATTAATCACATGCGCATTAAATAACATAAAAATTATGCAACTACATTAATGAAAATATAATGATCATATTATGATCATATTACCTCTCATATCCGTTGGCTAGTCCAAAGTAAATTAGATGTTCGTACACCCTCGCTAGTTGATCCCTGCATATGGATACTTTACACAATCAATGACTGACTAACATTCCTAACTGCATATCATAGCCAAAACGTCTACACTAGGCACCTTACACATGATCTCAGGTTGTCCTCTCTTTGGCAACCCTTACCCCTAGATGTGCATATGCACATTGATCATAGGTCTTTATGGCATGCAATCAAATGTCGACCCAAATGTGGGCTAAGTTGTTGGAAACCTCTACAAAAATAGAGTAAATAACTATGAGGCAAAGGGGAAAAAATGCCTCCCATGCAACTGGCTACAACAGTGGTCTAAAGCAATGAAAAAATATCCTCAAAAAATAGTTGGTCACTTGATCAGCTTGGCCATTTGCATTAAACTCTCTACATAATACAACATAACACAGTTAATGCATTGCCCCTCAATGAGATGGTGGGATATCATGGTAATAAAAAGGCTCAAGCATCTGCTCTCCTCTAATTGAAATGCATGTAGCCTCAACTAGTCCCCACTCACCTAGAACTCACTAGGTGGAGTAATATCATCGTTGACGAATAGTTGAACATACCTCAACTAAGTGTCAGCTGCAATACCGGGTGGTAGATCGGTAAAGTCCTCCCCCCTCCTAGATGAACCTGTAATAAATTAAAAATCCTCCTCTACGGGCTGGTACCAAATATCGAGACCAACCCTGAAGGCCTGCGTGTCATGTATTGGAATATATTAATTATATTCCTTGGAAGGTAATAATGTCTTTGTATTATGTCGGAAGTTATCCACAATCTTATGTAAAAGAGTGAGACATTATATCATATTCATTATGGTAAAGTATACTCTTGATATCCATTGTTATATAAAGAGATGTTATTATGGATAATTATATTATCCCACATGCAATATGTGAGAGTAATTCCTCCACATATCTTGGTATATAATAGGGTCAAGGGAGTCACATCCATCCATTTTCGATTATACTATCACAACACATCGTATTGTGCTCACAAGCTCTCTGCTATATTGTATTGGGGTTATTTGTAGTTGCTCTCTTGTAAGATTGAAGGAGATTTCTGGAGATAATAGAAGGCAACCTTCCTGTGGACGTAGCCCAATTGGGTGAACCACGTATATCTGGTGTATTCTTTTCCTTGTTCTCTTTCTGTTCTTATTTATGTTGATATGTTATTGATTGCTTAGATAGGTAAGCTAGTTTAGCTAGATCTATAACTCTGACATGGTATCAGAGCTGGTTGATATGATCTAGCACCTTCTACAACTTTCAATCAATAATTATTATCATCTGGGCATTGTTTATTTTTTGTAAATTTGCTTTCTATATGGTAGCCATTAGGCTTCTCTTCAGATCTGGGCATGATTTTGTAGTTTTTTTTATAACCCTAACTTTGTTGTGTAGATTTTTGCAGAATTTTTTTCAAGGGTCTCTTGATGTTTTTTTTGTAGATCTATATGATTTTTGGATTCTCCTCAAGGATATATATTTTCCGGTTGTCAGATCTGTTGTTTTCGTCCAAGTTTGGTAGATTTTTTGCAGGTTTCCGTCAGCGGATTAATCGGCACTGTTTTCATCCTAAAACTGGACACTCGCGACTTTTCTTTGCAGACAGCACAAGTACCCGCACCTTCACAACTGCAAACCCGCAAGTAACTTTGCAGAACCGCGACCTTTTATTTTACAGACCCGCATACCCGCGGCTAGCTCTATTGTAAAACTACGAGTAACATGCAACTGTCTTGTGCAGAACCCGCGAGTATCAGATCTACTTGTGAGTTTCCTATGACAGAACTGCGAGTGACTTTTCTTGGCACTTTTTTCAGGGCTGTAAGTAAAGTTTCTATTTTTTACTATGTTTCTTCAAGTCAGAAAAGTGTATCATTTTTATGTTATTCAACTTTTTTTCTTGTCATTTCTAGCATTTGGGTTTAATTTTCGTGTTAAAATTTCTATCATTATGACTTCAGAATTAGCTTTTGTTCCTAAACTTGTTGGTCCTAACTATCTTGCATGGAAAAGAAAAATGATTCATGTTCTCGGGAGTAAGAATCTATGGAGGATTGTTAATGGTGAACACAAGGAACCTGTTGATGCTAAAGATGTGGCTATATGGGAAGATAAATGTGATCAAGCAAGAGGGCTCATTGGTCAGACAGTTTCAGATAGTCTTTGGGTAAGTATTGAGGCAGAAGACAACTCGGTTGAGGTATGGAAAATTATTGCTTCTTTATTTGATAAATCAGATGATGTTTCTGCTTATTGCCTTGAAAATAATATTTTTGAGTTAGATCCTACTAACTTTGAAAGAGTATAATTATATCTTGTTGAAGTGAAAACTTTAAATGAAAAATTAAATAATTGTGGTAAAGATGACAAGAAGACAGGCACCGCCCTTATAATTCTTATAGAACAAAAATTTCTATCTTGTTTTGACATGTTCATCCAAACTAGGAATAGAGCTCTTGAATTGTCTCAAAATACTATGAAACCTAGTTTTGATGATTTTTGTAAAGGGTTGATAAATGAGCAAGAAAGGTCGATTGTTTCAGGACAAGTCTCACATAATAAAGCTCTTATGACACATAAAAGGAATCCTAAGAAAAGTTTTAATAATGCTAAAGGTTCTTATTCACACACTTCAAATCATAAATTTGGTCATGCTTCTAATGCCTATCACGAAAATAGTAAGAAGAATAATGTGTATGATTCTCGTAAGCATTGTGGTAAAACTAACCATCATCAAAAGAATTGCTTTAAAGCGAAACATTTAATGTCTAAGGTTAAAAAGAAAAGTTATGATGAATCACAAGTAGCTTTATGTGCATCTGTTGTTTCATCTAGTAGTTCTTCATCTAATGTGGAATGGATAATGGATTCTGGTGCTTCTAAACATATGACTGGTAATGCTTCTTTATTTACATCTTATGACAATAATAAATACACATCTCAGAAAGTATCTATAGGTGATGGTAAACAACTTTCCGTAATTGGTTATTGTAATATTAATGTTGCTAACGGTCAATTGGAAGATGTTTTTCATGTTGAACACGTGCCCATCAACTTGCTTTCTATTTTTTGTGCATGTCAAAAATGATATAAATTTGAAGCTTGGCTTAATAAATATGTTCCTAAAGATATCAACCATAATTTTAAAGTAGTTTCTTCTGGTCCTGTTGATCATAATGTTGGTTTATATAGATTTGTTGGTTTTCATTCAACTAAAAGACAACCCTTTTATTCCTATGTTGCTCATGGTGATGAACTAAGTAAATTATAGCATAAAATATTGTGTCATTTGAATTATGGTAAAATGCAAATGTTAACTAAAATGGTACATGGCTTGCCTAATATTTCGTCTACTAAAGGTGTTTGTGAAGGTTGTGTACTTGGTAAACATCCTAGAGAAATGTTTGATAAGGGTAAAGCTTGGCATGCTAAAGAACCTTTGCAATTAATTCATAGTGACATTTGTGGTCCTCTTGAAGCTTCTTCTATATCTCATGCAATCTATTTCTTACTTTTATTGATGACTTTAGTAGAAAATCATGGGTTTATTTTTTGAAAAATAAAAGTGACACTTTTTATAAGTTTCAAGCATTTAAATCCCTGGTTGAAAATGATTCTGGTAAAAGGATTAAGACTTTGAGATCTGATAATGGGGGGGAATTTGATAAGAAAGAATTTTAAGTTTTTTTTATCTAAGCATGGAATTCAACATCAAAAGACTGTTCCTTGCACACCTCAACAAAATGGTGTTGCTAAAAGGAAAAACAGAATGCTAGTTGAAATGGCTAGATGTATGCATTATTCTAAAGGATTAAACAAACAAAAAATGGGTTGAAGCCATCAGTTGTGCTAGCTTTATTTTAAATAGAGTTCCTACAAAAGTTGTTAATCATGTTACCCCTAAGGAAAAATGGAATGGTAGAAAACCAGACATTAGTAACATTAAGGTGTTGGGATGTGAATGTTGAGCTCATATTTCTGATGACAAACAGAAAAAGTTATAACCCAAGTCTCACAAGTGTATATTCATTGGTTATGTTGAGGATTTCAAGGCTTACAGGTTATTTGATCCTTCTAATCAGAGTGTCATAATCCGAAGAGATGTTCAATTTATTGAAGTCTCTCCACCACCTGAGTCTGTAGAACCTCACGTTACCCTGAATATTCCATTGTCTCCTATTACTCCTTCTTCCATTTCTGTGCCCGTTGTTGATCTTAGTTCACCCTCTTCTTCAAGTGTTCCACCTGACTATCCCGAAGCTCCTGAAGTGACTTATGTTCCTTCTAATTTTCCTGTTTGGGCCCGAAAAACTCTTGAATCTGCAGGTAGTGAGATCGATAATCCTTCCGATACTTGTAGTACTAGATCTAACTTTGCTCTTATGACCAAAGTTTTGGCCACAGACGATCCTACTTCTTATGCTCAAGCTAAGGGTAAACCTCATTGGGAACAAGCTATGTCTGCTGAGTATGAATCTCTTATGAAGAACAAAACTTGGTCTCTTGTTCCTCTTCCTTCAAGAAAGAATTTAGTTGGTTTTAAATGGGTTTATAAAACTAAGTTTACTGCAGGAGGACAGATTGAAAAATGTAAAGCTAGATTAGTTGCCAAAGGTTTTAGTCAACTTGAAGGTATTGATTATAATGAAACTTTTGCTCCTGTTGCTAACATGAATACAATAAGAACCATCTTATCTCTTACTGCATCTTATAAATGGGAAATACACCAAATGGATGTTAAAAGTGTTTTTTTAAATGGTGATCTTAATGAAGACATTTATATGCAACAAACTCCTAGTTTTATTAATGCTTAATCATCAAGTTTTGTATGCAAATTACATAAGTCTTTATATGGTCTCAAATAAGCACCTAGGGCTTGGTATGATAAAATTGATACATATTTCTTGAACAATGGTTTTAAGCGTTGTATATCTGATCCAAATCTGTATGTTAAGAAATTTGGGGATAACATATTAATTATTGTGTTATATGTGGATGATCTTATCATCATTGGCAGCTAGCTTGTATTAATTCAAAGTATGAAAAGTGAACTTCAAAAGCAGTTTGAAATGACTGATCTCGGTATATTGCATTATTTCTTGGGTCTTCAGAATGGCATATGGCAGATGGTATTTTTCTCTCTTAGTCGAAGTATGCTACAGACTTAATGGCTCGTTTCCATATGAGTGATTGTAAACCTGCTCCTACGCCATTTCAGTCCGGTGTAAAGTTAGCCGTTGAGTGTACCACTCCTCTTATTGATGCTACTCTTTATCGTCAGCTCATGCGCAGTTTGATATATTTAACTCACAACAGACCAGATCTCTCTTTTGTCGTCAGTACGGTTTCTCGGATGCAACAAACTCATGAAAGTCATTGGCAGGAAGCCAAGAGAATTATGAGATATTTATAGGGGACATTGTACTATGGTGTCTTTTATTCGAGCAGTGCTACAGTTTCACTTTTTGGATATACAGATTCCGATTGGGAAGGTGACAGTTATGATCGACGATCAACTATTGGCTATATATTTCAACTTGGTTCAAGTTCGATTTCTTGGTCCAGCGGGAAGGTGAAGACTCTTTATTTATCTTCATGTGAAGCAGATTATAGAGAAGCCAAAGAAGCAACTAAAGAAGCAGTTTGGTTACAACATGTTCTCACTAAGCTTGGTCTAGTTCTGAAATCGTCCACTGTGTTGAAATGTGACAATCAGGGTGCAATTCAACTTGCTTATAATCTGATATATCACTCCAAGACAAAGCATCTCGACCTTGATGCTCATTACAGTTGAGGTCTTGTCGCAGATGGTATTCTTTCTCTTGAGTATTGTCCTACTGAGCAGCATGCAGTCGATATCTTCACCAAATCCTTAACAGCAACGAAGTATGTGCATCTTAGTTCCTTGCTTGGGATGAGGGAAGTTGTCATCAAGGGGGAGTAGTAATGACTCCTTCTTTCCTTAGTGTTAGTGTGGGATTTTCTCCCAACCATTATTAAGACGGGGTGTTGGAATATATGAATTATATTCCTTGGAAGGTAGTAATGTATTTGTATTATGTCGAAAGTTATCCACAATCTTATGTAAAATAGTAATACATTATATCCGATATTCATTATGGGAAAGTATACTCTTGATATTTGTTGTTATATAAGAGAAGGTTGTGCAGCTTGCATGCTTTGTGGCTCATGGTTTGGCTGCTCTGCAACGGGCCCCTTGCCAATCGTGATTGGCTCAACCCTGGAGTACAGCAAACGCCAATCGGTGCCGTCTGAAAAACACATATGTGCCCCCAACTGATCTCACATGCATTTGAGATTGGTTTAGGGGTTGGTGTGTGTCCATGGGGTCCTGTGATGGCGGACCTCCGCCCCACCCACCTGCAGCTGTAGCAGAAGCCTTCGAGAAACTGATCAATGCCCATGGGAAAAAGCCGGGGCTCCTCCCATTCTCCAATTTTGTTAAGAAACTGGATGAGGTACCAACAATAACACTCCCTCCAGATCAACCAATGAAAGTGGTTCTTTCCCTGGTAGATCGAGCTTTGGTGGGATAGTTCTCAGGGCTTTGGCCCTCACCACGCACGACGAACAACTGGATTCAAAAAATTAGAGGCCACTAATCTCTCCAGCGTAACCTACTATGCAGTAGGCTGAGGCTTCTTCCTGTTTGAATTTATCTCAAAAGACGACAGGGATTTGATCTTCAGAAGTGGCCCATACTTCATGGGGCCGCAAGGACTGTATTTAAATCGATGGGCACCTGATTTTGATCCTGCCCTAGACATGCCCAAAGCAATCCCTGTAGGGGTTCGATTCCCAATCTACTGATCCATTGTTGGAACCCTTCATCTCTGAAATCAATAGGGAATGGATTAGGGAAATACATAGATTAGGCAAATCCCAAGGGTCAGTACTCATGTGCCCAGATCTGCGTGGAAGTGGACTTAGAAGCTGGTCTACCTAAAGCTGTCAAACTCACCATAGGGGAATGGCATCACTTCCAGAATCTGGACTATGAACAACTGCCATTTAAATGTAGAAGCTTCCATGAACATGGACACTTCCAAAAGAACTGCCCAAAGGCTCAAGCAATTCAACAAGAAAAAGAGGTAGGGGAAGGATGGCAACCAACAAAAAGAATGAAGGCAAATCCAAAAAATTATCTCAAAAAATATGGCAACACCCCTAACCCTCCCATACCCAAATATGGAAAGGAATAGGAATCTTCAAAGGGCAAACTACCGATAGGGAACAGTTTTGAAGTGCTAGGAAGCCAAGAACGGGAGGCCAGTCTTCTAGACGATTCCTTTGAAAAAAACATAAAGCATGCAGAGGTAGAAAATCAAGCAAATAAATAAATAACGTCCTCTCGAGAACAAGGCGATAAAGGAGACAACTTTGAACCAGATACAGAGGAAGAAGATACGGAGGAAGAGGAAGGAGAAATAGAAATGTCTCAAAACCCCATTCAGCAAGGTAGTCGTGGAAGGAAATCGACAAAGGAAAGAAGAGAAAGGGCCACTTACAAAGAGAAGCTCCAAGGCTCCCAACCAACTTTGGAAAAAATGTTAAACACATGCAGTGCAAGACACCAGGGGCACCCCTCCAAAGGGGCCACTCCTAACCCAAAAAAGTAAGCAATGAAGGTAGTCTCATGGAACTGTAGAGGGTTGGGAAGTAGAACAAAGGAAGAGTTGATGAAAGACCTCCTTCACTTATCAAGCCCGGACATTCTACTTATCTAGGAGACTAAAATGGAGGAACTAGCCTTCCTCCAAACTAGCGATTTTTTTTTGGAAAAATGGACATGGAATTGCGGTCAGCGCTAGAGGTGCCTCCGGTGGATTAGGAACTCTGTGGGACAAAGACAAATTTGAACTTTTGGCCTATGCATTCATTGGATTTACACTAAAATTCTCCACAAAGAGTCATATCTCCATATCTTCCTGTTCAACATTTATGCTCTGAATCTTATCTCATAAAAAAAAGACTGTTGGAACCTCATTCAAGACTATCTTAGAACTCACCAATTGGAGAATATCATCTTAGATGGAGACCTAAATGTCACTCTGTCCCTAGAGGAAAAAAGAGGGTGATCCATAGTAAGAGACCAATTTCGGGAAACAGTGGAAGATCTCATCCACGAATGGGATCTTGAGGACATTAATCTCTCCAAAGGTAAATTTACTTGGACGAACAAGAGAAAAGGCCCGGGCATATCGCTTCCAGATTGGACATATTTCTTATCCTCAGCTTCTTCCTCCTTCTCGAATTGGATATCTACTCTAAAATCCTCCCCTTCAACGTTTCTGATCACAAACCTATCCTTCTAGAAGTCTCTAAAAATAAAAATTTGGGGTCAATTTCGTTTAGGTTCAGCCCATCTTGGATCCAGAAGGAAGGCTTCCAAGAAATAGTTCTCAGAACTTGGACGAGACCAGTTTCAGGATCGCCCTTTTATGTATGGGAAGAAAAGCTGAGACGTCTCAAAAAAGAAATAAAGAGTTGGGCCATAAACATAAAACCCCCATCTCATAAGAGGATGGAAGTCCAAATTAAATTGGAAAATCACCAAATTCTGTTGGGAGAAAGTTTGATAACAAGTGAAAATATGTAATAGGAATTGGAACTCCAAAGGAAGTTTCACGCTGCATGCAGAGAGGAGGAAGACTATTGGAGGCATAAATCTAGAAGCCTATGGCTTTAGGTAGGCGATAAGAATACCGGCTACTTTCACAAACAAGCTGAAGCAAGGAAGCAGTATGACATGGTCAAAGAAATTTATAGCCACAACTAGATCATTAACGAATTCATCGAAATCAAACATGCTGCTCACACCCACTTCAAAGAGCTGTATTCATAAAATAGTCAAGCTCAGGATGAAAGAAGTACGAAGATTATTGAATTGGTCCCAACCCTTGTAACATAGGATAACAATAAAAAACTTACTGCACTGGTAACCAGAAAAGAAATCAAGAAAGCATTGGGAAATATGGAACTAGACGAAGCCCCTGGCCCGGATGGCTTTACTGCTAGGTTTATAAAATCCTGTTAGCCAATAATAATTTTTTTTTACATAGAATGGTTTTAAAATCTAAAAATTGTCATAAGATCGGTGGGAGTACTAACTCGACATTATTAGCTCTGATTCCTAAAGAAAAAGGAGCAACCTCCTTTGATCGCTACTGGCCTATATCACTATGTAATATCGGATATAAGCTCATCACTAAAGCTATCGCCAATCGAGCCAAAGACATACTTCCTGCCATCATTCCTGAGAACCAAGGGGGGTTTATCAAGGGAAGAAACATTGATGATAACATCATTCTTGTCCAAGAAGCAATCCACTCAAGTAATCAACAAAGAGAAAAAGGTATGATTGTTAAATCAGACTTAGTTAACGCATTCGACAGGGTACGCCATGACTTTTTGTTTCAAGTAATGCTCCAATTGGGATTTGCCTCGGAGATCATCAACTGGGTAAAGGCATGTATTGGCTCCCCTTGGATAGCCTCGTTGATCAATGGGAGAGCTGTTGATTTCTTCCAAAGAACTAGGGGGCTGCGCCAAGGTTGCCCGATGTCACCTTTGTTGTAAGCTATTCAAGATTCAGTCCTTAGATTCCAATTAGAGCATTGTCGAAGACAAGAAGAGCTACAGGGAATCATAATAGCATGTGGAGTCAAAGAGATCAACCATGCTCAGCTCGCAGATGATACGCTCCCGCTGGGAGGAGCCAACAATATAAATGCTAGAAGAATCAAAAGGGAGCTCTATCTCTACAAGGAAGCTTCCGAAAGTCAGATAAATTACAGGAAAATCCAGATATATGGATGGAATTGTACCAATATTGAAATGACTGGCATAACCAGAATTCTGGAAATGGAGGGGAAGATTCATTGGAACTCTTTTAAATATCTAGGAAACCCCATCTCCAGAGCTAACATAAAATCCGTTCAATGGACTCCTCTCCTTGACAAGTTAAAAAACAAAATCAACATCTTAGGAGCAAAGTGGCTCAACAAAGCTGGGAAGATGGTCCTGATAAAGTCAGTCCTGATCAGCATTCCAATATTTAAAAGCTCATTATTCTAGCCCCAATCGGGTTCATCAATAAGATGGAAGCAATCCTAAGAAAATTCTTATGGAATGGCGGTAAAAACAACGAAAACAAACTGCATTTGGTCAGCTGGGGAAAAGTCACCAAGCCAATTTTAGAAGGTGGCCTCCAAATCAGGGATATAAGAACCCAAAATCTAGCTCTCGGGGCGAAGCTGCTTTGGAAATTGGTAACTGGAAATTTAACATGGAGCAAGCATGCTCTCTGGAAAAAATATTACACAGGATCGCGCATAACCTGCCTTGATAATCCTCCGAAGGTAAAGAAAGGATCTTCGATTTTTAACATCTATCAGAAAGCTAGTGGGTTATTCCAGCCTCTCTTAACCTGGATCCTGGGAAATGAAAAAAAAAAATTTATCTAGGAAGACTCTATTCTTGGAGGGAATACGTTGGACTCTATTTTAAACAACTCTAGATTCAAAATGCATTACAAATCACTCAATATCACCTCCCTTTGGGATATCTCCGTCTGGAATGAGGATAGCTCCAAATCATGGAAGAATTGGAAACTCCCTAACTGCCCAAACCATCTGATCGATGAAGAGAGTATATTGATCTCCTATCTTCCAGGGAAGACCCCTGTTGCAGCTAAGATGAAGGACTCGCGAGGATGGGGATCAACTTCTGGTTTTTACACAGCCGTAGAAGGTTACAAGTAGATCAAAGCAATCCTGAATGCCCCCATTAACCCAAAACTATGGAAACAAGTTTGGAGAGTCAAAAGTCTCCCTAAAGTAGATATATTCATCTGGACGTTGGCCCACAAAAACATCCTATCTAGAGAAAATCTCAAAAAAAGGTGATGGGAAGGACTGACAAGATGCCCTTTCTGTTTGATGTCAGAAGAAACAACTGATCATACATTTATTAACTGTCCCTTTACAACAGGGGTCTGGAAACATGCCCTGGGCACTTGGTTGTCTCAGATCATTCTCCCGGAGATGGCTTCTTCGCTATTGAGTGAGTGGGATTCTTTATACCCATACTCTCTGAACAAAAAAGAAAGGACCAAGGCCTGCTGGTCAATTTTCCCAAAATTTATACTCTGGGAACTATGGCTGGAAAGAAATGCCTGTATTTTCAGAAACAAGTCTTCCCATGTAGCCCATGTGGCTACAAAAGCTCATGCCTTGTTTGGTGAATGTTTAAACCCTCTCCCAATCCAAGAGAATAAATGTAAACTAAATGGGGACGAAGAAGCTTGGATGAACAAATATCTTCCCTCCCCACATATTATTGCCCATGCTACTACCAAGCTGGAAAAATGGGAAATAAGGATGGATGAACTAACCTTTAAACTATGGCAGAAATCACTGAAGGGGCATACCCTCTTCTTCTATGGAGCTTCCAAAGGGAATCCAGGGGAGGCTGGAAGAGGGGTGTTGCTAGGACCTAACAATGATATGAAAACTCATTACTCTTGGGGACTTGGTGAAGACACCAATAATATTGCGGAAGCCTTAGCTCTATGGCAAGGATTGTATCAAGCTAAGACAAGGAAAATTAGAGAAATTAATGTCTTTGGCGATTCAAGAATGGTGATCCAAGCACTCATCAACAAAAAAAGAACCAATAATATGAGACTCAGACACATTCTAAAGAAAATTAAGATTATTATGAATCTCTTCCATAGAATTGAATTCTTCCATATTCTGCGAAATCTGAATGGAAATGCGGATATTGCTACTAATGAAGGAGTCCCTCTAAGCAAGGGGACCCTGAAAATCAATGGGATTATTAATACTTTCACCATCCCTTAAGAATTACAATACTCTGTTTTGGAATCATCATGTTGGATATCGTCTTATCCTGGAAGAGGACGACTTATTGCTGGACCCAGGCAAATTAACCAAAAGGTGGACAACTTTCAGACGTGGACATCTCGTGAGTGATTGGTCACTATCCCCACTCGATGGATCTTCCTAGCGTCATTCTAGCAACCATACTACCTCGCTCTATGTGCAGGCAGGACCGCGGACCCTCGATTGCTAGATGTTGATGTAAATTAAAATAAAAACTAGTATATTCTAATGGATGAGCTTCTTGGTATTATTGTTGTCTCACCTCCCGAGATCAACGGATGCTTAGCTAATCGAGATTTCGAAATTATGAATGCTATCTGGTTAATTTTGAAGCAGATAAGAAGCAGTTGCATCTCATGAACCATTTTCAGATTCTGAAGATCATTGAATTGTTACTTAGGGTTTTAGTTTGTAGCTGAGCTGAGATTGATTCTCATGAACTTAGACCTTAATCCCTTTAGGCAGATATGTGTCCTTTCCGGTGCTATTGCAACTGTTTTTTTCTTTCTTTTTTAATCCAAATCATAACCGTTTTTGTTAATAAAAAAATTGTGTGCAACATAACACACCATTTGGAAATTAGGGTTTTTATTTTATGTTAGATGTGGTGTGCCAACTAACACACCACACCTAGCATTTAAAATTATTTCAATTAGTCCAGTGCATTTTGTGTGTGTGTATATATATATGTGTGTGTGTGTGTGTGTTTTTATTTTATGTTAGATGCGGTGTGCCAACTAACACACCACACCTAACATTTAAAATCATTTCAATTAGTCCTGTGCATTTTGTATATATATATATAGTTTAAGTTTGTTGGTGCACTTTGTTTAAGTCGCACCGGGGCTTGTCTATGTGTTAGGGGCACTAATAGTTTTCTTTATTTTTTTAAATCAATATTTAAAATGGTGGGACAATTTAACTCTTTGATGCTCTTGTGTATGTTAAAGCGCACTAGTGCATTTATATATAATAGGTGCACCAGAGACAAAACATATGCAAAAACCTCTGGTCGCCCACCTCTGCTATAAACAAATAAAAATGATTTTTATGTTGGAGCTTCCACTAAAACCTCTACTAGAAGGTGTTTTCCTTGTGGTGTGTGTTGCATTTTCTATTGCACTAGCTATACGTGGATCATCCTATGACGACATCAAAGTCCTTCTATCCATCATGTAATGGCTTACATATGTTGAAGTCTCTCCTTCAATTTCCGTTTCTATGGTATGTATGTGTGATTTTGGTCTCCTATTTGATGTTTAGTGCCATGGTAGGGTCCCTTGGACAAAATTTTGTTCTTTTCCTCTCTTGGTTGCATGTTTAGACCTAGTAAACACTTCATTCAACCCATTTGGGTCGCTATCTTACTAATTAGATCCCTCTTAGCCCTCATTCACCAGTTGGTGTTTTGGTTAGTTAACGAGCTTCTATTAGATCCCCTAAATGTCTTTGCTATGTTAAGGCACATTCGTTGAGGTGTTTACTTACCAAACTTTCCTTTACCTTCACCACTACTCATGTTGCATGCTCCAAACCAATACTTTGGTAGTATATGCCTTGCACATGGATTGCAATTTACATTTACCTATGTATAGAGGACTCTCTTGAAAGATGGTTGAATTTCTGGCCAACCATACTCCCCAACTAACTAGTAGGGGCAATGATTTTATTCGGTTGTTTGATGGCTCTTTTGACCAATCCTTCCAGGATTTCTCTACCTAGGGATCCAATTTTCCTGAGCATACCTTCAAGACTTGTTTTGTAAAGGATCATTTAATGAAGAGACGTGGGCCAATTTCCTCATCAGCTTTGCATAGAGGGCACCATCATGGACCTTCCTTCTGTGTTTGTTTCATCGTGTCCTATATTGTCACTTTGTTTTTTATCATACACCACATGAAGATGTGGGCTTTCAAGGGCATATTAATTTCCACAAGCTTTTCCACCACCATTATGGATCCCTCATATGCAGTTCAATGTTTAGTTGCATGTATCCCAACTCTGCGGTATATGTGCCATGAGGAGCATGCACCCAAACAAGCTCATCTTCTCTTTCTATTAACCAAATATGAACGACTCTTAAGGCCCTAAGGAAGAGATTCCATAGATATGTATGGATCTCCCATAGACCTAAATGATTTTCTTCCTTCCAACCTTGATTCCATAAGTTGGTAGCTCCTAGATCCGTAATTTGGTTGATGAAGAAAATCCCTTGATTATGAAGCTCCTATATTAGGTTCTGAGGAGGCAGATGGTTCGCTCCATATCCTACCCAAGGATTTGAGCCAATTCAAACCCTAGAACCTTTCCCAATATGCCAGTCCATCTCCGATTACATGAAAGGAATTTTGAACAGTCTTCTAAATAATCGAAACATTTGGGTCTCTATTTTGATGGATTCCTTATCCATGCTTCAATTGTTTCCATAAATATATACTTATGCTAGATCAAAGTCATCCAAAAACTCTCTGATGATATAAGTCTCCAACATATTTTCGTAGCCAATACTTTTGAGAATAGGAATATGTTTTTCAATCCCCATCCACCCAGTAGTTTTGAGGAGTCCAAGACCTTCCAACTAACCCAGGGCATGACATGCTTTCCCTAATTCCCATCCCAAAGGAATTTGAAACATGTTTTCCTTACCTTCTAAAAAATACCTTTTGGAAATATCCATGCCAACAACATCCAATACACCGGAATGGCTTCCAACACTAACTTTACTAAGACTAGCCTTACCGCCCTAGAAAGCCATTTGTAGCTCCAAATTTTTAACCTGTTTATCCAACTTTTCTAAGAGCCACAACCAATCCAATTTTTTTTATAGCTATTCGGCTTAAGTTGGAACCTAGGATGCTTTAGCCCCTCATCAATATTTTGAACTTCGTAAGGAAAAAGTGATCTGTAAAAGTTCATTTCATCATCCTCCAGGTTTTGAACAGAGAGCGATGATTTCATTACATTTATTTGCATGCTTGTTGCCCTTCCAAATACCCCCAGGATTTCCACAAGTTTTTTTGCATCGCCTCATAATCCATTATAGAAAATCAAGGTATCATCTACAAAAAGGATATGAGTAATCCTCAGAGTTGTGGAAATAGTTATTCCTTGAAATTCACCTCGACTTCTAACCACTTCCAAATCCCTACTTAGCCCTTTTGCAACAAGGAGAAAGAGTAGGGGCAATAAAGGACAACCTTGACGTAATCCCCTTTTCGCATGGAAAAAGGGAGACGTTGCCCCATTTATGAAGACTGTGAAAGAAATCGTCGAAATGCAACACATAACCTAGTTTATAAATGGAACTTCGAAGCCAATATGAGTTAATAATAATCGGAGATATGTCCAACTCACATTGACATATGCCTTTGACAGATCAATCTTCAAGATTGCACCTTTTAATTTTTCTTTGTTTTAATGTTATGCAATCCTTCCTGTGCTCTATGAATGGCTTCATGGATCTATTGACCTTCAAGGAAACCAAATTGTTCTTTTGAAATCGTGGCAAAAAGAATCTTCTTCAGTATTCTAGTTATTACCTTCGCCACAATCTTATATATACAATTACAAAGAGAGATTGGGTGGAAGTCCTCCACGAGGAGAGGATTGTCTAACTTTGGAATGAGGGCAATGAAAGTTGTATTTAAGGGAGCATGCATGAAACCTATCATGCGAGATTCTTCGACCACCTTTATAATATTAGATCCCATTACCTCATAAAGTTCAAGGAATAATTCTATCGACCATCGATCAGGTCTTCGACTCTTATCCTTTTAAAAGTTGTGCATGACCTCCTTTAGCTCATCTTCTGAGACCTCTTCCACGAGAGATCCGTAGTCTTCCTCATTCACAAAAATGGGTAGTAAAAGAACCATTCTAATCATCTCTACAATTGAGACACTTGGATCCTCTTTGAATAGGTTCTGAAAATGATTTTTCCCCATCTGAGTCGGTCCTTCGAAAGAGGATACTTCAATCCCAGCAGAATCCTTTAGACTCCAAATAACATTTGTGTTTTTTCTTCCTTTTGCATAGGCCTGGAAGAATTTTGTATTTTCATCCCCACATTCTAGCCAAATTGCTCGACTTTTAAGATGTCAAGCTGCTTCTTTGTCATCTAGTATCTTTTGTCTCTTTGCTTCTAGGGACAAAAGGGCTTCTTTTGATTCTATGGAAGCAAATCCCCCTCGCATATGAGTCATATATGGCCTGAAGAGTTGCTTCCATGTATTTTAGTTCTTATTCCTCCCTCCAACGACTGGAAAAATCCCATTCAACCATAGCTTTCTTAACTCTTTTTAAATTCTCAACAAACCAAACCGCAGTTATTGGACCCTTGTTCAACAAGAGTCCAATTCTCTTTAACCAATTTGAGAAAGCTTTCCTCCTTCAGCCAAATCACGTTGAATTTGAATGGGCTAGCTGGTTTCCGCACCCCACCTACTATATCCAATACAATTGGCATGTGATCAGATTCCCATCCACATACAACCCATTACCGAAATTGAAAGGGCCCCTCCAACAATCTTTCAGAGACCATAAATCTATCCAGCCTTTTCTCAATTCTATCCTCCCTTGTTCTCTTATTTTTCCAAGTAGGTTTTATTTTAATTGGCTCAACATCGACATGAACTCCTTTGATTAATTTTTTTACAAAAAAACTGAAAGGGGGTTTGGTCTCACCTTTGGACCCTAAACCTCTGCAACTCCCATTAAAAGGTTCATATCTCCCTCAATAATTAGGGCCTCTCCACTCATGAAATATCTCTTGCAAATTGAATCCCATAAAAGAATGTTCTCCGTGTACGACCCATGAATGTTAAGGACCATGAACACCATCCCAAGATCAGACGACATAAATTGCAACCCCAAATCGAATTCAAAGTCCCATCAACTTTGACAATTTACATAATGGGTGTTCCATCCAATAACCAAGCCTTCGAATCTGCCCCTCGCATCAATACCCAAAAATTTCCAAGATTTCAACATAGACTCCATACCCTTTTCCACTACCTCACAATCCCCTAGAGTTTCTTGCAGAAGGATTATGTAAGACTGATTTGCTTCTATCATCCTTTTCAGGGCCAATTTTTTGTGAGGGTTGGCCAACCCTCAACAATTGAAAGAGAAGAGATTCATTAAGGAACCCCAGTGGGGGCAGCTGATGCTCTAAGGGCCCCTAAGATGGAGAGTGGTTTTCCAAATGCCATATCAACGAGAGCCGTCTCCCGTGCTCTCATAAGTAGGGATTTCCTCCCTCTCCCTTGCCCACTACTCGACAAAACAAAGTTTTGACCCAAAACTTCCACACCCTTATACGTAACAGATGGAAAAATTGGATGGATCAGTTCCGAAGCTAGTACAAAATGGCTTCTTCTTCTGAATTCCTCGAGGATTCAAGTTCCAAGGATATTATAAGTGGAGGAGTGGATGGGATTTCTTGGGCTAAGGTGCAATATGCCAAAGATAAGGCTAACCAATTTGTGTTGGGGAGAAGGAGGGGGAATCAACCATGGATAAATTGCTTAATGTGCACGACTAGTTTCACCCAATAGAAGATAATATATTTATTAGTAAATTCAACAAGATGGGTGGAAGATATGGCATACCCATAAGTGTTGTCCTGCACTCTGGAACCACCGCAAGGTGCATCTTCGCTGACCCGACGAAAGTTGGAGAAGACTGGACTTTGAACCTCCCATCCAAAGTGTGGTTCACAACTTGTTGTTGCTGATCCCTCCATTCATCAAGTAAAAAAGTTTAAGTTGGGGGCACTTCCATTCCCCCCCCCCCCAACTTGGAGGATAAAGAAACTGTCTCAACCACCTCTTGTGGAGCCACCCGTTTCCTAAACGAAGCCCTGGGCGAGGATATGTTTTGTCTTTTGAACAACAATTTACACTGGTTAAAATATGGCATCCATGTTGATGACATCTATAGCAGCAAAAGAACATCGCTCCATAGTCTAGTTTCGGCATGCATGCGACTTTCCCCATTACGAATTCAAATTCTTTCACCAAACCCTCTCTAACATCCATGGATACTAGGATTCGTGCAACCGACATTTCCCCCGATCTTTTGAAAGTCATATTAGCCTCTAAGAAGGTACCCAAGGCGTTCTTGAGATCCTTGAAGTTATCCTCATTCCAAAATTCTGCCGGTAAACTTGGGAGCCGAACCCATATCGGCATGACATCCATACGCTCCTTGCTCACATAAAAAAGAGGAGACCAATTTTTGAGCAACAATGGGGTGGAATCGATGCTCCAAGCACCTCTCAACACTCATGTCGCATCCTTCGCCTTATTGAATTTGAGAAGGAACCAACCATAGGCTAGATTTTTTATAGATGAAAGGGTGTCGAACAAATTTTTCCATGTCCTTTCCACCCGCTCTCTCAGTGTTTTTAACTTGAAGTGGTACCCCTGAGCCCTTCCCACAATTGCAGTGTCGACCATGTCTACCACTTGAGGAATTTTAATATCCACATTAACCACCAGCTTGATGGCCTTCTTAGAATTTATGTACTTATTTTTTTCCGTCGATGGGAGCTTGAATTGGGTAAGTGTTTTGACCGTTTAGATCCAACTAATGGATAAACTCCTTTAGAGTTCCCATTTAGAGCACCCACCCCTTCATCCTTATCCTTTTCTACTGTTGCTATGATCGATCAGCTCTATCAGTGCCGTAATGAAACCCGAAGAGGCAAAAGATTCATCAAGATACGGGGATAGGGGATGAGGGTAAAGTGGAGGAAGTTGAGGGAACGAATGCTCCTCTGGTCGCTGAGCCCTATAAAAAATATCAGACCACCCAAAATATGCTTCAACTAATCCTGATTAAAACAAACCAATAGGTTCACTCGAATCAACCTTCAGGTAACCTCTCCGACACCCTACATATACAATCTCCACAACAACATTCCAAGACGGGGATCCACGAACTAGGGCCAAAACTTCGGTAGCTGCTCTCACAGGTTCGGCCACAGAAGACCCCCACAAATCGAAACCTTGGGATGTACCAAACCTCGAAGAAGAACCCAGAAACTGTTTAAATGGACTAGAGCCCAAAACCACTAGAAGAAGTCTTTCATGAGTGTGGTAGTCGGAACGGGGCAACGCACCAGAACCCAACCTGTCCCAAACGACATCTATTTTGAGAAAGGGGGCCTCATGTCGTTCCATCTATTCAACAAGTGGTGACACCCAGATCTCCTGGCCCATAAGCAGGTCCTAAGAATAATCAACTAATTCCCCATCTTCCTCCATAGCGATAAAGACCCTAAAAGAAACAACAATTCCTGCTATACGACCTCAGTAGGATGTAGATGCCAGTGAAATCTCAATCCACGTACTGTTGGTTCAAACATTCTGAAACCCTCCCCCAGGGTTTCCACAGAGCCCCATCTCCCCCCCCGAAACTTCACCAAGAGATTTAGAGGCACTTGGGTCTTACACACCTCACTTAAATTTTTATATCATTAGTTGTGAGTATGCTTGCTCAGGGTTTCATTTTATTGTATTTGGTGATAACATATCCTTTTTGTTTTCATAGGGGTGAAGTGACTTCTCAAGTACATAGAGTAGGATTCTAGCCCTCCTTTTTTTCCCAGTGTTTGTTTCTTTTATCCCAAACCCAAGTAACTTTTTGTAGATTACTAGAATAGGTTTAGGCAACTCACACCTAGTTAAGGGTTTTCACATGCATATGAGGACAATAAAACCCAAGATCTATTCTTAGTTTGCTTCATCACCAAAGTGATGTGGGTTAATCAATCTAATGCTTGTTGTTCATTTGTTTGCATTGGGTTGAAGGATTAGGTAGGTTTGTAGGTTAATTAGCATGCATAAGTGGAAAAGAAGGAATACATCGATATTGTCTCTTTCCATTTTATTCAATTACTAGTTATTACTTTGTCTCGTTGCGAACAAACCTAATTAAACTCAACAAATTTAGATCAACAATCACTATTAACCCTTACTAAACTTAGTAGTCTATCATTATCTCCTATTTTTTCCCATTTTTTCCTCCCTCGGGCCCACCCTCTAGTACTGTGTATAGATAATTGGATATTGAGCCTTTTTTTGTTGGGTTAGTCTCATCACTTAAATGTACCAAGGTTCATATGGGGCCATGGTTTGAATCGATGACGAGGATTGGTAAAAATTCCAAACACTTCCGCCCAGATTTGAATACCTGGGTCTATAGCCTTGGCCCTAGTCTTTGAAGGAAAAGGGCATAGTGCACTTTGAGGCTGTGTGGCCATAGAGAGGCTATGGAGGATCAAAAATCTCGCCAGCTCCATATGGTGGCAGCGTTCCTGGCCATGGAACCCATCAACGTTCTCGTGAGCATTGCCAGGTAAAATAAGATGGCATTTTTTCTTGTTCTTCGCATTGCACTCTGTCGAGCATCCCATGAAATCGTACTTTAAACTTCGGTAAATGCTTAGTTTCTCTTAGGAGACTTGCAAATGCGGGCTCTGGTCTCTGCAAAGTGGTAAAATGCCGATGTTTTCAAGCCTTTAAAGGAATATCTTTCTTTTTTCCATAGTCATTGACCAGTATTTTCAGAGGTTTTAGACAAAATCTTCAAACTCTCTATGAATTCCTAGAAACTCGATGCATGGGATTATAAATTGAAATAAAAGAGAAAATGAAGAGAAAAAGAAAGAATAAGCTAGTATATCACATATTTTTCTTTTAGCAATGGAAAGCCGACTAAACCGATAGGAGGGGCAGCGACTAAATGGGGACTTTTGCAGGCCTTGCTCTTGTTTTCTGTCGGTAGTTTCCCTATAGGGATTGGTTACCTTAGAAGATTGGCCCGTCCTTCGGATGTGTCGATATCTGAACTATTTCATGCCAGCTACAACAAGTTCAAGCCCGCAGAACTGGTTGTAAAAAGTGGCATTTGGCAGAAGTTGACCGTTTCCACAAAAAAATCCAGTTGTGCCTCTAGTCGTTGTATAGGGCATGTATAAGAGCAGACCTGTAAGCTTGATTTCGTCCACAGGATCAAAATACCCAAATGCTCTTCGCTCAAAGTTCACTATATATTCGTATGCAGCCGGTGTAGACCCCCCGATCCACGGGGAGAGTGTTGCTGCCTAATAAGTTTGATCCTTGAGCTTAACCAGCATAAAATCCCCGAAAAATCTCTTTGGGTGCTTTGCGTCACTAATCCACTGCATTTATCTTTTGTGGCCACATTAAAATATTAGTTCATTCAATAAAAAATTAGTGCTTGTCGTAAAACTAAGATATCAAGAAGGTCTTTCTTCTGCCTCAGAAGGGTGCACAAAGAAAATGGTAACAATTTACCACTTTTATTCTTTGTGTTACCATTCACCATACTCATTCTTTGGGCACATTACAACAGTGTTCATTTGTCGTTCTAAAATTTAGTGTTACTTGACAAACGCACTAGACAATATCTTTCTCATGTCCTCACAAGAGTGCATGGCAAAAATGGGAACAAATGTCCTAATCTACATGTTGACGAGTCAAAGGTGGCCATGCTTCGACTACAACAGTGTTATTTTTTCAGTCTTATTTTGTTTAAGAAAAGGGAAAAAAATAAAAAAAGTTTCAGCATCGTACAAATTACAAATAGTGGCCATGTCGATGCGAGGATTTCCTTTGGCTAGTATCTTTGTATGGTAAATCTAACGCAAACCTGACAAAGAAGTGTTTGTTGTTGAACTGAGATATCAACAAGGTCTCTATTCTGCCTCACACTGGTGCACAGGAAAATTGGTAACAATTTACCACTTTTATTCTTTATGTTACCATTCACCATATTCATTCTTTTGGCACATTACAGTACTGTTCATTTGTCGTGCTAACAATAATGTTACTTGACAAAGACACAGTAGACAGGGCCTTTCTTATGCCCCCAAATGAACACATGGCGAAAATGGGAACAAATCTCTTAACCTACATGTTGACAAGTCAAAGATGGCTATGCATCGACTAAAACAGTGTTGTTGTTCAGTCTTATTTTCTTTAATAAGAGGAAAGAATTAAAAAAGTTAAAGCATAGTACAGATGACAAATAGTGCCCATGTCGATGCTAGGATTTCCTTTGGCTGGTATCTTTGTATGGTAAATCAAATGCAAGGCTGACAAAGAACCCCGCTTTTTATGTTGAAATGGAAATTAAGAAAAGTATTTATTTACATAATGGTAAGTAGCTATATTGGGATGAGCTACATTTAGTGCAAGGTTAGAAAACTTAGAGAAGAAAGAGAGAGATGGAAATTTGGTGATCTCTAGAATGTATTCTCTACACATACTTTCTTGTTATAGACTAGGTTAGAGTGAACATTGTGAGGTCATGGTTGGAGGAAAGATGGTATATTTATCTCCTTGTGTACTACAGGGTGAGTGCAATGGATGATCATGCCGTTGATCTTTTAAAGGAGTGATTTCCTTCATAAATTCCTCCATGTTTATTATTATTATTGTTTTGTGTGTAACTTTGAACACGATTGATGAAAAAAGATATGGATAGATTCAGATATTATATTGTAAGTCAAATGTAACCTTGACAAAGAACCCCCACTTTTTATGTCGAAACAGAGATTAAGAAAAATATCTATTTACATAAAGGTAAGTATCTATATTGGGATGAGCTACCTTTAGTGCAAGTTTAGAGAACTTAGAGAAGAAAGAGAAAGGTGAACTTTTTGGTAATCTCTAGAGAGCATTGGTGGAGGAAAGATGGTATATTCATCTCCTTGTGTACTAGAGGGTGATTGTAGTGAATGATCATGTTGTTGATCTTTTTAGGGAGTGATAGAGATTTCCTTCATAAATTCCTCCATTTTTTTATTACTAAATTTTTTTTTCTGTGTAACTATGAACACGATCAATGGCAAAAGATATTAATAGATTGAGATCTTGTCTATTGACTTTTGTTTCTATCATTGGTAAATTTTGAGTGTTTTTTTTTAAATCTCCTGGCTAAGGTATTGGAGAAGGTTTTATAGATAAGATATTTTTATTAATGTCCAACAAATGAATGAAAAGTAGGTTAATGGGACTATGAACTACACTCATTGATGATAGTTTGTGGGAGTTCACTAGGCTACTCCGAATACAACATATAAATAGATAAAAGTTAGAATATTAAAAAACGGATGCCGCATTAAAGGAAGGACAAAGAGAAAGAAAGAAAGAAAGCCCTACATAATGCCATTAAGTTAGAAGTAGGATGTAGAGAGTGAGGACAAGGAAGTATTTGTTGCCACATTCACCACTAATACATTGTTTGATGATGTTGTTAGGAGAAAGTCCAGGACTAGGAGGACCTTGCTAGGTGATATTGGGAGGAGCTCGAGTACCACAAGTAGTGATTCTCTTACCAGTCGAGGTTGAGCAAAACCTCACCTACATTGAATGTCTTGAAACAAGTTGCTCTCTACTTGTCAAATTTTGTTTGAACACATGATCACTTGTTTGGAACACAAAGATGAGCCCTCCAAAATGATTGACATACCAAGTCTTTGTTTCATAATGTTTTAACTTGTCTTTTTTCCAATAACATATTTCTTAGGGGTAGGTCATTGAGTGACATATTTCAAATGTTTCCACCAAGTTTCTAGGGTGTGGGGATGCAGGAGTGGGGAAACACATCTTGGGTGTGTGTGTTTAAACATGCCAATTTTTAGGGAGTGTCATACGGGATGTCGAGGTCCTTAGTATAAGGGATCTCGTTTCAAAAATCATAATTTTTTTAGAGATATGGAAACATAAATGATACATCTAATTGTTAGGTGTTAAGACTTGAAACTTAACAATGAACATATTGATCTATGATTTGAAAAATGATGACTCTTATTATATATGATTTGAATTGGATTTGCAAGCATGAATGATATCATGAAACTATGAAATAATTGACAAATATTTGCTCACTAATCACTACAATGCATGATGCAAATGAAAAGTCAATTTAAGGAAGTTCGATAAATTAAGTCGTCTTGGGTTTTAGGTTTTTTTTTTTTTGAAACTTTTTTTTTATAAAATTTTGAAAGTTGAATTTGGCAAGGAGCACTTGTGGGGCCTAGATTTTGGGGGAGAGTGCCCAAGTGTCCTCCACACTCCCCCCTCACCCATGTGCGAAGTGTCTCGTTTTTATTGAGAAATGTTTCATATTGCATCTCGTCGAGTTTCACAATTTCGGATGTCGAGAAACGTTTCATTTAGAATTTCATTGTCTTGAGTATGCAAGGAGTGAAGGGAGCATGCCAATGTTCAACACTACATATTTACAAGGTTATTTGATGTGACCTTTTGTTTATCTCATCCCTTTTTGGATGGAATTTGGACATACCCATTAAAACTTACATTTCGCTATGTCTTTGGGAGATTGTTGTCTTCATTGAGGGCCACTTCTACGTAAATATAATATAATTCTAAGTGGCTTACATAATAATTTGATTAGGCCGTGTTAACCCTTGACATATAAGGGTGACTTGATGTTCATTGCCTATGTGATATTCCATCACATCCAATAGTTCCATAGACAAGATCTATGGTTCACCCGTGGATCTTGGCCAAAGACACTTACATCTTGCCAGATTATTGCTATTGTCCTAGAGATGCTTGGAGCCTTGTTGTAGTTGATGCCAATGTCATGACATATGCCAACACATATTGACACATGAGATTGCATTCTTGTATATGGGATGTGACCATGAGGCGTCAAATGGTGTTACTCTACAGTAGTTCATGTACTTTTAATTCTTATTTCATAGCTTGGATGTACCATGGTGTGGTCTTCATTCACTTAGATAAGTGTAAAGCCTCATGAATCAAGTGTAATTCTAGGAATTTGAGTAGGTGTTGTTAGTTTTACTTGAACAGCATATACCATATAAACAATTACTGAAAGATAAACAAGCACAGCATAAAACACAATGAACACAGATATTCTCTCGGGGAAACCACAAAGGGAGAAAACCCCGACAAAGCCTTCCTCAATATAGAAATCACAAAGTACAAAAGTTTCCCAAGACAAATCAGCTACTCCTCCACTTGTGCGCACCTCTCCTCTTCACTAATGCGAACTTGCTTGAGTGAATGAGTGTTAGAAGTGAGAGAGAGGTCCTTTATTTATATTCTTCCATTGGGGTGACAAATTCCCCAACAGGGCCGACTTCTCTACTTGACTGGTCAATTACATAATATAATAATCTTTTAGGGGCTTTTCTAGGCCGACATATGTCCTAGGGTTTACATTGATTCTTTCAATGACCTTTGGCTTTACATTATTAATTACATGATCATCATCTCCCGGAGGAGGAATACAATAATATAAATAGAATATCTTCCGCAGTTACATTATCTTAACAGGTATAACATTCATTTCATGTCATCCCTCATTTTTACCTAGCCATATTTCATGCCATGTCATTTCACTAGCCATTTCACTCATTTTTATCGTTTTCCTTTTCACAACTGACTTATTATATGTTGTCTTAAAAGGTCTCTATACTAGTCACATCACCATGTATGAATGCCTAAATCAAATCAAAAGAGTCAAAGTACTTGAAGGTTGATGCAGTTGAAGCTATAAATGCTATATATAAGAGATATTCCCCCTTGCAAAAATGGCAGGTTCCCTATGTCTTGGGTTATCAAAGTTAAATCTAAATAAAGGGACTAAGCCAATGAAAGGGCTTATATATAAAAAAAGAAATAAAAGGGGTCACAAAAAAAAGCACAAGGATGGGGTTAATATTGATGTCATTGAAGTAATGGGGTTAGTCATACAAAGAGGATCAAAGGAACCTCATTAGGAGAGGGCAATGGAAGGAAGGATGGCTAGACATCTTATAACTTGAGTGATTCTAAGAAGGAAAGTTACCCTGGTAGATGTTGATTTTTTTTGTAATTAAGAGGATTATATTAACATGATAAAGTTTACATATGGTATAAAATGGGGGGACTTTTAGCTGCATCCCCCATAAAGATTTCAAAGTCTATCCTGTAAATGTATTCCTCTTGTCTTGGATGTATTCTTCTTCTCTTGGTTTGTGTTTTAAAATGGATTTCTCATACTCTAGAGTCTAGATCCTCCTTTTAGTCAAAATTAAGATTTTTTACGTGTAATATAGATTTCTGAGGGTCAGATCTGTTGTTGGTCTTAAAATTCCTACGAAACAACATACTTATACACTTTCTACTGAGTAGACCATTAAACAACTATTGTGCTAGATAAATGAAATAAAGTAGAAGGGTGAGTACCTAACACCCTTATCAATGCTTTTATGGGTTTGTTGGGCTGTTCTTTTCGTCATCTGCTTGCATTCCAACATTCTTGCTACTCTCTTGTTGATGTTTGTAGCTCGGATAGGAACTTCTGCACAGGGTTAGTGTCAAACGTGCAGGAAGTCGTTCGAGTCAAATCTATTTTGTAGTTCGCTTTATTAATAAAGTGAAAGTTTTTTATTCAGCTGTTGTGTCTAATAAAGTGTATTTTCAATACACTATTTAGATTAATCTCAACTGTACATCTCACCATGAGATTAGGTTTTTGGTAGATTAGGTCTTCAGCTCAAGTATAAAGTCAGGTCAAGGTACAGGGTAAAGACACATTATTCACTCAAAGACAGTTTGGTTGGGATCTGTATGGACAGTTTGGTACGGATCTGTATGGACAGATCTGTACAATCGTACAGATTCCATACAGTCGTAAGTGGTAGGTCCGTACCATTGTATGGACACCCTGTATTGCAGCCAGCAACCAGCAAATGGTTTCTCAGTTTCTGGTAGGCAGTTTTCCTCAGTAAGGTGTGCAGATTTGCTTCGTTTGAGTGTACCATACAGCTGTTAGTTTTTACAGCTTGTGGAGGTTTCCTTGTAAGCTTTGATTTATTAATGAAAAGCTGATTTGTAGGAGTAAATTATCTGTGTTTATGCTTTCGCTGTTCATTTTCCAGCTATATGTGTGACTACTGCTATGTGAAGAGTTTAATTTCTGCAAATTAAATAACAACGTATTTATTTGAGAACATAAGGACAGCATTCACCTAGGGTTAGGAAAATTTACATCTCTCATTTCATGAATTTTCTCCTCAGTGCCATTCTCTTAAGAATTTGGTCTAGGTTTTGATTAGCTTCCTTTGTCTGCTGTTCAAGATATACAATGTTTTGTTTAAATAACACAAACCGATCTCCACCTTCTCTGATAAAGTGCTTAGGATATCTTCAGCTTAGATCGTAACTTCTGTGAAGTGGTTTAGTAAGTCCATGTCAATATCCGTCATTCGATCTATAATGTTCCTTTACATTACATAAAACTCTAAAGCAAGTTTACATTTTTGCATGTCACTTAGACCATAAGGCCTACTGGGCCTACAAGATTTGAGTAGCATGTTTTTTACCCAACATGGGTAAGTACTATGTCATGAAGGACCTAAAGGGCTTGAGCTTCATGTTATTCTCTCATCATGGCGAGTTCTTTGCAATGAACAGTTTCTAGGGCAAAATGGGTGTATGTATCTTGTTAATCATTTGACATTGGTAGGTACTTTCTCATGGTGCAATGGGCCTTAAGGGCTCACTTATTGTGTTGATTAGATGACATGGGTAAGAACTAGTGTTTACATGTCCAGACATTGTTAGAAACTTCAGGTCATTGTTCTCTTTCCCAATCTTTCTACTATTTCTAATATATGCATTCTGTTAGGTTTATCAACTATCTATAGTATGTGTATTTTGTTAGGTATTTTGACTATTTCTAATATATGTATTTTATTAGGTTTTTTCTACTATTTCTGAGATACCTGTTTTGTAAAACATTTCGACTATTTCTGATATTACAATTTTGTTAAATTTGTTTTTCAACAAATTTCATGGCATTAAATTGAGTACCTTTGATTTTGACTTCTCTTGTAGCCAGGGAATTGACCATATATATTGACATATCTCTAAATTCTTTCTGTGAATCTGTAGAGAATTGGGCAGAGGTTCAATTACGGAAGAAGTGCAAATTTTCATCCATGAGCAATGTATAAAAAATAGAGTGAGTTGCTTACCTTTGAATTTTTTGGTTGGATTGTCTGAATGACATTCCTTTCTTGCTTACTGCATTTTATTGTACTGTAGGTTTATTTGCTTATTGCAGTCTTTTTAATAGCAAAACATGCTTTTCAAATATTTCTTCTTTCTATTTTATCTCAAGTCCATCTTTGGTTTCTTGTGCTATTTTTCATATAGTTATGGGGGGAGGATTTACATTATTCTGATTTTTATTCGTTTGATTGTGTTGAAATATGAAAACTATAGCTGCACTGAATTTATAAACATCTTCAATTAAAGTTGATAAATCTTGTTAAATTTCCGTATATTTTTTTAAAAATCTGACCTGAATTCTTAAGATGTAAGAGTTCATGTCTAGGATTTCCAAGTAGGCCTTCTTGGTTTGGAAAAAATTAAAAATGATCTCCTTTAAGCTTTTTCTAGGAGACAAATGAGACATTAAAGTTTAAGTCTTATTTGTTTCATATGATGCATAAATCTGTTAAAAGTTTTCAAAAGCCAGAAAATTGATAATGGAATGGATTGTCAAATTTATAGATGAGTAAGGTCAAATATAGTCGGCTTGGTGTGTAGGAAGGTAATTTTTAAAAGTTATTTCTTTCTTTCTTATATATATATATATATATATATATATATATATATATATTTGATACTGTAAGTGCCTTTGGCTGGTGAAGGACCTGCCATTATCTAGTCCAGAGTACACCTGTTTTGGTTGCTATGCAACACGATTACTTATAGGTCGATTCTTGCCTATGTTAGAATAATTAATGAGTATTTGAAGACAGAAGCAAATGTCAATGACATGAAATACATGGTAAATTCCATATGTTATTGTTTTCCTTCCTTTATTTTACCTTTTCCTTTTCCCTTAGAATTTTACCTTGCTTTCCTATTTCTGTGAGTCCCCTTTTCATTTTTTGTGCATTGATATGTAGAAGAATGATGATTGTGGACCCAACTATTATCTGTAATATATACATCAGGCTTGGGATAAGAACAGGGCAGAGCTAAGGTGAGTGCACATGAACAGACAAGGAACATGAAAAGCAAGAAGTACTACCAAGAAAGGGTATTCGTGATCATAACTTACTCACCTAAGAGAGTAAATAGAATAAAAGGTTCACAAGGAAGAAGCAAAACATCGCACATGATACAGGTATTGTAGTCTTTCTTGCAAGATAAGTGTTTGATGTCAATGATACAAGTATTATAGTCTTTCATGTGAGATAAATGTTTGATGTCAACAAGTATGTTAATAGGAATATGGACCACAAAGATGGAGGATATTTTCTAACAGTGTTCGTGTTATCCACATTGATGCTGCTATTCATACCGCTATTCATACCATTTGAAGAAGACATTTTATGGAGAAGAAGACGTTTTATGAAGAAGTATAAGAGAAATGAATGTACCTTCACATGGTCTTCTACTACTATCAAGCATGGGTTAAACGACTGGTTACCCATCCATTTGGTTGTGTCCAGAGCATTTCAGTATATTCAAGACTGTCAAACACACGGGGAGTTGTGGTATAAGTGTTGAAAATGTTACAACACTGACTCAGTTTTATATTTTTGATAATGTATAACAGTAGATATGGGTAGTCAAATCCTGTGCAGTGATTAGGTTGGACATCAGTGATGGTCGATAGAAAAGGATTGCAGATTGCAACATTTCTAGAGGTTAACCAAAAATTCCCAAGGGCATGCTATTATTAGTTTATGGGAATCCTCGATTTGAGTCCTAGCTTGTTTTATATACCATAAGAAAGAGAAAAACACCAAAATGAGTGAATGCAATGTTTTTACAGTTCATGTCTTTTTTCTTAATAGATAAAATTTTTTCTATTTATTTTTGTAACTTATGTTTAAGGAGAATACAGAGTACATCAAAATGGTGGCATATACAGTTCTGCCACCTCATGAATCAAAAGAAAAAACACAGTTTGCCCCCATACTGTTATGTACCAGGCACAATTTATTTGTAAGATCGCTCAAAATAATCTAAAATAACAGAGAAGAATGGAGTGAAATTATGATTTCTTATTGATCCATTGTAATAATGAGTACATAATGAACTTTGGTATGACTCTACTTGCCTAGAAGACAAGACACCCTAAGACATGACAAAAGTGCACTTTACAACCCTTGGGACATGACTCATATGCTTTTAAAACTTAACAAGTTAATAGAAAGATATAAATAACTTTGCTGATGATGATTACGACTTTTTAAAACAGGAGATCTATTTATAACCTAGGAAGAGTAGCCAAACCCTTAATGACATGTCTCTTTAGAAAAGACAAGACTATTTTGTAGTAATTATCCATTAATTTATATTTAATTAAGTTTTAAGTAGTTACTTATCTTTGACTGACTTTGACAGGCCATAACTTTCCTACTACTTGATAAAATTAGGTCATAAAAAACATCTTGAAATATTCTTTACATCAGTACCATTGTTATTATGACTCTAGATACATATGAAAATAGAATTAAAAGGAAACCAATATATATATTGTTACTAGGTGCACAATATGCCCTCCAGTCATAAAGTGCTTTGCTTTCAAATCATTGTAAGATGTGTATATTAGGCAGGGAATTCCTCTCGAAGGTCATCAATATCAACCTGGTGATCTCTCAAGACATGTGGGTGTGTTGTTGAGTGCTCTCTTAGTTGTTGGCGAAGGTTGGTGTGGATTGGGCTTGTTACCCCCCATATTATGTGGGGCCTTGTCCCAGATTGAAGACCTTGCCCAAGCAAGTTACATTTGGCGAATGTTGGCCTTTAGGCCAATTTTGTTGCTATGTTGGAGACACAACTGTTCATGGACCATTGGCTCATAGTATCACTGTTACATTTTTGGGGGATCATTATGGTGCTTATTTGTGTATTGATTACTATGGTTGAGGCATCATGATTTGCATAGTTCTTTTGGAAGTCTCATACACATAGATCCATGCATATACACACATTTGGAGGCATTTCATTGGATTTGTGGCACTTGGTTTGGTGGCGCGCATGAGTATTATGCCATCATTTATGTATGTGCATGAGGAGAATTGGGTAGTTAGTTGGTTTATTTGGAGTCATGATCATTTTCACATGTTCTCTATCTTGTTGCTTGAGGAGAGCGCTCCATCATTTATGGCTTTATGGAGGATTGTTTAAACATTTGATGGTATTCAATCTTGGCTTTGCATAGTGAAGCACGACTCGGTTAGGACTCGCAAGTCTCCCCGAGTGGCTTGCCGGAATGAGTAATCGCGTAGGACTCGGCCACGAACTCGTCGACTCGGTGAACTCGCCAGACCCGACGAACTCGGCAAAAACTCGTCGACTGGAAAAAACATATTTAAGTTTTTCGATGCCGAGTTCGTTGGGTCTGCCGAGTTCACCGAGTCTGCCGAGTCGACGAGTTTGTGGCTGAGTCCTACACGATTACTCGTTCCGGCAAGCCACTCGGGGAGGCTCGCGAGTCCCAGCTGAGTCGTGCTTCACTAACACAAAGTTAGAGTGCTAAGGTGGTCCTTATATAATGCAAGAGGTAAGGCTCTAACCTAAAAAAAAAGAGCTAACTTTGAAGATGGAGAGCCAATCCAAAAGAGATAAGTACAAAGAGAGTCAATATAGAAGAAAAATGTACAAGGAGAGTGGATTTGGGATCTGTGATACAAAAATGGTGAATATGTCATGGTGCATTGGAAGCATTGGAAGTGTCTCTCCCAATGTTTGAAGTTGAATGAAGGAATCTCCAAATAGTACTTTGTTTGAAGGAAGAACTAGAAGATGAGCTATAATGGGTAGTGTGCTATCGCCCAGAGTGGGGAGCTTGCTGTTGTGATCTAGATGCAGTCCATTGGCTGCTGGGATGGAGCTGATATTGGCCAAGTCGCTTGTATTAGGCGAAAGTAGAGGTGGTCCCACTGTGTCCTAAGTGATCTACAGTTTGAAGCATTGTCGTCCTCAATCAATCTCTTGGTGCACCTATAGGAGGGGAGCACATCAAAAGGAAGTGATTCGTTGAGTGGAGGCTTGTCTCGATTGCGAATGTCGCTGGAGGAGGGAGTGAAACGGAAGGGCCTCTTGGAAGTATAGGGCCAAACATCTCTGATCATGATGCCTAAAGAAACTAGCCAAAGTATGAAGCTTTGTGAGAAAAAGATCCCTAAAAAGACAATGGAACCACTCGCGAATCTCGTAATAGATAGGACATTGAATAATGAAGTGCTACTTGGTCTCAGCTTCTCGAAGATGTCATACTTGGCAAATCCTGTCTAATTGGTCGATTTGGTGATCTATCTCCACCCTGAGATGATGAGAACCCACTTTGAACTAGCCCAAAGGGATACGAAGAGCATGTGTCCAATGGCAGAGTGTGTAATGGGGCCAAACATGAGATCGTCACTTAGATCCATGAAATGTGTAGCATAAAAGGCCATCTTTGGATGAACCCGCCTTGAGGTTTGATCCAAGTGACCTACACAAACTATCTATAGATGTCGTCTTAGGTGATTGTGCTTAACTCTTGCTTGGTAGGTAAGAGGTGACCGGGCATGTCTAGGGAATACCTAAATGGAGGAAGCCTGTCCAACGCAATGCCAACAAATACCGAAAGATCCGTAGCCCCCATGTACCAAGATCTAGTGCGTCTTGAAGGGCTAGGCAAAGCAATGGATTGCGATGAGAGATAAGCCAAGTACGGGTATCAATCTCATCCTATTGTGGAGTCAACAAAGACTCGAAGGTGGTGTAAGAGTGAGACAAGACGGAACACCATCTCAAGCCGAAAGGGGCGGGCATCAGATTATGCAAGTACAATGGGCCGAGGAATTGTCACTTGCATCTTATGATTTGACGGAGGAGGATTTGCACTCTCTCTATTGAGGCCCATTCAACATTTAGTAGATAAGGCCCCCAAAATATTTGATTCATAGAGGACCGTGGGTCAAATGAAAGTGCCCATGAGAGACATCTTGTACGAGATGTCCTGAAATGTTGTCTAAAGCATTGTCTCTCAAGAAGGGCTAAGGATCTGTATCCTTTGTTGGATTGGGGTTGGATGGCATGCCATAAACTAAAATGAGGTCCTGTGAACTATACCCCCAAATAGGTATAGGTGCTAATGATCTCAATCTCCTCTCCTCTAAAAAAGAAATGAAGATTGATTACGAGTTTGTTCTACTTGTTGAAGATAAATTCGTTGGGCATCATCTTGGCCCCACTTATCTTTTGGCACACATATTGAGGAGGTGGTTGAGCTTGCACTTGTTTTGAGAGGTTAGTTATGCATGCACCATAGTCTCTTTGATCACATCCACCCATTCACATGTATTCATTCATTTAGACTTATTCACATGTCCACTTACCTTTTGACCCTATCTTCTTGGCACATTTCTATAGGTGGTGCGTCATATGTAATATATACTTCATGTTTATTGTGGACGATAGAAGAAATTTTCAAAATAAGAATATATATTGAAAATAAATGAATGATATGAATTGATAAGATGATGATTACATGAATCTCGTGACAATATGCTTACACACATTGATTGGTCAAGAGATGAAGGGTTATGTTCCTTTTGACTTTTCATTAGCCTAAATCTATTATTATTATTATGATTATAACATTGCCACCCTCTTAAGGAATGCTTTATCCTTGAAGCATAGTAAATAGGATTCTCTCTACTTGAGCACAATTCTGTAGGTGCATCAAAGTTTGTTTGGTTTTCATAGTTTTACATCATTCTCGCTTTGGGTGTTGGAAAGGTTATTTTGTATTGTTTGAATCATATCTTGAAGTCTTTTGACCTGATTGTTTTACATAAAACCTTTATGCTTCTTGGTAACATACTTCCCTTGCTTTTGTTGTTGTATGTTTGATTGTATTTCTTGTTCCTTTTTTATTAGTTGTAATTCACCTCTCTTGAGAGCCGAACCATATAATTTGTAATGTTGAACTTGCTAATTGAATTCCATGAATTGTTCTTCAAGGTTAGTGGTATAAGTGCCCAACTAAATCAACCATTTCGCACATAGCACGATATGCATTTCTTCGAGTGGTAGATCATAGATTTCTGTTTGTAGTTCTAGTTCTTTTATTTGAACCAAGACTTGATGACATCTTCCTACTTCCTTGATCTTTTGTCCATTAGTGACTATAATTGTGGGATCCCTGGTGGGGTACACCAAAAGGTTTAGTTGTTTGGAAACAACGATGTCTATAAAGTTATGGGTACTACTCAAATCTATGAGTGTTGTTACATTTCTATCTTTTATGAATCCTTTAAGTTTTAGGGTCTTAGGTCATGATTTCCTCATCATGGTTGCCAGTGGAATTGTAGACTTTCTTTCTTCTTTTCTTGGTACTTGGATCATATCAATCTTTCTATCGTCGGTTTTTTAAATTTATTGGGTTGACTTGTTCTACCTTGATCTCTTTCGTGAGAGATGGCTGATGAGTTCAAACTTTCATAGAAGTCTTCATAAGTTTCGTGTTTTATCATTGGCTTTGTTGCCGCCAGAACACGCACCTGGGGGTTATCGCATCAAAAATCTTCAAGCTGCTTGGTGCGTTCCTCGGGGGCAAGTCTTGAGTCAAGTACTGTCACTTGATTTTGACTCATCCATTTAGGCAAACTCCTAACGAAGCCAAGCGGGGTAGTCCCTCAATGTTACTAAGGATTTTTAGTTCTTAGGTGTTAAAGATGGGAGTAAGTTATTTAGGAGTTTTGAGATTTAATATTGAGACAAGACAAGTGCAAAATATTTGAGTTTGTTCAATAACAGATGAAATATAACATTCACAACAAGGAAATGATTGAAAGCAAGTAGTATTGTTGTAAAGTAAATCAGTGCCAAATGGCATCAAATATTGTTGCCGAAAGATAAATGTTTTGTAATTGTATCTTGGTCAATTTTAGAATTATTACGAGATGAGTTGATTAAAGGGGAGGGAAATTCCCAATATACCACTAAGGTACGTGGAATATGTCCAGACTCACCAAGTGTGGCTTTACACGAGAAAATGTGGGCTAGATTGGAGTCGCGAGGGTGTGTCCAACACTACACCAAACGAGGGTGTAGCCTGACAGGGCGCTGTGGTCACTATCTAGTTATTCCCGCTTTCTCTGTAAACTTTATGCACACGCGATAAAACAGAGAGGTTGGCTTTTTCGTCTCTGGAGAGTTTGATTGCAAAAGATGTGAGACTAATTACTAAAGGCAAATAGTCTCTCTTTTGATCATCCAATAACATACTTAGGCAAATCCCTTTATGTAATGGTGAGAGCATATTTCAGGAGAGTAATGCCAGGTTCGTTACTAAGAATAAATCAAAAGACTAAAATTGAAAGTGTGAACTAATTACTACACTTTCTTATATCTTTTCCCTTTCGGTACTTTGGTAAAGCGTAGTGGGTTAGTATTCTTTACTTTGAAAAAAACAAATGCTTGAAAATCAAAATTGCTTGTAAGTAAAGTATATTGCCTGCAAAATGGAATTAGTTCCTATGTCCTGAGTGAGTTTGAAGGCCAATATTTGGATCAGAGACTTCAAATGTTAAATTTTAACTTATTTTAACTTGATTAAACTAAAAGGAAAGCAAACTGGAAAGAAATAAACAAAACCACAACACAATGCAAAACCCCCCAGGGGGGTTGGGGTGCGGGCGTTGTGTAGCCCGCTTGCCTTTTCTTTTTATTATAATTTACAAATTATAAATGCTTATGATCCTTTGTAGAATAGGATCACTAAGTTTACAAGGCTTGGAGAAAACAAGCTACAAGAAAGAGGGAGGTCTCAGGATGCCTTGGATGGCTGAAAATTTGATTTTTTGCCAGAGTTTCTCTCTACTTTTTTGTAAAACCTGCAAAACCAGCAAGTTATTAGTGCCTACATGTGTCCAAAAACACTTTGAAAGTGTTGTTGAACAACCAAAAAAAATACTAAAAATTGCCAAAATTTTTCCATGTATAAAATGGCAAAAAGGAACACAAGAAAGCAAGCTTTCTTGTGGATCTTGGCTTGTCTTTTGGGGCAGCCAGTAAAAGCACTAATAATGCTAGATTTAAACTTTAAAGTATTAAAAGAAAGCCTCTTCAAACAAGCTTTATAGATCTACTTTTAAATGACTTATCACAAAGAAAGCTTTCTTATATATCTACTTTTAAATGACTTATCACAAAGAAAGCTTTCTTATAGATCTACTTTTAAATGACTTATCACAAAGAAAGCTTTCTTGAGGTTATAACTAGAAAAAGCAAATGATTTGAATCCTTTTGAAACAATCTAGATTTAAGCAAATAAGACTTATAAATCAGATCTGAAAATGATATAACTTATTAGAAATCAGATCTAAGACATAAGCACAAGTAACCAGTAAAATTTTTAATTTGGAAAGAAGGAAGGTGGAAAGAAGGAAGGTGGAAAGAAGGATTCCTTTATTCAAGGAATCTGTGCAAGAAGAAAGTTGATCGCCTTCAGTAGGTTGTGGGAAGAGTGCTCACAGGAAGAAGCTCGAATTGTAGCTTGAGAAGAAAAGATGGGTAATGAAGACCAGGCTCTCACAGCACATACCAGGAAGAACAACAACAAGAGGGAGCATCCTCATCACAAGGAGGGTAAACACCACCACCAGAATCAGAGGGAGAACCTTGGAGGATCCAAGAGAGATCTTTCTCACATTCGATGTTATACTTGTGATAAGAAGGGGCACTATTCCAGAGATTGTCCCAGGAACAAAAGCAACTCACACAAGAAGAAGAACAATAAGAAAAGACATCATGCTCACATTGTAGAGGATGATGAACCTCCAAGGAAGAGAACCAAAGAAGATAGTGAAGATTCTTCAAGTGATGAAGAATATGTATTGTAATGAAGGCAACTAGCTACAAGGGTTTATCTAGAAGGTTCCACCTCATAAGGTGAAGCTAGAGATGATTTTCAGTATTACATGAAAGGAGTAGAAGAAGCTACTGCAGAGTCAGACTCCGGAAAACAAATAAAGATCAACATTCTATGGAACAACCTCTCATCCATTTTCAACATTGGTTAAGGTGCACACTATCAGAGACTCCAGTAGTTCCTGCAAGATCAAGAGGGAGCACACTCCAGTATTTCCTGCAAGGAAGCAAAGATTGAGAGGGAGTCCACCCAACAACCAAACAAAGATAAGTATTTGAATTGTCATTTCTTGTATATATGATTACTTAAATGATGTTGTTCAGTCATGTACATACTTATGTTCCTAGATTTAGGATGTATATTATGCATGTTAGAAAAGTTGCATTAATGAACAAGATACTACTAATATGCAAGTAATGGGTAAGTGGCCTATGGTACTGTACAACACTCCATTGCTACTTATCTAGATTGAAACCTCTTTGCTGACATGTTGTAGTGCACACTCTTAACAATGTTCTGGTAGAGGTGGAATGCATCTAGAAAGTTATGGGATATGGATAAATGTTGTATTGAAGCATTGGATAAGATAATTGCATGACTGTATGACCTATGTCTTTATGCGTAAGAATTTGTTCTGAAAACTATGAGATGTTTCTAATCATGTGTTAGTTTTTTAGCATTTAATTCAATATGATCTAAGATCTTAACTCAGAGAACAACATGTAAAGCATATCAACCACAAGAGACAAGAGACACAAAGCATTTCACCGGGGAAAACCAAAAAGGTGAAAAACCCCGCAACTTTCTCAGAGATAGAATGAGCACCAATACAAAGATCATAAAGATCAAACCCCAAAAGATAGATGTCTCTAGCAGCTACTCCTCCTCCACTTGTGCACACTCCTCTCTCTCAACTATGCGAGTTGGATGAGTGAGTGAATGAATAAATAGAGAGGTGCTTCTCTCTATTTATACTTTACCTTTACTTGCCTTTTACTCTAACTGGGCCGACCTCCCTTAGGAGAGTCTAATAACCCATTACCACTTGTCACTGGGCCGACCCCACTAGGGTGGTCTAATAACCCTTTAACTCATACAGGGCCGACCCTACCAAGGTGGTCTAATAACTCATCAAGTATTAGTTACGACACTTACAATATAACTTGCGACACTTGCAAATACAAATGACGACACTTCCAATCAGAGGAATAATCTCTGTTGGGGATACAATAAAGTACAAATGTAATACATACAATATACAAGTGAATATCTTCCGAAGTTACAAATACATCATCACTCCCTCTTAACTAGGAAGGTATTCTCTTGACACAGGTCATCAATACATATAGGCACAAGTCTTCAATACTGGAGCTGGATCATCATCACTGGATCATGGAGCATCATCGTCACTACTGTTGTACTCGTCATCTCAATCACTGGGTCTATCTCTCAATTGTTCTCGTCATAGTAAGTTCTACAGAGCCAGTCCTTTTTCATGCTGGATGTAGGCCTAGCTTCCTGTAGGTTTTCATCCTCTCTGAGAGCTGGCCATCCTGTGGAATTCTCAGGGTTGATTACGTGCGCCAACAAAACCTCGAAAGAGCATCCCAGGACTGATTATGAGCTTACTGCTCAACCTATCGGATCTCCCAGGGAGCTATTACATGTGACCTCCACAAAACCTTAAAAGAGTGTCTTGCGACCTGCAAGATCTCTAAAGAGCATCCCAGGATTGATTACGAGCTTATTGCTCAACCTATCGGATCTCCAGGACTGATTACATGTGGTCCCCACAAAACCTTAAAAGAGTGTCTTGCGACCTGCAAGATCTCTAAAGAGCATCCCAGGACTTTTACGTGCCTAGCACAACCTATCGGATCTCCAGGACTGATTACATGTGGTCTAGCATCTCCAGGACTGATTACATGTGGTCTAGCATCTCCAGGACTGATTACATGTGGTCTAGCAAACCCTTAAAAGAGTGTCTTGCAACTTGCAAGATCTCTAAAGAGCGTCCCAGGACTTTTATGTGCCTAACACAACCTATTGGATCTCCAGGACTGATTACATGCTTACCTCGCAAAACCTCGAAAGAGCGTCCCGGGACTGATTACGAGCTTACTGCTCAACCTATCGGATCTCCCAGAGAGCTATTATATGCTACTGCACAACCTGTCCACGGCCACGGAGTATCATCCTAATACTCATGATCAACCTGATGCTCATGATCATACTGATCATCATCATATAGTGCGTCATCCTGATGCACATCATCATCACATGATCGTCCTGATCATCATCATAACATCATCCTGATGCATATCATCACATGATCATCCTGATCATCATCATAGCATCGTCCTGATGCATATCATCATCACATGATCATCTTGATCATCATCATACATAGCATCATTTGGAGCATTGTCCTGATGCTCATCACACAACACTTACATCCACAGCCATGGGAAGGATCCTCCTACCACCATGCTTGGAATGGCTCCTGCAAATGTGTCTCTTCACTTCCTCCTAGAAGTATCTTCTATCTGAAGAACACCAAGCCTCTCTCTGAAGTACTCGAACTTCACTCTGGCTAGTGGTTTGGTCAACACATTTGCAATCTGCTCGTCCGTTGCAACATATAGGAGCTTCATTGCTCCTCTCTGCACCATATCCCTGATATAGTGATACTTGATCTCGATGTGCTTCGACTTGTCATGGAACACCGGGTTCTCAAACAACTTCACACAACTCTGGTTGTCACAAAAGATACAAGTTGCATCCAACTGGAGATCAAACAAATCAAACAGTAGCTTCCTTAGCCATACTGCCACACAACTGGCCGAACAAGCTGCGACATACTCTGCTTCGGTTGTACTCAGTGCTACGCAGGATTGCTTCTTGCTAAAACAAGAGATCACCCCAGATCCCATACTGAAGCAGCACCCCGAAGTGCTCTTTCTATCTGCAGCACTGCCTGCCCAATCTGAATCAACATAACCCTCCAGGTTAAACTTTTGATTCACATCATACTTGAGCCCATAATCAACTGTACCCTTCAGGTACCTTAGAATATGCTTTACAGCAATCAGGTGAACATGTCTAGGATCCGTTAGGAACTGGCTCAAAGTGCTCACCGCAAAGCAAATATTTGGTCTCGTGTTCGTCAAGTACATCAAGGACCCAATCATTTGACGATACATCGTGGCATCAACCGACTCTGATGAAGCATTACTCAATAGCTTTAGGTTTGATGCCATAGGTGTTGCCATGGCCTTGCAGTCCATCATCCCAAACCGCTTCAGGATCTCTACTGCATACTTCCCTTGTTCAAGGAAGATTCTATCTGCACTCTGCCACACCTCCATACCTAGAAAGTAATGCATCATACCCAAGTCCTTCATCTTGAACTCGGCAGCAAGCTTCCTCTTCGTATCAGCAATCAACCCAATCTCACCTGTCACAAACAGGTTATCTACATACAGTAGGAGTATCATTGGATTGCCTTCTACAACCTTGTAGTAAAGGTTGGAATCCACTTTACTCTTGGTAAAGCCCAAGCTGGACAAGAAGCTGTCTATCCTGCTGTACCATGTCCTGGGTGCCTGTTTCAAACCGTACACGACCCTTCTTCAATTTGCACACATATGACTCCCCGTCATGTGTCTCACAACCGAGTGGCTGCTCCACATACACTTCCTCTTCGACTACACCATTCAAGAAAGCTGTCTTGACATCCATCTGGTGTATCTTCCACTTCATTACTGCAGCCAGAGTAAGTACTGTTCTGATGGAAGTGTATCTGGCTACAGGTGCAAAAGTCTCTTCATAATCTATCCCTTCTTTCTGGGAGAAGCCACGAGCCACAAACCTTGCCTTGTATTTCTCTATGCTACCATCTACAGCATCCTTGATCTTGTAGATCCACTTGGAAGTCACAACGGACTTCTCTACTGGTCTCAGGACCACATACTAAACATCATTCTTCATGATCGACTGGTACTCCTCGATCATGGCATCCTTCCATTACTGCATTCCGGATCCTGGGACTTCAGATTCTTCAATATCTTCAATAGGTAGTTTTTTTTGAACTTCGTTGCTGGAACAAATGCCGTTGTCCTTCTTTTGTAGGTGATTGTACACGATCTTTCCTACAAGTCAAATTCAATTGCATGATTAGAAACATCTCATAGTTTTCAGAACAAAATCTTACACATAAGGACATATGTCATACAGTCATGCAATTATCTTAGCCAATGCTTCAATACAACATTTATCCATATCCCGTAACTTTGTAGATGCCTTCCATCTCTACCAGAACATTGTTAAGAGTGTGCACTGCTCCAACATGTCAGCAAAGAGGTTTCATTCTAGATAAGTAGCATGGAATGTTGTACAGTACCATAGGCCACTTACCCATTACTTGTATATTAGTAGTATCTTGTTCATTAATGCAACTTTCTAATATGCATAATATACATTCTAAATCTAGGAACATAAGTATGTACATGAATGAACAACATCATTTAAGTAATAAGAAATGACAATTCAAATACTTATCTTTGTTTGCTTGTTGGGTGGACTCCCTCTCAATCTTTGCTTCCTTACAGGAATTACTGGAGTGTGCTCCCTCTTGATCTTTGCTTCCTTGTAGGAACTACTGGAGTGTGTTCCCTCTTGATCTTTGCTTCCTTGTAGGAACTACTGGAGTGTGCTCCCTCTTGATCTTTGCTTCCTTGTAGGAACTACTGGAGTGTGTTCCCTCTTGATCTTTGCTTCCTTGTAGGAACTACTGGAGTGTGCTCCCTCTTGATCTTTGCTTCCTGGATTATCTGTCTTTGAACTTATATCCATCCTGGACCACTATGCATGCTTAAGTGTGCATTAGTGTCATCATTGTGTCATCCTCAAGATCTCATACATAATCATACATGCATTAGTATAATCTCAATACTATCAAAACATTATGATTCTAAATGTGTATGGTTATGATCATTTTATACACAGGTAATTTATCACAAGCGTTAGTATTCAAGGTTTCAGGGAGTACTTTTTTTACTCATGCATATTCTTATTTGACCATAGGACTCTTCTAGTTTGTCATATCATTAATCAAACTAAGAAGCATAATATGCATAAGCCCATGATTACTCAAACTTATAACTTCATGAATAATCATTCTCAATCATACAAGAGTATATTTATATGAGATCCTAACACAAGGTAGGATTCTAACTTGATATAGGAAAAACATACCTGGATTATCATGTTTGCTAGTTATGTCTAACATACCCAAAAAATGTCTTCTTTGTTCTCTTCAATGATTTAGAGACCTTGTGCTAGTAACCTGCATATCTCATAAATTAAACATTGTAGAACCAAATTATACATACCTCATAAGTAGAGCTTCTATGTGATCAATGGCTATGGATGAGTCTCTGTCTTCATGTTACCATGGTCATATATTCTTGATCTAGAACTGATTTGTCTTTCTTGATGTACCTTTCATGTTAGCAGAAAACATCATCCTCATACTACACCACAGTGCATTAGTACAATCATAAGTGTCATAACCCTAATCAGTGAATGTCTTCTATCATTCACATGCATTCATACTTTTACTAAGGTGATAAGACAAGTCTAAAATTAATCAAGATTGTACTAACCTCAATAATATGAAGACAAACATATCATAAACTTAATCATGAAGAGATTTCAAAACATACCTGTATCTCCTCAAGTCATACCTGTCGAGATTGTTTGTAGTCTTCTTATGTAAGGCCTTAGCCTCATCTCCCTCTGGAACTGGAATTTGAACTTCCTCACTTATGTAGGTGTCCAATTCATTCTCTTCTAGGATTAACCCAATCCTATACACTTTGATTTGCTAAAATTGGATCTGGAGTTGGCTAGGGTTTGACCGAGAAACCCTAAAAATCCAAACTTGGAATTTCAAACTTCTGTCTGGACAGGGAATGTATTTGACTGAGGCGAGCAAGCTAGTGTGCTCAAATTTTGAAAACTCCAAAAATTGACCCCTCAAAATTGACCTACGAATTTCGGATCTGCAACTTCTGTCAAAATCTGGTTTTTTGGTCCAAAACCCGAACTAGGGTTTGATAGAGCCCGGGGTTCTACCCAGCCAAAAACTTCGATCTTGGTATCTAAATTTCGATTTTGATGAGGAGCATCCAGCCGTGGTCTCAAATTCGAAAAATTCCAACTTTTGCAGAAACCCTAATTTCCCGCAGTAGTGACAAGCCAAAAAAGAAAATGCTCAGAATCCAATTCTGTTTTGATAGAAATATATGCCATATTGTTTCTGGTGTAACTCTGAAATTTCGGATCCTCAGGGTCTGAAACTTTGGCCTGTGGTAGAAGGACTTGTCATCTTTCCAACCCCACAGATTTGACATCAAATGGATTCTATATGAGAGAGATATGCTAAGTGTCGCAACATGACATGTTTATGGGATGAAACAACATAGCGAACTTGTACGGAGTGCCATGACACCGTTTCAAATTCGGCTTCTGAAACTCGGACCTGTGAAACTACAGTCCGTGCCATAACTGACACTTTTTACGGAATTTCATTTGGAGCTTCCTAACCCGAGATATGACCTTTGTGCCTAGGTCACCTGTTTAGGGCTGGATTCTGGCAGAGGCAGAAACCCTAACTTGTACGGATCATATCTCACAAAGTACAACGAATCTGAGGCTTATCTTCAGACACAAGGTACATGAACATTTAATCTTCGGCCTGTAAAAGATTCAAATCTTGAACCTTCGCCAAAACTTATTTATAGCGAAAGTGCCACGATGACTAGTATTTATTATATCAAGCCCTAGCTTCCAATTTGTTGCAAGTGCAACAAGTGTCGTAAATGCCATACAATGCCTTCCTTTTGGCTAGCTCTGATACCATGTTAGTTTTTAAGCATTTAATTCAATATGATCTAGGATCTTAACTGAGAGAACAACATGTACAGCATATCAAACACAAGAGACAAGAGACACAAAATATTTCATCGGGGAAAACCAAGAAGGTGAAAAACCCCGCAACTTCCTCAGAGATAGAATGAGCACCAAAACAAAGATCACAAAGATCAAACCCCAAAAGATAGATGTCTCTAGCAACTACTCCTCCTGCACTTGTGTGCACTCCTCTCTCTCAACTATGCGAGTTGGATGAGTGAGTGAATGAATAAATAGAGAGGTGCTCCTCTCTATTTATACTTTACCTTTACTTTCCTTTTACTCTAACTGGGCCGACCTCCCTTAGGAGAGTCTAATAACCCATTACCACTTGTCATTGGGCCGACCCCACTAGGGTGGTCTAATAACCCTTTAACTCATACAGGGCCGACTCCACCAAGGTGGTCTAATAACGTATTAGTTACGACACTTACAATATAACTTACGACACTTGCAAATACAAATGACGACCCTTCCAATCAAAGGAATAATACATCTCTGTTGGGGATACAATAAAGTACAAATGTAATACATACAATATACAAGTGAATATCTTCCGAAGTTACAAATACATCAACATCATGCAATTGAACTTGACTTGTAGGAAAGATCGTATGCCATCACCTACAAGAGAGACTTGTTTCAAAGAACAAGCGACGAAGAATCAACATAGATCAGAAAACTACCTATTGAAGATATTGAAGAACCTAAAGTTCCCAGGATCAGAAATACAGTAATGGAAGAAGCGATTCCAGAAGAATATGAAGAATGCGAGATGGAAGACCCACAGGAACCTGTAGATCCACCACGTGAGAATAATTCTCACAAGAGGAAACCAACATGGGTACGAGAAGCAATTCAAGATGCAGAGAGATATGGTGCTCCAGAAGGGATGCATAGAAAAAGCAAGAGACGGAGACCATTCTCCAGTTATGTAGCCCTGTTGTGCGACATCATTGACAAAAAACCTTCCAACTATGAGGAAGCAACTGAGAAGAAAGAATGGAAGGATGCCATGATCGAGCAATACCTGTCGATCATGAAGAATGATGTCTGGGATGTGGTCTTGAGACTAGCAGGGATGTTTGTTGTGACTTCCAAGTGGATCTACAAGATCAAGCATGCTGCAGATGGCAGCATAGAGAAACACAAGGCGAGATTTGTGGCACGTGGCTTCTCCCAGAAGGAAGGGATAGACTATGAGGAGACATTTGCACCTGTAGCCAGATACACTTCCATCAGATCAGTACTTGCTCTGGCTGCAGTGATAAAGTGGAAGATACACCAAATGGATGTCAAGACAACATTCTTGAATGGTGTAGTAGAGGAGGAAGTGTATGTGGAGCCGCCACTCCGATTTGAGACACATGACAGGGAGACTCATGTGTGCAAATTGAAGAAATCCTTGTATGGATTGAAACTAGAACCCAGGACGTGGTACGGCAGGATAGACAACTTCCTTACTAGTTTGGGCCTTACCAAGAGTAAAGCGGATTCCAACCTTTACTACAAGGTTGAGGAAGGGAACCCAGTGATACTTCTACTTTATGTAGATGACCTGTTTGTGACAGGTGAGGATGGGTTGATTGCTGACACGAAGAGGAAGCTTGCTGTCGAGTTCAAGATGAAGGACTTGGGTATGATGCACTATTTTCTAGGCATGGAGGTGTGGCTGAGTGCAGATGGAATTTTCCTTGGACAAGGGAAGTATGCAGTAGAGATCCTGAAGAGGTTCGGGATGATGGACTGCAAGGCCATGGCCACATCTATGGCATCGAACCTGAAGCTATTGAATGATGCTTCATCAGAGTCGGTTGATGCCACGATGTATCGTCAGATGATTGGTTCCTTGATGTACCTGACGAATACGAGACCAGATATTTGCTTTGCTGTGAACACATTGAGCCAGTTCCTGACAGATCCGAGACATGTTCACTTGATTGCTGCAAAGCATATTTTGAGGTACTTGAAGGGTACGGTTGATTATGGGCTCAAGTATGATGCGAATCAGAAGATTAACCTGGAGGGTTATGTGTATTCGGATTGGGCAGGCAGTGCCATTGATAGGAAGAGCACTTCGGGGTGCTGCTTCAGTATGGGATCAGGTGTGACCTCTTGGTTTAGCAGGAAGCAGTCCTGCGTGGCATTGAGTACAACAGAAGCAAAGTATGTCGTAGCTTGTTCGGCTAGTTGTGAGGCAGTATGGCTGAGGAAACTACTGTCTGAGTTGTTTGATCTCCAGTTAGACGCGACTTGGATATATTGCGACAACCAGAGTTGTGTGAAGTTGTCTGTGAACCCGGTGTTCCATGACAAGTCGAAGCACATTGAGATCAAGTACCACTATATCAAGGATATGGTGCAGAGAGGAGCAGTGAAGCTCCAGTATGTCTCGACGGACGAGCAGATAGTCGATGTATTGACCAAGCCGCTAGCCAGAGTGAAGTTTGAATACTTCAGAGAGAAGCTTGGTGTACTTCAGATCAAGGTTCCTTCCAAGGGGAAGTGATGAGTCCGGAAGATGCAAATGCACATGAGCTTTTCCGACATGGTGGTAGGTTGGTCCTCCCATGGTCGTTAATGTACTTGCTGAGCTTTTCCGACATGGTGGTAGGTTGGTCCTCCCATGGTCATTGATGTAGTTGTTGAGCTTTTCCGACATGGTGGTAGGTTGGTCTCCCATGGTCGTTGATGTAATTGTTGAGCCTTTCTCGAATGGTGGTAGGAAATTCCTCCCATGTCGGTTGATGTAAGTGCTGTGTCTCACATGCTGGTAGGGAAGTCCTTGTATGTTGGTAGATGGGGTCTCGTATGGTGGTAGGAAAGTCCTCCCATACTGGAGACATTGTGATGTGCATCTGGGCTATGCTCCGTTGACGATGAGATGATCTGAAGATGATGAGGTGACAGTAGGGTACACAGGTTTTGCAGAGGCATATAATCAGTCCGGGGATGCTCCTTCAGGTTTTGCAGAGGCATATAATCAGTCTTGGGAGATCTTGCAGGTTTTGCAGTGGCATATAATAAGTCCTGAGATGTACCTACTTGATGGCTTGCTCGCAGAGATGATGAAGACCTACATGGAGGCTAGGCCTTCATCCATCATGAAAAAGGGCTAGCTCTGTAGAACTTCCTATGACGAGTAGATTGGAGACTGATGGTCGAGATAGCAGCAGCAGTGACGATGATGATCCAGCTTTGATGATGATCCAGTGACGAAGACTTGTGCTGATGAACTGTGTCAAGAGAACACCTTCCTAGTTAAGAGGGAGTGTTAATGTTTTTGTAACTTCGGAAGATAGTCACTTGTATATTTTATATTGTATTCATATGTTATTGTACTTCCGACGTAGAGGTTTTATTCCTTTGATCAGGAAAGTTATTATTGTATTTGAAAGGGTTATTAGACTCCCCTTGAGGGGTCGGCCCTGAGTTAAGTTGTAGGGGTTATTAGACTCTCCTAGGAGAAGTCGACCCAGTTAGGGTAAAAGTCAAGTGGAAGTAAAGTATAAATAGAGAGGGTGCTCCTCTCTATTTACACATTCACTCACTTACTCATTTGCGCATTAGTGAGAGAGAGGAGGAGTTCGCACAAGTGAAGAAGAGAGAAGATGCTGGAGACCATTTCTATCTTTTGGGGTTTTGTATTGTTGCTCATTCTATGTCTGAGGAAGTTGTGGGGTTTTCTCCTTTATGGTTTCCCTGATGAAACTCTTTTTGTCTCTTGTCTCTTGTGTTTGATTTGCTGTGCATGTTATTCTCTCAGATAAGATCCTAGATCATATTGAATTGAATAGTGAAAATCTAACAGAAGGCTAATCTCTCGACAGCTATCCATCAAATGAAAGCCAAAGCAATCCCACGATCTACATATCAGAGACCAATTTCTCTAAGGAGGGCGTGCTAGAAATCCTCTAGATTTTGGGCAGTTCAGTCTTCGACCAAAACGATTCTCTGCAGCCTTTGTTGTCTTCGGGATTTGTTGACCATTCACTAGTGGAGACCCCCTCTCGATACGCTAGCGGGAACGATAACTCGACCGTCAGTGTTAGCATGATATCCATCCTCCCACAACCACTTAAACTATCGCTTGGATTGCTATCACTCATCAGTCAAGTGTGAGGGGACTTGTTAATAACCAACAGTCAATGTGAACTATGGGCAAGGGTTACGAGAGGTCCCTCTATACAAGCCGAAGTCACTAAGCAGCGAACACTCTTCAGCTCACTGACGATTCCACCCTCGACATCCTCTACGACGGTCAACATAGCTTAAATATTTTGTGCAATACCTTTGTTGTGGCAGCGTTCAAATCCAAAGAGTCACCAATGCAACATTTAAGCTGAGGTTCAGTAAAAGTACTTCTTGGAGAAGCTGCAAGACTAAAGTCCATCTTTCTTTTGAATGACATTTGCAATTTTTGTTTGGACAAGTCTGCCAGAGCTAATGATAAGAGAAGTCACACTAAATTCTGAATATGTTCGTGTTTTCCTGTAGGTGACCATTGTCAACAGGCTAGATCTTGTCTCAAAATTCTGCTATGTTTTCTTGCCATAATAATGATATAATCTGAATACTGCTTCCCAAAACATTTTCCCTTTATACTTCCTTTGCCAGTCAAAACAGTCACACTAATTGCTGCAAAATGATGCTCTGGTTTGCCGAAAAAAAGTCCTCTCGCTTGCAAGATTCATTGTGTGAAATAGTTCTGCTAATGTGCATGGAAATTTGGAGGACTTGGTTTGTAATAATTCCAGAGATCCCAACCTTTGCAAATAATTTACCTGTGGACACCCCTGTCAAAATGGGGGGTAACACTCCCAGGAAGACACTTCTTCCAATTTACCAATCATTACAACTGGAAGGCGGTGACGACTACAACTAGTCCACCCCTCTGTGCTCATACTCCACACAGGAGCACTCTCCACATAGGAGAACATCCCACACACAGATCCACTTCACAAAGGAGTTCTCTCCACACAAGAGAACATCCCACACAATGATCATCCCATACAGGGATCCACTCCACAAAGGAGTCCTCTCCGCATAGGAGAACGTTCTACACAGGAACCATCCCACACAGGGATACACTCCACAAAGGAGTCCTTTCCACACATGAGAACGTTCCACACAAAGATACACTCCACAAAGGAGTCCTCTCCACATAGGAGAACGTTCCACACAAGAACCATCGCACACAAGGATACACTCCACAAAGGAGTCCTCTCCACACAGGAGAGCGTTCCACACAGGAACCATCCCACTCAGGGATACACTCCACAAAGGAGTCAGGCACAAGTCTCGGCTTGTGCCTCATCAACAACCATATTGGTCATCAATATCCTTCCATGAGGAAGGGAATCTCCAACACCCCAAGCTTTTCATGGAAGTATGCAAACTTCACTCTGGACAAAGGCTTGGTAAGGATATCTGCAATCTGCTCATCCGCGGAGATATACTGGAGCTTCATTGCTTCCTTCTGAACTATGTCTCTGATGTAGTTATTTCTGATCTCAATATGTTTGAACCTGTCATGGAACATAGGGTTCTCTGAGAGCTTTACATAGCTCTGGATATTACATAATATCACTGTCACATCAAGCTCATGAGCATACAAATTTGCAAGCAGTTTTTGAAGCCATACTGCTTCCTCACTAGCTGCACTGGTTGTGATGTACTCTGCCTCTGCTGTACTGAGTGCCACAAAAGACAGTTTCTTGCTGAACCAAGAAGCCATAACTGATCCCAAGCTAAAACAACACTTAGAGGTGCTCTTCCTGTCAACTGCACTACCAACCCAATCTGGATCTGTGAAGCCCAACAACTTCACTCCATTATTTGAGGTATATCTCAATCCATAACCAACTGTACCACGAAGATATCTCAACACATGCTTAGCTGTTGTCCAATGTACTTGTCTAGGCTTGACCATGTTTTGACTCAATGCGTTCACTGCATAATAGATATTTTCCTTGGTATTAACTAGGTACAACAAGGCACCGATCAACTGGTGGTACATGGTCGGATCCAATAAGAACCACAATCCACAGGGGACAAGGAGTCCACACGGAACTCAGGAGTTCACATAGAACTCATATTGGTCCACACAGGACAAGGAGTCCACACAGAACTCATATTGGTCCACACAGAACCACAGTCCACACAGGACAAAGAGTCCACATAGAACTCAGGAGAATTAGCTCCATCACTCTCTGAAGGAGGGACACATCATTCTCGTAGTCTTAGGGACAATGTCACACCGATGCAGTAACCATCAATATTCCCTCTCACCGAGGGAAGCATTCTCTACTATTCCAAGCCGATCACGGAAGTACACAAACTTCACTTTGGAAAGAGGCTTGGTGAGAATGTTGACAACCTGATTCTCTGTAGGAATATACGAGAGCTAGACTGCTCCCCTATGCACCATAGCATACCACTGCAAGATGCACTACTGGACACTATTCCTCATCCATTTGTGAGTTTACTGAAATGAGCCTCTTGCTCTCTCTCTATGTCACTGGATATCACTCCAGACTCCCTCTGGAACTGTGCTGTAGACTCCCTATGCAACTATGCAGCTGCTCATTGGCTAGTCCATCAGCCTATACGAGGTGTTATCCTAGATTCCAATCTGAATCGCATCCTGAACACTGGCTCTGCCTTTGGGCCATTCACTGCTTAGCCAAGTCACATGGCTAATACCGAGGAAATGTTCGCTCGATGCGGCAAACATCAATCTTGAAGCGCCTTGCTCCCTTTGCATCTGAGCATCCCGTTCCCTCTCAAATACTGAATATCAATGGGATCTTCACACCCATCACTTGTCCTCTTGCTGAACAACTATCGCTTGTTCTTTGGAACAAGTCTCTTGTAGGTCATAGCACATGATCTTTCCTACAAGTCAAGTTCAATCAATTAGTTACCAACATTGCATAATCATCAATGCCATAGTTCACATAGTTATGTAAGCATCTTAGCCAATGCTTCAGCACAACATCAATCCATATCCCAAACACACGTGGTGATTATTTGGATGCCTCCCATCTCGACCAGAACATACTAGCAAGAGTGTGCACTGCTCCGAGTGTGTCACCAAAGAGGTTTCATCCTAGACTAGTTCCCATAAGGGCTCATGGGTTGCTGTGTAACACTCTAGGCTACTTACCCAACATAGATATGCACTACATGTGCTTGTTGCTCATCGATCTCAGTCATATATAAATGCATAAAAGAAAATTGTATCGCATATCTACATATAACTGTTGTGAACATTATCCTTTAAACCAAACATTTAGAGATTTAAAGAATAACTCAAATGACAATACAAATACTTATCTTTTATTGTTTTATTGGCTCCCTCTTGATCTCTGCCTCCTTGCAGAAGTCACGGGAGTCCTCAGATCTTCATCTTCTTTCTGCAGCCTAGATCTTCATACATCACCAATGCCAATTACATCATCTTGATACTGCAATCATTGGTGCACTCATAGAGTGTACTAGAAGAAATACTCCTTTCGATGATCTTCTGCACATTCCTCAAGATCATCTTCTGCATTCCTTGACCTCTTTTGTGGAGAATCTTCATCAACATCACTCTTTGAAATAGGAACCCGGGAGAGCAATAACAAGAAGGTAACCTTTTCGAATTTCTTCTTCTTGTTCTGGTGCATGCTTCTCTTTAGCTGTAGAGGCATCATGCTTGCCTTTTCCTTTCTTCTAGCATTCTGCAGCAAAGTGACCTAGCTTGCCACAATTGAAACATTTGAGCTTGGATTTATCCTTCTTGATCTTTGGATTTTGGACTGACTTGATGCCTTTCTTGCTCTTGTTCCACTTTCTCTCCTCTTTCCAATTTTGGTTGTAAGAACTAGTTCTTCTTCCTTTTCCTTTGAGGTAGAGGCAAGCTCCCTTGTTTCCTCTTGAATACATTTTGACCAAAATTGATCAAAACTAGGTTACTGACCACGAGCACATGTCCCTTTCACAAATGGCTTCCGTTTTGAAGGAAGTCCACCCATAGATGTCAACGCAAGATCTCTGTTAGGGACACTTTCATCAACAACTGTCAGCTGATCTATGATTTGAGCAATCTTCAAGAAACAAGGAGAACTCGATTCATCCTTTGTGAACTTCACTTGACAAAGTTGGTCTCTTAGGGCCAAAATTTTGCTAGGATTCTTATTCTCATAAAGTTTCTTCAAGGCATCAAACATCTTCTTAGCAGTGTCTTGGCTTGCAATGAGAGGTACAAGATGATCTTTCACCGAGTCGATCAAAATCCTCATGGCTATGGCTTCATTCTTCTTATGTCTTGCTTTCTCTTGGGCTCCCTCTGAATTTGGAATATCTTTGAGTTTATGATCCTTGAGATCATGTTCATTTAGGAGAATGAGCATCCTACTCTTCCAAGATTGGAAGTTTGAAACTCCCTCCAATTTGTCTTCTACTCTGAGTCCAACAACCATCTTGACCTTGGTTCAGAAATAGGTAAAAAAAACTGAAACTTTTCGGATCTAAAATCTGCTGCAAAAACCCTAGCAGGAGCTAGGTCAAAAATGAAATTTGGAACTTGGAATATCTAATTCCACAGGTGGATTCACCTTCCTAGGGTGAGTTGAGTAGCCGTCCTTTTCTTCTAGATCTGTGGACATAACAACTCGCAAGTTGAAACCTTAATTTCTTCAGTTTCTGCAGAATTTAGGTCAAAATTGAAATTTCTTTGAATGAAGATCTTCCTCCACAAATAGTTGCACCCTCCTAGGGCGAGTTCCAATCTGGCCTTTTCGGATCAATTCCATGGTTGGAAACCCTAGAATCAAGAAGCCCTAGTTTCTGACAATGGTCTCTTTCAAGATTGGTGATTTTTGATTCTGGGTGAATCTTTGTGCTTTACACGCAGTAGGATAACGAGTGTGGGCCCATAACCTGTTGAGTTTAGTTATAACCTGTTGAGTTTAGTTATGGTTTCTTGCTTATTATGGCCTTATTATCTTCTTTATCACATATACTGAATACATCCGCAAGATATAGATGCACAAAGACAAACATAAGAGACAACAATATGCCCTCGAAAACCCTCAATAGGAAGAAAACCCAACAACCTTTCTTATTCAGAGATTTCAGTTCAATAAACAACTACATCCAGATACATATCCCAGATACAAAAGTAGTCAATTAGACAAGCTCTAGATAAATTGTATAGCCAAAGAAGAAAGTCTCCAAGAATGCCGAACCCAGACATAGTCTTCTATTACCCAGAAGTAGTCTTCTTCCAGCTTGAGCAGGCTTCTTACTTGCTCGAGCGAATTTTCTTGGTGAGAGAATGAGGAAGGCGTCCTCTATTTATGCTTTTTCATGTTTGACTTTTGACTTTCTTAGTGGGTCGACTTCTCTTCCCTTAACTGGGCCGACACCTCTTTATTTGCATCATAAATTTTATTTTAGTGTTTCTTTCGGGGCTGACTTTGAGTGAGGATGCCCCACACGCTATAACATCAACAACAATTAGCGTCCAGATCAAGTAGACCTATGATGTACAATGATTGGCACAAATGATTTGTAGGACTATATGTGTGTGGGTTTAACTGTATGCTTTGTACAAAGCAACATGTATGAAGTTTAGCAACGGTTGAATCAATTCCCATCGTAGTACGATGGATTTGATGTTTGTATGGAACTCAATAGATAGATGGTGCAGTGAATGGTTTAGCAGGTATGGAAATGCTAGGTTTGGAATTGGTAGATTGTATTTGGGTTGCAGTGGATTGTATGACATACTTGCACTGGGATTTTTGTGTACGAATGATAGCATGTGGAACAACTTGGTTTGCTGTATGATTTGTGAGGTTGATTGCAGGTTTTAACCCTCTATATTGGGCGTGTTACCGCTCAAACTAGCACGTCTTTGCAAATCGAGGCTATGTAGGGCTAGTGCTATGACGGTAAGCTCGTGAGAGAGTTAAGCCTAATGTTACCATAGTCTAACTTGTCAACACTTTGGGCAACTCCAAACCCAAGGGGAGACCCTAATCAATGAAAGATATATGCAACCACCAACAAACCACAAATACCTTCCATAAAACCTTAATAGCTATGATCAACGCCTTATCAGAGTCAAACATTATTAAACAAGATACAATAATCATGCAATATTGCAGCTATTCACTTTATCACAAATTCCAAATAATATCGCACCTTTCAAGGCAATTTATGTCCTGCAAGGCAATGTCACACTTCCTAAGGCAACCGCTCTAAAATGTGAGCCCTCGAGGAAAAATGGACAATTGGCCTAGGGCGAAGTCACATGACAAGCCAGAAATACCACACACCCTCTAATTCACCAATTATGAGGGCTTCATGTATCCCAATGCACTTCTTCAAAAGAGGACAACCTCTAGGGTTTGTGGATGATACCGTGGGGCGAAGTTTTAGGGTGGAAAAAAATACCAAATCACGACTATTTTTGGCCTTTTGAATTTTTTTAGATTTTTAGTGTTTTTCCAGTAGTAAAACATGTTTATGTATTTTTTGCATAAAATAAAACATGTAAAAATTGATAAAAAAGAGGATTGATAGGGTATTAGATTCTTGTCTCAAACCCTAGGTCTAAGAGAGATCGAGGCTAACATCCCTTCTCTTAAGATGGTATTCAATACTTGCAACTAGGGCTAAACTAGCAACCTGAAGGGTTAGGTAGCAACACCGTAAACAATGGAGAGATCCTTGGTATGAAGGCCTCCTCAAGCAATTTGTTAAAATGTTAGCAAACAAACCCTAACTCGGTCCAAAGCACTTCAAGATCAACATTAAACTAGGGTTAAGAGATAAACTTACCGACATTAACCAAGAATGAGCAAGATAGTGCGTCCTAGGTCACCCTTAAGCACGAGTTATTGCAACTAGTCTAGCATCAACTTAGCATGTGTAAAATCACACCCTATAACACCATCCATTCATCCTTCAAGCAAAAATGACATCCAGGAGAGAGGTGCGCATAGCTTCAAGTGCTCCAATATACCAAGAGAAAAGAAAAGAATACATAATTTGAACCCTTGTCCATGTTTTACAAATGAGGTGAGGTTCTCTTATTTATATGAGGTTCTCTTATTTATTTGAGCCTACAAGTTAGTGACAAATCATAAAATTTAAGGTTAGTGCACCCATAGACTGGGGACTAATCTATAAAACGACATGGAATAAAAATAAAAATGTGCAATTAGGCTCCACCAAGTGCAATGTGAGGCAAAGGGAGGGCATCATGCCCCAACTAACCCCAACATATGCTTGTGCCTCAATGCCCTCTTTTTTAACAATGTAGGCTTCTTCTTTAAGGAATGACGTCATGGGTATGGAAACTAGGATGCGGGGTTTTGCATCAAAACAATAGGTCCAAGTGGGAAAATGAGGTGTGCTGAATCGGTTATGACAACCTTTACACACGCAATCACCTCTACAAAGCAAAATATGAGTTTGGCCATATGTCCCAACGATTTTCCTGAAAGGCACCAGACACTCACCCAAAGGGTAGTCAATAGAGCCACAAGGCCAATACCTCCTTGAGGTGGAAACAAAGGGGACTTGCCATGACTTGATCAGGGGTATTTAGCCCCAAAATCAACACTCTACACAATCTAGCCCCCAAAACTTGGCGTTTACAATAGAAAAAGAAACCCCTCACTTCGGTACATCTAGAAGGAATGCTTCAGACACTCTGAGGCATAACAGGCTGAAAAAGTTGGCTCCAATACCTAATGTTATATACATTTCCTGTTTATTGAAGATGATAGAAGAATTAAATGATTGCTATGAATTAATAAGATGGTGATTACACTGATGGAGTAAACCGAATACGGTTTACACGAGGAAATCTATCCAAATGAATAACCCGATAGAAAATAATTCTATGTCAGAAAAATAATGATTATGAAATATGAATTGATGATTTTACCTTTACAATATGTTGGCTTTTATATAGCCCATCATGCCTTTTCAATTATAAAGACACGACTGTTGACTATTAATTAATAATTACATTTTATTTATTAATTATTATTAGTAGTATTATTATTCATTTATGTATGTAACATTGCCGCCTTCTTCAGAAATGATTTGTCCTCAAAGCTTATGAAGAAGATTTACACCATATACTTATAAAGTTGTCCCATCGTTCTTTGTGGTGTTGTAGTTGTTGAAAAATGCTGATATGACTTGGTGAGTATTGAACATAAGTTTTGAAATGTAGAAGGATCAATCCATCCTAAATCGATTCATTGCTGAATGTGGAGCATCCATAGTGAATTGTCATCATGGGCTTTGCGTGCACTGGTATATGTCTCTTTCGTTAGTTGTTCACGATTTTTAGGATATCTACTTTTGTGATTTGGATGTCGATTATAACGTTATTTCCCTTGGTCATGTTTGTAGTATCTTCTTGTTTTAACTTTTGTGAATGTTTCTTCAACTGGGTAGACATCTTGAGTAATGATTTGAATTGGATCTGTAATGGTGCCTTTTTCTACAAATTGTATTTTTGAATATTTTGATGTCTTGTTCTGTAGTTCTTCTAATTTGTCTTTTAACAGTTTATTATCATTTTGAATCTTTTTAATCATCTCTTCATGCAACTTTAAGTTGTTCTTTAAGATCTTCATTATGATTTCGAAGGTGGCGATTTTCTTCTTGCTTTTATATAATCTTTCCTTCAATGTCCTTATTAGAGTGCTCTGTCTTTCGACTTTTTTTCAATTTCTTGAATTTTGTAACTAATGTCTTATTATGGTTTCTTAGCCGGAAAAGTTCTTCAGTATTGTTTGATAACATGTTATTGACTTTTGTGATCTCTAACTTGTGCTCCTTTTTAATGTCGTCCTTTTTTTGTAGGAGTTCTTTTATTTGTTGCTGACATTGGCAGATCTATGATTCTTGGCATTCTAATTTTCCATGGATTTTCACAATTTCTTCATCCTTCTTGTTCAAAATTTTGTTTAAGCTCATTATTTATTCTTTATTATCGTCAAATTCTTTCTTGATGTCTTGGTTTTGTAATCTCTGCATGAAATCTTTTTCATCCTTTAATGCGTCAATTTGTGCAGACAATTTTTCTATCTGATTTTTTTGGTTAAAATTTTTCTCTTCTCTGTATTCTATTTGAGAGTTTTGTAGTTTATTACCATCTCCAAATTTTCATTCACGTCTTGATAACGCCTTAATTTAGTTTCTAATTTTTCTATTTGTAACTGCAAACTGGTTTCCATAGTTTTCGACTTTTTTGGCTATAGATGGTCTTCCTTTGACTTTGACTTCTTTTGCGATAAATGGTCTTTCTTTGAATTTGACTTTCTTTTGACAATAAGTAGACACAAAAGGTGCAATAAACCCTAATGTGGTTATTTTTGTAAAAAAAATCTTCTTTTCCCTCTTTTCATTTTTTTGTTGTTTTGTGTATGCCTTATATTAAAAAAACAACTATATTATTATTTTATTATTTTAATAATAAAAATTATAACAATAATGTTATAGATTTTTGGGGATAATAATAAAAAATTAAATAATAATAATAATTACTATTATTAAAAAGTTTAATAATAATAATATTAATAAATATAGTACTTATTAATATTAAATCACTATATATATGCGTCTATGCTTTTATATGCTTCTATGTTTTCTTTTTTACTTTTAACGCACGAAGATTTTTCCAACAAGAGTTTAAAAAATAAAGCCACGTGTGGTTTTATAAAAACAATGTGTTGTTTTTTTTTTCTATTCTTTTTATTTCCTTTTATTTTTTTATTTTTCTCTTTTTATTATTTCTTTTTCTTTTCCTTTTTTTTTTCCTCGGAAAAAAGTCGTAATTTTATTTTATAAATGAACAAAATTACATTCTGCACATGTATTAGAATCACTGAGATCCCTACATTGTCACATATTTTCTGTCACATAAGAACATCAGGTTTAATGCCCCATTACAAACAATGGAGACGGCTGTCTTCAGCCCTCATATAACCGATATCTTCTACACAAATACATAAACATAAGAACATCAGGTTTAATGCCCCATTACAAACAATGGAGACGGCTGTCTTCAGCCCTCATATAACCGATATCTTCTACACAAAAACAAAAACAGATACAGTCGGCTGTCTATATTTCCGATATCATCATCACAAATACAGTATCAGAGAAAGATGGTGACCATCACCGGTCTACGAAGTCTGCTTGCCATACAGCACGCGTATAGCCGAAATCAACATACTGTAACAGGAAACGAGTCCTTCACCGGTCATTTAACAGCTGAGCTAATGCTCAATTCCGTGCCTCAATATCTTTATGAAATGGACTGTGATAATAGCTGTAAGTGCCCCCCATTGAGTGAATGGTAATCCGCCATGTGCCAAGTACCAATTGTTGCTGCGTCGCTGCTTTGGAAAGCTGATCAGCCATCCCATTCCTCTCCCTGTAAATATGTGTAAAAGTGATATGATTAAATGACATCTTTAACCGGATTACCTCCTCCAGAATAGGTAATAGTACCATCACATGACACTGTGTTATCTCCTTAGCCCAATCGATAACTAACATGGAGTCGCCAAATATCTGAAGAGTAAGACAGCCTTGTTCAAGTGCAAACAACATCAACAGCCGAAGAGAATTAAGTTCAGCATAGTTATTTGATCCCCTCCCCAAACCTGCCACGATATGATAGTAATGTGTCTCAGATTTGAAAAGTACTCCCCCCCCTCCACACACCGTCTGATGGTCGAGTGAAGCTCCATCAAAATAAGCCCACGTCATGGATTTATCTATCAATTCCACGCTCACAGGTCGAGTTCTAATCGCTTGGACTGGTGTCACAAAGTGTTTGATAATTGCCACAGCTTGTGCCACTACAATCTCCATCGGAACCCTGCAATCCTGAAATATGATCCGATTTCTGGTAATCCAAATGCCCCAGGCAAAAATACAAGGGGTAGCCCGGATGGAAGAGGTCTTTTGTAATGACCACCACAGTTGGAACGCCTCATGGGCACTCTCCCCCCGCCACCTCACAGTGATATCCAGATATTTGCATATCTCAGCCCAAACTGCCTGAGTAAACCAACAATGGACAAATAGATGAGAAATGGTCTCCTCCGCATCCCTACAAAGTGGACAGAACCCCGGTCCCTGGATGAAACGTTTTTGCAGAATGTCCCATGTTGGTGCCTTATTTTCCAGAATAGCCCAGAAGAGCAATTTAGCTTTACCCGGACACTTTAACTTCCACAGATATTTCCACCACCACACCAATTCCCTGTTATGTACTTCCACATTCAGCTGGATATATCCATTCTTTGGGGAGTATATTCCAGAGGGATGGTGATCCCAGATAAGTTCATCAATCCTATTGGTCAGTCGTATATTCGAATGTTTTAAGATCCGGATATAATCGTCCCAAGCTCCTTGCAAATCTGCAGGAATCTCAAGATGCTGTGCAGAGATCCACCCCTGATGCCTAATAGTAGATGATCCCATGAGTAATTCTTTCTTTCTTCTTCCTTTATAAAAACCACCTGTGGTTTTCATGAAACCAAATGTAGTTTTTTTTTGTTTTTCTCTCAATAGGGATTTGATAAATGGCTAGAAGTCTAATATGGTCAAAGAACTAGGATAAGAGGAACTCTGAGTCGATGGCTAGTAGCCGAATCAGGTAAGTGCAACTTCTCTCTGATACCACTGAAACGAACTGTTTCAAAGTTCGTTACTCAAGGAAACTTCCAATGTAAATATGATAAATAATCCATAAAGGATAAATATATAATAAAATGTATAAAATGAATAAGAGATATGATATGATTACAAATAGGAGAGCCCGCATATATAATGCTTAAAGGACACATAATAACTCGTCATAAAGAGTTGTAACTTTTAATAATTATTACTATTTTTATTTATTATTAATTAACAATTTAATTATTATTTATTAGTGTTGTAACTTCTCTTCTAACTTTTGATTGCACTGTGTTTTATCCTTCGTCTTCTTGATTTGAAGCAACGATTTTTGATTATGATCTCTTAAACGAGAGATCTCTTCATCTCGTTCCTGTATGTCCTTGTCAAATTTTTTTTTTTTTCCCTGTGGTTTTCATAAAACCAAGTGTAGTTTTATTTTTTCTCTCAATAGGGATTTGATAAATGGCCAAACGCCTAATATGGTCAAATACCTAGGACAAGAGAAACTCTAAGTTGATGGCTACTAGCCAAATCAGGCAAGTGCAACTTTGCTCTGATACCAATGGAGTAAACTGAATCCGGTTTACACTAGTAAAGCTATCCAAATGAATAACCCGATAGAAAATAATTCCATGTCGGAAAAATAAATGATTATGAAATATGAATTGATGATTTTACCTTTACAATATGTTGGCTCTTATATAGCCCATGCCCATCATGCTTTTTTGATTATAGGGACATGACTGTTGACTATCAATTAATAATTACATGTTATTATTTGTTAATTATTATTATTAGTATTATTATTCATTTATGTATGTAACAATTGACCTCGTGACGGTATACTTCTATGCATTGACTGGTCACGAGGTGAAGGTTTACGTGCCTTTGACTTTTGATTAGTCTAATTGTATTATTATTATTATTACTATGTCTGTTATTATTTTTATAACATGTTCTCCACTAGGTGGTCCACATGCATCTTGGAATAAACATGTTGACAACTTGTTTCACCTCTATGAACTAGTGAGCCCCCTCTCTTGGAGAGAGTCGAGACCTTTTTGACTTGTCAACTATTGGATAAGGATAAATCCTAGTACTCCAATATTTTATTATTATTTGAAGGAAAATATTGTATTTTATTTTAAGGGAGCAGCTAGGAGTTTTCTTTCCATATTTTGCATGATGGTTGGGATATTGGGGATTGAAGGAGTTCTCCACTTGGGCTACATTGTACATCATTTTGGCATTCTTAATGGAATATTGGAGGTATAAGCTCTATTTTATATGAGGCTTTTATGTGTATTTTTTTCTCATGTTGTTGATTACTTTAGGAAATTCTTGTAACTTGTTATGAAAGCCTTTTCATGGAGCATCTGCCATTTGGATAATAACGTGAGGATATAATCACTCTTCTAATTTTGTTTTTATGTTAAATCTTCCATATAACAAACTAAGTTGCTTCTAGAAGTAATATAACACCAACTTCATAACCATGTTTTAGAGTGGCACCCTTAGCTCTCCAAGGGCAATTTTCTGCAATAACTTTGCAAGCTAAGGCAGATTTATGGCATGTATAACAACCATTATTTCCTTACATATTCATGCACTCACCCTCTTAGATCTATGCTTCTTTGACTCCTTTTTGCCCACAATTTGGCATGCATTGGTCTTTGGGTTTCCATTACCTTATGTTTTCTTTAATCATTCATCCTTTTTTAGTATTGCTACAACCACTTGTTTTGTTAAGGCCTACTCTTCAAATTTCATCTAGAGCCTCCATTTGATAGCCTTATCAATCCTACTTAGGGATACCCCCCTTGTGTTGGAGAAGAGCCAACCAAAATTGAGAGGAAGAGTTACTGAGGTGACAATGGGTAGCCTTCTCAATTTACACACTAACAACTTGTGCTTGGGACTTTACACAGTGTTCCAGTGGTTTCTGATAATAGGTGGTAGATCTATGTGATTATTGACTGGTATAGTTTTATTTTCAGGAGGACTTTTATAAGTGGCTGATTTGTTCCAACAGATGCCAACTTGTTTTTCACTTGTGATATAGGTGGAGGATCTTCTTTGTATTGCAGATTTTCTAGGATGGATATGGTTTTGGTCTTTTGCTTGTCATCTAACTCTGTGTCTAGTGTTGGATGGTTTGTGGATAGTGGAGCTTCAAGCCATATGACAGATCATTGTTCAACAACTTTCAGGAGCAGAGGGAGGCATGGTTGTGGAGCTTGGTGATGATGCCACTTATCTTGTGGGAGGAGTTGGCTCCCTTTCCTTTCATATGCCTTCAAGTGATGTTCTTGAGTTTTTGATTTTGTTTTGTTTGTTACTGGTTTGAAGAAGCATCTTTCTTTTGTCTCTTTGTGTGATAGATAGACATTGTGGAGTTGCCTTTGAGGGACAACAATGCACCATCAGTGACTAGTCTGAAGACTTCGGCTAGAAGGGTGAGAGAGGGTGGCCATTACAAGTTACTTGCTAATTGAGTGGCACTTGTACATTCTAGTGAGAGGCTGGAAGATCCTTCTAGCTTTGAGGAGGTACATGCATGGTGGGATGCCATGGAGACATGTTTAGAAACTATTATGGATTCAGTGATTGATTCCAGAATTTGAGATGCTGCGATTACATCTTGTGTTGATGGATATAGTGATACTTCTACTACTTACATGATTGAGATTCTGACAAAATGGGAGAATGTGGTGAGCAGAGATTGGATATTTCATGATGATGGGACATCTTTTAGTTCATATGATTCTCCTTTAGTGATTGAGGAGAATGTAGAGGTTGTTCTTCTAGAGATTGATTCATAGATTTCGAATGAGTTGGATTTAGAGAGAGTTGAGGTGAGATTGCGAGCACCTACTCTAGATTGTAGGAGGCTAAGGTGGCTCACTCAGACATTACAACATGCATGTTGAGAGGTCATAGAGCCAAGTACAACTTCAATCCCATATATTCTAATTATATATCATGTTGATATGAGATCCTTTAGATTGCAAAATTCTCCTTCCATGGTCAAGGAGAATGTGGATTTTGTTGTTCTAGATTCAGAGGCTTAGGAGCATATAGGAGTGAGTGTACCTCTCAGGAGATATGCTAGTCATATAAAGTTGTTATCTTCCATCTATGAGATTTTCAATTGTTCATTGGAGGAGAGATGTGATGCCACAGTGGAGGATGTTGTTGAGATTGATTCCAAAGTTGCAATTGATGGGAGTATTATAGAAAACAGAGCTAGGGATTCTAGTTTCTCTTAGCCATAGGGAGTTTCCCTTGATGTACTCTCTCTTAAGATTCTCTCAAGATGACAAAAGTGACCTAGTTTAGGTTGATTCTATTTCTAGAGGATTTGAGGTACACGAGAGGGATTCTCATGTGGATAGGTTGATGAGGACATTGCACTGACCACGATCGGTTTATTCCAAGATCGAAGAGTTGACTTGTATCAATATCTATCTTTGTGACTTTGATAGATGTGATACACTTGTTTTGATCTCGCATATGGATGTGCATATCTTGGTGAGATTTTGATATGGTGTCCTTTAATGTTGACCCATGATGTGGAGGATGATGGAGGTTGGTAGTTAGCTTTTACTCTAGGGAGATGTTCCTTTATATTCATAGGTGGTCATTATTCATTAGATGATCCGGATGCTACGATGGCATGGTTAGTAGCTGTTGTCACATCCATAGTATCAGGGCTACCATGATGCAGATCAAGCTTGTCAGAGGCATGAGCCAGTCCATGGTTGAGTTGAGCAGTACTTGTTATCCAGTGGTGGATATTCTTAGAGCCTTCAGAGTAGTCCGACAATATCTATCCTGTTTCATCACTTGATCTTGCATGACCCCATTGAGATGATTTGGTATAGTTATTGTTCACTTAGCAAAGCATGCGGCTGATATGTTCTCCCTCGTCCATGAGTAGTCAGAGATGGTCTTCATGCTTATATTGAGAGGCAGGTATATGGCTGGGCAGGTATACATATGTACTTGGGTATTATTCTTTGTTTGTCTTTCTCATATTATTAGCTTTAACTTGACATAGTGGCTGACATTGGTGATTATATGTTGTGGGATGTCTTTATGAACTTGTTACTATGAGTGGATGTGTAATCCAGAGTGTCGATATATTTTCATATGCTCACTGGTTGCTTACCTTATACAGACTTATCCCCGCCTTTGCTATGTATGGCATCACCTTGTCACTTCCACCCATTCATCTCTTCCAATTTTGATTTTGATCCTTTACTTGGACTTGGACTTGTGAGATCAAGGACCTTTTCCATAGACCTCTATATTGGATAGACTCCATGTTTACTTTGTGTCGCGGCTCTAGAGGGTGTGGCCTGGTCCCTTCTCGTCTGCATGTATGATGCCTTGTGGATTGGATGTGTGGCCAGTGTCATCGGATTGTCTTCCTGTAGTCCTCAAAACAAGTACTCCCCAAAAATGTATCGGAATGCATAAATGCTATATCTAAAAGGATGCAAGGCCAACTGTGATTAGTTGTGTTTTAAAACACCGGGCCTAAATGAAATCAAATAAAATCTTCTATAGCTAGTCAGTGGCCAAGAGATGAGCACTCATCCTTTGTATGATGTAAGGGCATTTGCCCTAACAAGGCAACATGGTTATCATTAAAATTGTTGGATTTCTAGGTTATCATTGTCAACCATAAACGATCTAAATCCCTCCAAATTAACTCACAATATCATTTGTCATCACCCCTAAAGAGCTAACTGGTTAAAATCTTGTCCACGATTTTGAAGCGGAACAATCTGATCCACCAATATATCTTACTTTTAATTTTTAATTCATTTACAAAACTTAATGGGCTAGATCTTTGTCGGGGTCGGTATTTAAAGTCGAAAGATTGGTTTAAACCCACGTATGTGACATAAACGGTGTTGTTTTCATTAAGTTAAAATTGCAGCAGAGTGTGAATAGGGCAAAATGATATAAATTTTAACATTTGGTTTTCTCTGTTGCCTTGTTAAGTTGTAAATTGATATTTGCATTCGTTGGGTATTTTTTGTTTGAATGACTTTTGGTAAGAAATCAAATCATTCAAGTAATCAAGTAATTGTTTGGGGTCTTGATTTTTTTAAGATTCTACCATTTTGAAATTGTGTCATATTGCCTTTGGCGTTGAATTTTAAAGAGTCAAAACTAATGTGTCATTAAAATTATGTAGTGGTGGCTTTCTGTTGAGGAATTTCAAATAAATTTGCAGATCATACAAGTTTAAATAGTGAATCGGTTCGGTCTTTACAAAAGTTATATTGCTGTGGTAATTTGAGGGACTAATTTTGGGTTTTGGTTATTGGGGCACAATTTCTATGCTATTAAAACCATACATTCTTACAAAGAAATCAATTTGTTGAAGTATAAAACCACTTGCATTCTCATGACTTTACTTCTTGTCATTCTAGCTTCACATTGCTTCTTATTAATGATCTTGAGAAACTCTTTGAATACAATACTAAGTCTTGGTGGGGTCTACGTCTAAAACACTTCATTATCCCAAACTTATGGTAACTATTATTTGACTCCTTTTTGTCCATCATAAAAGCATCGATTCTTTGATTTGCCCTTTTAAGATTTTAAAAGCTCCCTCTACATGAAATGAAAAATTTAGTTGCTTGCTTTATTTGGCAAAATCCTTATCAAGATCCCCTTACACTAAGGTCATAATATTCTTGGTCTAGGTTTATAACTAGGTTCCCTTACGTTACATTGACATTGATTGTGATTTGGTTTCCTGGTAAAAGATCTCTTCCATGGGGATTGATCAGGGTCTTCCCCTTATCCCACTCTTAGTGTGGATTAATGTGGAGTTATCTCGCTAGAAGTGACAACCGATTACTTTTCAGAGATCGTGATTCGCTTGGGTCACTTCTCTAAAAGTGACAACCGATTACTCTTCAGAGAGCGTGATTCTCTTGGGTCACTTCTTAGGCTGCCTTCCCCCTCTACCATCTTGGATAGGATCCCATTTCATGGTAGCTGCAAGTTAAGTGATAACATTTATAACGTCGTTGCTGGGGAAATAGAGGCTCACCTCTGGTGTCTGCAAGTACTGTCCGTTATTGCGTTAATCTTCTCATCATATCGCATCCAAATCTTTTTGGGTGACTCATTTTACATTCTTAATTCTTTTAATCACTTGTTTCATATCTCTCGCCTTTCATCCTTCCCAACGACATATCCTTTGGTGAATAGGGTTTTCAATTCACTTGGCAACTCCATGACGCGACTCCACTGAGGAGCGATCCCGCACTCATCCTTACAATTGTGAAAATGTCTTTTCAAGAAGACAGTATGCATGGTATGACCATGGTATTCATGGCACAAATGTGTGAATTGGTCACCAACATGGTTGTAATAGTCAAGCATCATGACGAGGACAATAGGAAACGTGATGAACAGATGAAATTCATGATAAGCAGTGTTTGCAATAATACAACTCTTACAAAATCTAATCTAGATAAACCTCAATGCTATAAATTAGTCGATCCTCAACCTAGTTACCCTGTACGTTCTAGTAGTCAACCGATTTGGAGAATCATGTCTAAGTAGTCTCCTTCTCAAAGGATGACCACTGAGAACATTCCCCAAAGAGAATGCCAATTCTCAAAAGGGTAATGTGCTTCTTGGAAAACAAAAGTTGGACCATAAACCTCAAGCAAACCAGAAGACTATTCCAAACCGCGAATCTTTGCAAAAGACTAGCACTCCTAAGGAAACACTCTACAGGAAAGAGTCTGGCCCCATTAAAGCCATGAACCCCCCTGTGACAATTCCATGTACCCAAGAGCAACTGAGAACCAATGTCCCAAGAAAACTATCAAACTCATCTACATTGGTCTCATTAAAGGAGTTAGTTAAAATTTCCTCAATCAAGTATGATGTTATGAAATTCTTAGGTTTGGTAGTAAATGAAAAGGATAAGAAGAATCCATATGTCTTGAAGATTGATGTATCATGATTTCTTTCTAAAATCAGCATGCCAATCCCTTTTGGTGAAATTTTGAAGTTTCCTTCATTATACAAAAGGGTCGTTGATCATCTGGGAATTCAACCAAGGAAGGAGCCTCAAAAGCAAATCCCGACTGAACCAAAGGATCCCTCATTATGGGGGATAGCCACCATTTTATATAGTGTTGGAAGTCAATGGTTTAATTTTGCATAATTGCATGTTAGACTCTGGTGTCGAGGTCAATGTTATGCCACTCCGAGTCATGGAACAACTTGAGCTTGTCCCTACGAGACCGTTTAGGAACGTATGTGGTATGGACTCCTGTCTGGTCAAAGCTATAGGAGTAATTGAGAACTTGCAGGTAATGTTAGCTACGTGGTCAACTATTGAGCTCTTCATGAACATTTTGGTTTTGGATGTTCCCAATGTTCGAAGAATGTTATTATCTAGAGAATGGCCAGCTAGACTCAGGAGTGGTGTCCAAATGGATCTTACGTACGCCACTATCCCAGTTGGTGAAAACTCCTCCATCACTTTGCTCAATGAACCTCCTATGCGCGAACATGTAGAAACTCCCGAGCACTTGTTTAGCGAGGTTGTATATGCAAGTGATGAAATTGGAAATTTTATGGTTTTGGCAAATTACTAGAAAGAAGCAAGGCAATGTCCTTTCTCGCCGAGTCAAGTCTGGAAATTGCATATTGACGAAGCCAAGTCTCGACAAGGTGCTGGGGCTGGGGTAGTTTTAACCTTAACTACTGGAGAGGAGAGCTTATTTTCTTTTCGATTGGAATTTGATTGCACCAATAATGTGGTGGAATACGAGGCTTTACTCTTAGGATTGTAGATTGCTCGGGAAAAGAATATAAAATCTATAACTGTGATAGGAGACTTCGACCTCATAGTATCCCAAGTCAAGAATCAATTTGCCACTAAGAACAATAGACTTCTAGATTATGGGAGCGCTATATGGGATGAAATTGAGTGCTTTGATGCATTTGGTATTAAGGCTGTGTTGCGTGAAGAAAATACCCTTGCTGATGATTTGTTCGTTACTGTCAACACTTTTAAGATCCTGGAATCTTTATCTTAGAGAAACTGCAAGGTTGAGTTCCTCTTTCGACCGTCCGTGCCTGATAACCAAGATCACTGGCAAGTCTTTGACGATGATGCTCAGATCATTAAATTCTTGAGTACTTCTCAAACTCCTATGGTCAGTTTTGAGGATCAGTTAAAAGGAGAAACTGTTGTAGACATGGACATAGTGGAAGTTGCTCTTCCGTTGGAGAAGAATTTCAACCGTTATGATGAGTACATAGGAAGATGGGTTGAGCCAATTGATGAGGTAATTGAAATTAGTATCGGCTCCCTTGTTTCCCCCAAAATGATCAGGATTGGAAAGAATACCTCTAGAGAGGAACAAAGAAAGATTGGAAATCTAATTCGGGAATATAAGGATGTTTTTGCATGGGCATATGATTAGTCCGTTATTGAACATACTATCCCTCTTAAAGGAGCCAAACCTAAGTTGCACGAAACGTGGAAAAGTTTCCGAGTTTCTGAAACGGGGACGCCCAGAAACGTGACCCTCCCAAAATGGGTACACCGGGGGAAACGTCGTATAGATATATATTTTAAACACCTTATTGTTTTATAAAAAAATAAGAATGAGACAAATTGAAATAAACAATATTTCAGAAGGAAAAGCACATCTTTATTTATTAATAACTCAACCTTTGTAGATGAGGCTTTACATCCAAAAACAACCTTTATAGATGAGGCTTTACATCCAAAATTAGCCTTTATACATGAGGCTATATGTGCTAGAAATGGAATAAAGCATAAGCTAAAGACAATCAATTACATATAATCCTCATCATCATTGTCAAAAATAGAACAAGATGCTTGTTCTATAGCAGTAGAGCATGGATTTGAAGAAGAGCCAATTCCACTTCCTCTTGCACCACTAGTACCAGCATGAATATCAAGAGCGGCAAGAGAGAGCTTCAAGTTTGGGTTTTCTGCCTCAACATCCCATTCTTTGTGAGGCCCACTTGTATATTCTTCATCCCTACGAGACACAAGGCGCAGGTTTGAATGCACATATACAAGATCCTTAGCCTTCAGTGATCCCAACTTGTTTCGTTTCACAGAATGAATAAAACCATACGTGCTCCAATTCCTTTCTTCTGCTGAAGAGCTTGCCACTTGTGATAGGATACGAGTGGAAAGTCTTTGCAAATGCACACCATTTGCCCCATGACAAATCCACCATTTAATCGAATTCATGCTGCTCCTCTCATCCAAAGTCGACATGTGTCCAAAATCCTCCAATCCCGAAGCAAAACAAGCAAATTCTTCCCTCACTTCAGTTTGTAAGGAAGCTGGAAACAACCTTTGAAAGGCTTTCTTCGCCCCAACTGCCACCTCCTTGTCCTGATGTGGGGCCTTCCTCTTCCCATTGCTTTGAGCAATGAGTTCATTATCATAAAAGTGTGGCATAAGTGCATGTGCCAAAGTGTGTAATGGAGTGTTAAATCCATTCCACCTGGACACAATGATGCACCTCACTTGCTCTGCATAACCGACATTAACAAAAAGAAGAGTGGGGGCTCCTGCATAATAATTTCCACGGTTTTTTCAACCATGCTATCCATGCCATCATAAACCTCTCCTAGGAAAGGTCTATCTATGTCTGCTTCCTGAAGAAGCTCAAATGCAGGTGATGTGAACTTGAGCAAGAAATCTATCTTGCTCCACCAATCCTCATCAATCAACAACCTGCACACCATACTTCCCCTCTCTGAATCTGCCTGTCTCCACTCAGCCCAAGTTGGGCCCACCACCATACTCATCAGTGCAGTTTTGACCTTAACAAGGCAGCGCAACATGATGAAGTTTGAGGCATATCTAGTCTTAGCAACTTTGAGCAACTCCAATTTGGAGTATTCTCTATATATTGCTTGAGATAGGTGATGGGTTTGTGATGAGTTTAGTGATCTCTCTTGCTTGCCCTGTGATCTCCTTAATCCATGCAGTTTTATGCTCAATCTCTTCTAAACTCAGATTGATATTATGGACAATGCAGGGAGTCCGAAAAATGTGATTGTACTTGCTCAACAATCAACCCTGCAGCTTTGCACATTGTAGCATTATCTGTGATAACTTGCACCACTTTATCTAGTCCTACTTGTTCAATAGCATAAATTAAAACATCATAAATAAAGTGGGAGTTTTTTAGCTCACTAGAATAGTCTTTTGCTCTCAAAAACATTGCTCCTACAAGTGAGGATGCAATGATGTTGATCAATGGCCTACGCCTTATATCAGTTCATCCATCTGGAATAATGGACACCCCTGTGTTGGTCCATGAGCTTCGGATAGGTCTTAAAACATCCTCATTAAGCAACCTCTCTTTCTTCAGCAAAACTGTTCTAAGTTTTTCATAGTTTGGCCCTTTGAAACCTTGAGGGGCTGAGTTAATTGCCCTCACCATATCCTGCCAATAAGGTGACCGAACCACATTAAATGGGATGCCACATGCATAGATGACCCTTGCTACTCTAGTCTCTGCTTCATCTCTCTCTTGACTGTTGAACATTTTCAACAATCTACTAACGTTACTTGCTAATGTAGGGTTTGATAACTCATCTTCAAGCTGTGCTGTCCTCCTCTTCCTTGCTTCATCGACAATACATGGCTCACTCGTATCAGCCAAGCGAGTGTTTCCAATGCCACTCTTACCAATCTTGCTTCTTTGGTCTTTCAACCTCATAGCGTCATTATGCTCTCTATTGAATTTGGCCCTCACTTTTGGATTTTTTGTATGGCCACAAACATCAACCCCCTTTACTCGTTCATGCAAAATGTGGGCCTTGACTCTTGTGTAAGAGCCCTTGTAGAGCTTTCCATTGTTACACAGGTTGCACCTCCATTCCCACAAACCCCCACCAAGCATTTGCTTAATCTTGGTGACATACTTCCAAAGAGGATAGTATTCCTGTTGCTTGCTTGTTTGAGCAACTCTTGGGTTTGGATTTGAATAAATGGGACTTTCAGAAGCCATGAGATCTGCAAAAACAGTAAACAAATTAGCTCAAAAACCAAGAAACTGTCCAGAAATGTAAAATTAATCAAAGTGGAAATGCTTTGAAGTTCAAACCTTGCTGCCAGTGCCACAATGCCAAGAACTTAGAACCTATACGGCTGGCTGCTGTTGGAATGAAAGTGACTGTACGGATGCTACTCGTGACTGTATGGCTGCTTCTGAATTGTACGGGTGCTCCTCTTTGCTGTATGGCTGCCCTCCTTGTTGTATCGTGCACCCTGCTCCCAAGACTCCAAACACTTAAACTATTCCTCACTATTCCTCACGATTTGACTCTTTTGGACGGATGCAGATGTACGGATAGTCTATGAGAACTGATTTTTATAATGTGAAAATCGATGGAATCAATCTTCTAGATGTTTCTTTTAGGTTTTATGCATTTTAAATCTATTAAAAAACATTAAAATTAGGAAATTGTAGGAGTTGGGGTTTTTAAAAAAATTAAGGCATTTTTTTACTTTCACGGGCCCACGAGGCAGTTAAAAAATTTGGAAACGTGGCTGTATGGGTACGGAACCCAACAGAAACGCTGCTGGCTGTACCATACGATATGGCCGGCGGTGTTTCTGCTGCGTTTTGTACCTGTACTAGCGTTTCTGTATGTTTTTGAAACCGGTACAGCCTCTCAGGCCACGTTTCTTGTAACAGAGAGCCAAACCCTTTCTCTCTTAGCTGTTCACTTGTACTTGATGTCTTTCTCTCTTGAGGTGTTAGGGTTTCTTAGTGACTTAGTCTTCTTGGAGTTTCTTGGAGCATCTTGGAGTTTTAGGGATAGGGATTAACCCTTGAAGATTGGAGAGTAGGGTTTTGTGATAAAACCCTATGGTGATTGGTGAAAAAGAAGAGAGGACGAGGAAGTCTTGCCTTGGAGGTTGTTTTGGAGAGATTCTTGCACTTGGATCTTCTTGGTTGAGCTAGGGTTTGGTGATCTACCCTGGCTAGGGATTTTTGGATAGGTGGGATTTTTGTACTGGCCTCGAGAGAAAGCTATGGGTATGTACTTGTACTTCAGCTTGAGCTCATATATGAAGTTTCCAGTTGTCCATATACTGTACAATTTCCAAATTTGAATATCAGCTATGTATGTTCTTTATGCATTGCTATTTATGTTTTGCTGATTTGACATAAGTGAAGGGGCAAATTGTCGAGTATTTTAATATCTAGGGAAGAATATAAGGGGCTGATTTTACTGCTGTAAAAGTTCATTTTCAAATCTGGTTATTGGCTGATAGGTTGCCCTAGAAGGGGCTGAAACTTATCTCATTGTTTGCTATCTTTTCTCTTTGAATTGCGCTAAAGTGTGAGTCTGTTTGAAGTGAATTATTATGATCTTTCCACTGATTTTTATACTTTAATTTACATCAGACTTAGGCTGAAAATTCTAGCGCTAAGATCCAGGAAACCTTCTAGGAAGAAGATGAAATTTCAGTTTTTCATTAATTGCCTGATTGTATGAAATTTCAACAGTTTTGTTATTTGATTTGTATTATGAACAGATCCCTTTGAAACTTTACTGGATCTATTTTCACTTTGTAATTCTTTGATCAAACTTTCCGGCGTTTGTATTTTTATTTCCCCCATGTTTTTAAGCACATGCAATTATTCCAATTTATAAGATGGACATCCACATATTCTAATATTTTCAGCCTAGTGTATTAGCTGTCACATCTATCTTTTGAACATTTCACATGTTTTATGTGTTTCAAGCATAGTTAAAAAATATGTACGTGAAACCGAAAGTAGCATAAAAGTACAACATTTTAATGGTATGGAGAAAAACAAGGAAACATACAAATAAATAAACAAATGCATCTGAAATAGATAAAAAAAGTCGAGAAAGGAAACGGCAGAGTGTGGTTAGGGGATTAATATATCTTAAAAATGTTAATGAAATTCTTAAATGTTGGTTCTTTCCCTTTAGGCCAATAATTTGACTCAATATACCTATGTGCTATATTTATAGGGATAACCAATAATATGAGAACATAGTTACTTTTATTTTGAAATTTGGAAGTCTATTGTGGCTATGATTTGGAGTTTTTCTAATCTCATACTTTTGATGCTGCCTTTGAAGATCTGCAGAAATTATCCTCCAAGCCAGTTTTATGTAAGGAATTTTCTGAAGAAAATAATTGCTGAAGCAGAATCACAATTTATTGAGGTGTTGGGTGTTTTGTATGAGCAGTATGCACATTATTTGACTTACTGCAAGGTAAAGCACATTTTTATTGTTTTTTATTTTTGGTTCACATAGTCTTGGTACCTTGTTCTAGTTATTTTTTCTTTTGGCTGGAAGAGTAGGCTTTTTTTGAGTGCTAAACTTGCATTGAATATATTTCTTTAGCAATATTGTTATTTTGGAAGAACTGGAAAGGCTACACTTAATATCTTTAATTGAAATCTTCAAACGCTGTAAATTTAATTTATTGTATAGTTTGGAAATCTAAAACTATTAAGTCGAAATTAATTATTGGGGGTGTCAGAATTGATTGCAGTGAAAAAGGAGCCCCACAAATATATATGGTACACAAATTTAAGTAAATTGTAAATTCCTATCCTGCGGGGTCCTTTGATTTATGACTATTTGTTATTCTATTTGGGAATTAAATATACTTGTACCTCCTAAGGAGAGAATTATTTTAGAATGGCATAATGAAGAAATTGGATCATTTCCTTCAACATTTGGCTTGACCTTCCTGCTTATATTTTCTAATGTCTTAAACTGCTACAAGTTTTATTTCACATTCATCTACTTCGTTTAGAGTTGAGAAAATCTATTTTTTGCTTCCTTGTTTTCTAACAATGGAGCTTCTTATCTATACCTTATCTGTAATATGTATATGTTGTACTTTAGCAATATATGCTTTGTTTCTTATTCATCTTTTTTTTAAGGAAAATGTTTTTTTGACTAATAATAAATTCCCTTAATGGTGAGCACCATAGTAGCAAAATATGGTCGTATTGGCAGTTGCTGTACAGAAATTCGAACCAAGATAAAAATACGGCGAACATTTGAGATGATACCGGTTCGGTACAGTCAATAATTTATTTACCAAATTTTGACCAAACGGAATTCGTATTGGTATAGTAAAATAAGAAACTTGAAAGCATGGCCGACAATTCAAAAATTTTATTTAACAAAAAAAACTTTAAAAAACTTTTTAGAAATCATATAAATTGACCATCCCTCAAACAAAAAATAATCCTGAACCAAAGAAAGTCAAACTTGTTTCTGAAATTTGATTTGCAACAAAGAAAATCAAATCAGCCGCTAAACAATTTGGGTCAACCGCTCAACAGTGACTTGCATCCGCTAGAGTTCAAAGAGAATAGCATATATTATCCTTTCATGATGCATACTTTTTAATAGTTGGGTAATATTCACGTTGACATGTTAATTATAATTTGTAAATAGTATGATTAATATTTTTAACTTTATAGTTTGATTAGGTGAAAGTGCATTGACGTGTGAATGTATGATTAATTTTCGAGTACATTGGCATGTTAATTATAATTTGTAAATAGTATGATTAATATTTTTAACTTTATAGTTTGATTAGGTGAAAGTGCATTGACGTGTGAATGTATGATTAATTTTCGAGTACATTGGCATGTGAACGTGATTAATTTTGGATTTGGCATTTAATTTTTGATAGATACAAATTAAAAGTATATGTTTTTTGTATTTATAAGATGTCTACGCCCGTATTTTAGCTGTACTTGATTTTTTCCGTAGCGTATCCGAATCGTTTTCGAATCCATACTCGAATCTTGCTACTATGGTGAGCACCAAGTACGTATGTGTATTCAAGGAGAATCTTCCAAAACCAGGGAACTTCCGGGTATTCGCTCTCAATACCAACATAGACTTCCCTGCTGTCATTCAAACACTCAAGAAAGGATAACAAAGTATTTCCTAAAACTTTGACATACAGTAATGCTATTCTTTCTTAAACAGATATCACAGAAGCTATTTTTAGAGGCTAGATTGCAGCAAAACATATCTTAGGATTCTTCTGCTTGGAAACTGGAGGATTGGCACGTTTTTTATTTTCCTGGAATCAGGTTGTTGTCCTGCGCTGGAGGCTTCTCTTCTTCGATGAAGAGCAGGGACTGATGACTGTACACATTATCTACTAGAACTACTGGACAATTAAGAATTTCCTCTAGATCCCTACCTCCTCCTGTTTGGTTTTCTCAGTTTTCTGTCCCTGGATTTCATGCTCTTCCACCAGAGTAATCACCTTTTCTTCAAAAATAGCATGCCACAAAACAGGCAAGAGCAGATCATAGCTCTAGAATGGTTTCTCAACTGCCAGATGTGAGTGTAGGAGGATACACATGCTTACAAAAGGTGCAGAAACGTGCATACAGCTACAGTCTGGAGTCTTGACAGAGATTAGAGGCTGCAATAGAACTTGGCCACAGGATGCACTGATGTGCGCATATCACAGAGAGGACATGGTCACAATGACAAAACACAGTAACATTACAGAGAGGGGCACATTAGAGAAGGGACTGAATCAGATGAAGCACCTCTGTGACAGATTCGAGGGCTGCCGATCCCACATATGCGTCCAGTAGTGCACCACAAGCAGAACAAAGTGGCAGGAGACAAAGTAGCAGATAAACTTGGGACAGGCACATAAGACATGTAGCATTGCAAATTCTGGGGAGAATATCGCTGGATAGCAGAACAGCAAGCTAGATATTTAGAAGTTCGTTATATTCTCGGTGGACAATATTCTGCAAGTTTGGTGTAATTGAGTGGCTGAAACAATGGTCAAAAGTGCTGAGTTACAACAGCAGTTATCATTGGGAGAGGTAACTCTTTTCGATGCTGAGTTTTCTGTATTATGGTGCTTGGTATAGGTTTATTGTGTGCTTGGAATTGAAGAAATGGTTAGTCTTTCAAACATTATGTTAGATGCAAGTAAACAAGTTAATGGTAAAAATTTTGGTACCTGGAAACAACAGATGATTGCTATTTTTGAGTATAGATGTCTAGTTGGGGTAGTCACAAGCAAAGAAGTAAGAAGCCCCAGGAATGGGGAAGCTCAAGTTAAATTTGATGCAAAGAATTGAGAGACAGTGCTGCTCATAATGCTATCAGTCACTTATTAATGTTAAAAATTTTGGTAGCTGTAAACAAAAGATGACTGCTATTTTTGAGTATAGATGTCTAGGGAGGGTAGTCACTAGAAGAGAAGTAAGAGGCCCCACTGATGAGGAAAACTCAGGTTAAATTTGATGTGAAGAGTTGAGAGGCAGTGCTGCTCATAATGTTAGTTTTTGCACCTAGGAAGTGTTCCCTAGGTGACCTTTTGCCTAAGTCACTTAAGAAAGGAAAAAGTGACCCTTTGCATTAAATGACTTGTGAAAAGCATTTAATGTGACTTTATAACATAAAGTCACTTTTGATAAATTTAAGTGGGTGAGTGAAAATGCATTTATGAGATTTAAATTAGACTATTTATTCTCATCTCATCTCAACCGTCGGATTTAATCTAATCTCCACCGTAGGATGTGAAACTCACTTAGGGTTTTGTCAAAAAGGAAAAAGGGAGGCAAATCAACTCATTTTTCTTGAGAAGAGAAAGTAGAGAGAGCTGAAGAGTGAAGAGAAGAGAGCTTGGCATGATTTTCGAGGCAAGGAAGGATGAGTTTTTCCAGCTGCACGCAAATCAAGAAATCAACATTTATTCACAGCACGTTTCCCAAGGCAGCTTGCACATAGTTCAAGGTTCGTACTGACAACATTTATTGCTGTCCGTACAATATGCATTTCGAGGTGTTTTGCTGGGCATTTCTTTAGAGAAAAGGCACGGGTTCCTAGACAGAAATTTGCTGCACACATTTTGAGGAGATAGGCACAGATTTCTAAGGTCCGTACAGTCTGTACAGACTCTACCTTTCTGCACAGTTTTCGAGGTAGTCTTGCTACATGCATTTCGAGGAGTTGGCACAGTTTTCGAGATGCTGTTCTAGCACAGTTTTCGAGACAGATTTGTGGCACCGAAATCGAGGCAGTTTTTTTCAGATTTCAAGTAGCAGTTTGGCACAGAAACCGAGGCAGATTTCTGGGTGATTTTGGGTGGTCGAGATAAGTACATTTTGACTGCAATTTAATGTACTGAAATATTGCTGAAGAAATAATAACTCTCTCTCTCTCTCTGACTGGTTTTCCCCGTGGGGGTTTTTCCAGGGCTATTGGCCAAAATTTCTGAGTCTGAAATATTTATGGCATGCATGTTAAATTAATTTTCTGCCTGTTAGAAGTTTATTTCCAACGTTTTTAATTGTTTGCATTTTTATAAGTAGTTTCCAGCCAATGCAAAACCGGCTTGGGAATGAAAAACACTAAAAACGTGACATAAACCGGCAAGCTGAAAAACACATAAAATTTACACATAAAGTTATCTGTGACTTGTTACATGTTACTGGAAGTGCAGGATAGTGTGCGTGCATTCTCAATCTAGCATCTACTATGAGAAATGCATGAAATGCCCGACAAAAATAGGGTTTTCTTTCTCAAAAGCATGTTATTTTTGTTGAAATAGGAGACTTACTTTAGGAATATCTCTTAAAAATTAAAGATATAAGGGATCAATTGAAAGATAAGTCACCTGACACAAGGGCATGGGACATTGAGGACAAGGAAATACGAGTATTCAACAGGAGACATGACAACCCCGGAAACAGGATATGGGGACACGGTTTTATATATATATATAATATTATAAAACCTCAAATCTCGATTTTATCCTTGACCTGTACAATGAGAGACTCTGACATATCTTTCCCTACAACGAAAAGTGAGAAAACACAATGGAAAATGGTTTTTAGAATGAGACACCTCTAGGCACACGTGTCCTAACATATACGTGTTTGACACGTGAAATATGGACATGGAGACCCCATGGGACGTGTCTTGTTTCGCTTATTGAAAGTAATGCATAGGAAGGTAGACGACGAAGACTTGGTTATTATTTATTTGAATAGTTTTCCATCCTGGTTTGAATATTTTGTTGAAACTCCAAATGTCACATTAAAAGTTATTTAGATCACAGTTGAGAAGTTAAGAAATGAGAAATATGTTGTTATAGATAAGAGATAAGAGAAGATAAGATAATTTTATTAATGTCCAACTAGTGACCACAAAAGTAGGTCAATGGGACTGCTGAATACAATGATGTCATTACAAAGCAGAAGTACAAAAATGTCTCCTATAAAAGCAATATGCAAAAAAGAAAGTAAAGTAGAGAAGAGAAGAGAGGAGAAATTTATGTCGAGGCATGGAAATCCCTCGACGTCGAATATGGGAGATCGCATAGGGGTGGAGAAATACATGGGGAAAGAATCTAGGAGCGAAGAAATCCAAAAAAGATGAGGTAGGTCTATCTGCTAAATTCTAATACCAGATCTGATCTCTCTTCTCTAATAATTTTTATGCCCATAAATAATTTACTACTGTAGATTACTATTGAATTATTAAACATAAATACATTAATATTTTAACCAATAGAACTGCATCGGAATAAACAACATCAAACTCTAGCACTTGAGTCTCCACTACCCATTCCGAGGTTGGATCAATATAATCCAACACAATGGGATCTGTATCGGGTCTTCTGTTCATCAATTGGTTGCACCTAAGTCGGAGGTTGTATTGCATGAAGACTAGATCATTTAACCATTTATGCTCTAAACGGATTCTCTTCTAAACTTTGCAACTGAGGACATTGGCTACCAAATGACTCCCACCAATATGCTATAAATGCAAAGAGTCAAGACAAAGTTAATTCAACAAATTAGATTGAATTTGGCTAAAAATTGAGGTATTTACAATTTAAACAACATAATTTAATAAAACGATGGAATTGTTTACCTGGTTGGTCCACATCTCTTGCAATCTTAGCCACCTTTTTGCCAAAGGTACCTATGGCTCTGGTGAAAGAGTTGATTTGTTGGTGTATCTCCAACTGCTCCATCTCTTTTGGGACCATGCACTCAAGGTACTCATATAATCCATATTTCACCTCCTCGGTCTGATCTTCACCAAATTGAGCTCTATAATGATACTTTGGCTTCTGGAAATACCCAGCTACATGTATAGGGCGATAGAGTTGATTGTTCCATCTCCTATCAATGATATCCTGGATAGGCCCATACTTAGCCACTCTATCCTTGTATGCTTCCCTTATTTTCTCCTTCGCCTGCTCCATAGCTTCATAAATTTAGCCCATGGTCAATTTTTCCCCTTCCACCAACCGTATGCAACACCTTACCAAAGTAGTTTAGTAATTCTCACAACCTCTGTTGCCTTTTTCCGAAATGAAGAGCTTTTAATTCTCTTCTTGGTGTTTTTTCCATCTTATTTGCGGGCCCATTGAGATGAATTCCATTCATCACTTGAAAACATATTCTCCAAGTTCTGTGTCTAGGAAAGGAGAGATTGCAACGTGAGGAAGTCAGTTACAAATTTAGTAATTGCAGCCCTAACGAGTTCCCTGCCTTGTGTGTGTGTCCTCATCAGGCTCAATACCCAACCGTGGTTGTAGATGTACTTGGTGATGCTTTTGGCATGCTCTATAGTGTTCTTGATCCAATCCTATTTGCACATGTCCTCAAGCATGAGGTCTATGCAATGTGCAACACATGGGGTCCATAATATGGTTTTATATTTTTTCTCCAACATCTTACCATAAGAACATAGTTAGAGGCATTATCTGTGATGACCTACACAACATTGGCTGCCCCGACCTACTCAACAACCTCATCCAAAAGATGAAATAACAAATTTGCATCTTTCACTTTATTGGATGCATCACATGATCTTAGAAACATGGTTCCCTATGTTAGATTTTAATGATATAGCAATATAATTTTCACATAATCAAGCACAAGAACACAAGAGACACAATATCCCCTCGGAAAACCCAAACTCGGGAAAAACCCCGCAAACCTTTCTTACCCAGAGATTCAGTACATAATAACAATACATCAGATAAAGTGATCTATATCAAGAGAGATCACAATTAGAGAAGATACAAAAGAAAGAGCCCAAAATCAATCTTCTACAACCCTGCAGTCTTCTTCTCTCCCTCTTGCACACTTGAGTAGTAGTCTTGAGCGAATTGGTTGCTTGTCCAAATGAGGAGGGCATCACCTATATTTATACTGGTTCTATGTTGACCTTTTTCCACTTTGGGTCGACTTGCCTTCCTAAACTGGGCCGACTTCACTTTTTGCATAATATAAAATACATTTTTATTTATCTATTTCTTTTGTAGGTCAGCTTTAGCTAGTGAGGATACCTCACGTAGCTACAACAACAATACCCTGTCGGCAAGAGACAAGGAAGTTTATGATGGTACGGTTCTTTCCATCGGTCCATCCATTTGACATGATAGTACATGCTATTCTAACCCATGACTCTTTGAATTCCTTTAGGTATTCCTCTATGGACACAATCTCTTTTTGCAAAAGAGATCCCCTCAAGTCATGCATACTAGGGCCTTTGAATCCCTTACTAACAACTATAACAACATGTCACATAGGTTGGAAATAAGAAGAGTGAGCATCATTGAAGGGGAGATTTGTAAATTTCCTTAAAATCCACTCTTGAGTTAAAATATGCAAGTTTATTTATTTATTTATTAAACTCCAAATGGATTTCTTCACAATGCAGTGGAAAATAAATACTGAGAGAAATATAACATCAATCACATCAATAGAGACACCAATATTTGTTGGTATGAAAACCCCCAGAAAAACCCAAGATGGGAAAACCGGTGCAGCAGTCTGAGAAGATATTTTATTAGCAAGATACAAAATAATACAATCCAGAAAATCGATTTTGACCCAACCTGGCAAAATCGTACAACCAAACCTCACTAAGAAAACCCCACAAAATCGTACGACCCTCCTGCGTCACTGTATGACCTGATCCGTACGACCCTGCGTCAGCATGTACGGCTCTGCGTCAGTGTACAGACAGATCCGTACGGCCCTGCGTCACCCGTACGACCCTCTCCGTCAGCTGTACTGCTGGTTGCTTTCGTCACTGAGTACGACCTTTGCGAGCTTGTACGACCTCCTCCGATTTGCCCAAGTCGCCTTGTCAACCTGTGGATAGAAGTTCCTCAATCTCACTCTCTGTAAAATTCTCCTGCAAATTGTCTTTCTCACTCTCCGGCTGAAAGCTATGAGCAAGAAATCTGTGTGTGTGTATGTGTGTCCTCTCCACCAAATCAATCTTCCTTTTAACTCAATGGTCAAGCGAAAACCCTAACTTCTCACTATGGATCAATGGATGATATCCTCCGGTGAGATCAATGGCCAAGATTAGATTAGCCATCACTTAAATTATTTTCACTTCAACTTTATAAAAATTGACTCCATTAAGTCAATTAATAATTAGATCACTTAATGCACTTTTCCTAAGTCTAAACTTTGGAAAAGACATTAATACATTTGGCTTCCTGTTTTATGTCTCCTAGCATGCAAGGACACATGCAATGATGGAAGACCTTCCTTGTTGCCATTTCTAACAAGATCTGCATCATACCATCATCTAGCTATGTACTCATAAGCAACTTCTTTTCTTCCAGTGGGCATCTAAGGTGGGATGAACTTGTGTTGGAGCTAACTGAGAAGCATCGGCACTGGTAGAGGTGGTGGGAGGTGTGAAATAGCTTTGAATGTTATTCTTCTTTTTGCCCTTATTTTGTTTAGACTCAGAGGGTGGAACATACTAAAAGGGATCCCTAAGAGTGGTAGAAGGGATAGATGGAGAGCCTTCATATGAAAAATTAGGAGTATAGATTCCGCCCATTATTTCAACAAGCTTCCTCTTCTTCTCTATTTATTCCTCTCTCTTTTTGCTTAGCCTTATCATTTTCAAACTTCTCAAATTGTTCTTGCAAATCAGCCCTAATCTGCCCAATCACATCTAATGTAGCTTCAAATGCCTTAACTTGGCCTCTAATAGCAACCGAGTGCTGTTTAAGCCTAAAATGCCCCCCCCATCCCCCCTCCCCAATCTGTTTCTTGCAATACTTGCAATACATCTCCCCCTCAACACATCTGCATGGATCCATGCAAGATCGTTTGCTTTTGTGGCCATTGTAGTTTGTAGAATGCAGATATGAGGTTGACTGGTGAACATGCAAAGAAAAAAAACAAAAAATTGAACATGCAAATAATAAAAAACAAGCAAATATAATGAGAAAAAAAATACTATGCCAAGTTGGTAGCATCAAGCATGTTTTAACTTTAAACTTTTAAAGTTTACCTTCTCTCGGCAGCTCTAAATGGTCTCCAACAGTTTAGACTCCAAGCAGGTAAGCACTGAGTTCCAAGTTCCAACTCCATTGGTATCCACTCTCCAACAGTTCAGACTCCAACTCCAAGGCTCTAAGGTTCAAGCTTGTTGACTATTTGACACTTGACAGTGAACAATGGGACACTTCACCCTGTGACTGTTGACTGTCCCCACGACCGTCCCTCACTGTTTGCTAATCGTTGGCTGCTGCAGCGATGCTCCAAGCCTCCAACTCACTAATATTCTGAGAATATGAGATAGGTGTAGGGAAATAGAGGGGGGGTCATTAAATAGATTTAGGCCCTAGGGTTAGGTGTAATGTCCTCTTCTACTTAAGCACCAGGGACCATGCCGCTAACCTATCTAATTCCCATAGGTTTGAGCAGGTATTGGCAATCAAGGAATTGACTAAGGATTGATACCATTTGGAACAAAAGATCTTAATCAGTGTTATTAGGTCATCAATAGATAAAAGAGGGCTATAGGAACAAGGTGCAACTTACATGCATTACATGCGGGCCATATTTCATAGTGCATGCAACAAAAGCATATTAATTAAGTGCATCAGTTTTTGGTGATGCCGTTTGGGCTCACTAATGCACCAACTATCTTCCAGTCATGCATGAATCACACCTTCAAGGCTCAACTGTGTGGCATATTAATGTACATCAAAACATGGGAATAACACTTAAAGCACCTAGATGAAGTACTGAGAATTTTGAAAGAACAGTCATTATATGCAAAGATGTCCAAATGTGAGTTTGGTATGCAGGAAGTGTTATACTTGGGGCATGTGATAGGAGCAAATGGGGTATAGGTACACCTAGAGAAGATTAAAGCCATACTAGTGTGGCCTACACCTAAGTCACCGTGTTCGGCGAATTTTTGCCTTGAAGTTCGAAAATCGCCGATTTTTTGAGTGGGGCGATTTTAATCGTTGAAGTTCGCCGATTGTAAACGCGAAGCTGATTTTTTTGTACGACGAACTGAATGGCGATTAAATTCGCTAGAAAATCAACGAATTTAGTTTTAAAACGCCAAAAAATCGTTTGGAAATCGTTTTTGGTGGGTTAATGAAAACCCTATCCGTCGCGCGATATTCCTCCTCCTTGACCTGGGCATTGTTTATTCCGCGATATTCAGTGTGCACTATGTAGCATTAGCTCGTGAAGATAGCTCGTGAGCCCAAGATAGCTCGTGACAGCTCGTGAACATAGCACCATCACCCCCGACGCCCGACATCATCACCACCCGACGCCCTTGATTTGCAGTTGTGGCCGAGTGCTGACGCCCATGAATAGCAGTGCAGCCGTGTCTCGACTCTCTTGTAGGCTGTTGCTGGAGGCTGGAGCCAGGAGGGCATGGTGCGACTGCGGAGTCGCGGACTCCACTTAAAAGTTCACGCACAGGTATTCCGATCGTGTTGAGGGCCGAGGCCTGAGCAATGAGTGCAGAGTGCAGAGTTGCAGACTCTGTCGACTCTCGGCTCTCCCAATTGCTGCGACTGCTGGCTGCGACTGTTCAGTGCTTTGTGCTCGGCTAGTGACCAGTCGAGACAGCGGAGCCTGAGTTCAAAAATTCAAGGAAGTTTTGTCACTTCTACTGTGCACTGTCAGGTGTAGGGTTTTCACTAGCTCGGAACTTCAGAGTTAAAGCTCGGAACTTCAGAGTTCTGTCATAATGAATTTTAATGAAAAATTTCATATATTTTTTAATTTCCATATTTTTTAGTCATTCGAACTTAATGCCGATTTTTATCGCCAAAATTTCAGGTGCAGATTTTTTGCCGAATTTCAAGGTCGTCGAATTCGAACATGAACTCAAACCAGGTGACTTAGGCCTACACCTAGAATTGTGACCGAATTGAAAGGTTCCTTGGGCCTTTGCACTTACTACAGGAGATATGTTAGTGGGTTTTCACAGATGACCGCACCCCTTACAGATCTTACGAAGAAGGGGGCATTTGGTTGGTCAAAGGCTGCACAACAGACATTTGAGAAAATGAAGAGGGTAATGAGTTCATGCACGGTACTAGCCTTACCAGATTTTACCCAACCATTTGTATTAGAATGTGATGCGTCAGGAGAGGGTATTGGAGCAGTGTTAATGCAGAATAGTCACCCTATTGCATTCGAGAGCAGGAAATTAAGGGACTATGAGCGCCACTATTCAATCTACAATAAAGAAATGTTAGCAATCCTCCATGCCTTAACCAAATTCAGACAATACTTAGTGGGTGGCAGATTCAAAATCAAGACAGATCACAACAACCCAAAGTACTTCTTGGATTAGAAAGAGTTGAATGAGAGACAACAAAAATGGGTGAGTAAGATCCAAGCTTATTGTTTCGAGATAGAGTATATAAAAGGGAAAAAAATGTGGTAGCAGATGCCCTTTCTAGACGACCGACAACCATATCCCTTATGAGCATTTCCATAGATTGAGATCTCATCTTTTGGTCGAATACTCCAAAAATAAGTTTGCTTGCGAGTTATTGGACGGATAGATACAGGACGACAGATTCAGGGTGACAGATGACATTATCTACTATAAGAATAGAATATACTTGATTCCCCAGTCTGCACTTAAGAAAAAGATCCTACAAGCTTCTCATGATTCACCATTAGCAGGACATCAGGGGTTCCTTAAGACTTACAGGCATATCGAAAAGAGGTTCCCATGTAAGGGCCTAAAAAACGACGTTATGTAGCATGTGAGGGAATGCAGTATGTGCCAGCAGAATAAGATAGAGCATACTCATCCGGCAGGTCTACTTCAGCCATTATCCATTCTCGAGCAAAAATGGGAAAGTATTTCAATGGACTTTATTACAGGGTAGAGATTGTTTGTACGCGGTTGTTGACAGGCTGACTAAATTTGCTCACTTCTTTGCCATTCCTTTCAACTATTCCATAGCAGAAGTAGCATAGTTGTTTTTCAGGGAGGTATTCAGGTTGCACAGGTTGCCTAAGACTATTGTCAGTGATAGGGACAATAAGTTCACATGAGCATTTTGGCATGAGCTTTTCAGGTTGATTGGGACATAATTGGCTATGAGCACGAGTTTTCATCCCCAGAGCAATAGACAGACATAGATAGTCAACAAATGGATAGGCTGTAGGTGCATGAACATTTTGTAGTTGAGGTTTCCATCGCCGATGAGGTTGCTCATACTTTCTTTGATTTGCAGTACTGTTACTCTCTAGAGGACCGTGGTGACTTGAGACAGAAGATTTTGGAGCATGGTGTTCAACATGAACATGTGCTGTAGGAGTGACACCCATTGAAATAGTTGACATTACTGCTTGTGGCAATGAAAAAAAGGCCAAAGGAGTTATAAAGTTTTGATTGTAAACTTGTTGGTGTCAGGCCATTTATAATTGTTGGGCAAAGAACCCATATTGTACCATTAACTGCTGAAACGTGGACATTATCTCTTGTGTCATGTTGGCCTGAGAGTTATTTTGCTGTCGACATTGAATACATAACTATTGTGTTAAATGTTGAACAAAATAAAGTTGTGATCCTCAAGAATTTCAGCGATGGAAAGAATTTAGAGGTACAATTCATGGAGTCATAGCAAATATTGATCTCTGTTCCATGCAATAGTGGGGGAAATTAACAGAATTCATGCCAGTGCAAAGAAAATGTGTGAGGATTAAACAATGGGTTCTATGCAGTTGTGGGTTTCATGAGGAATCCACCAAAACTTGGTTGAATCGTGCAAAATCCGTGGAAAGCAGAACAATTGTACAAAATTTCTGTGGGAAACAAGGTAGATCACGTGGAATCTGTGGAAATTGGAAGAAACTTTGTGGTTGCATGAAATATTTGCAAATGGGAATCAAGCTCCATATCATGCATTAGAATAACGTACCAATAACCTGCAAAAACCTCAGGGATGGCCCTTTGGATTGTTTTTCAGACAAATTGCTGATAAAGAAGCCCTATACGGGGATTTAGGACAATGCCAAAGAGACCAAAGATGAGAGTTCGAGGAGAATTCTACATGGGAATAACAAATCCAAGGCACTACTAGAATTTTGGAACCCCAATAGCTCTAATATTAGAATCTATTACTAATTGATGTGTTAATATCTCAAATGTGCACAGTAATTGACACGCTAGCAAGAAAACAAGATCACGCATGCACAAGTGACATAATTTTTTCCCCTTGTACAATTTGTACACTGTTGCCACAAAAACTAGCACCCCTAAAGTGCAAGGTCCTCACTACGGTGTAGCTATGTGCAATTATGGAAGTAATGCCTTTGTCACCTTAACACATACTTCCCTTCACTTTAGTGACTAGAGAAGTCACAAGGGGGGTATCCCTATGGGAAACTAAGTTAAAGAGATAAGGCAAATAACTTGGATCATGGATGGATTTATGGTTATGACTTAGACAGATTTTATGAGTTAGAATATCCAAAGTATATCAAAGGCTTCGGCAATTAAACTAACTCAAATGTTGATTCAGAGATGCACGAGCCATTGATCATTGCTTGCACATGAGATATAACGGTAACCATTAAATGTAAGCAAACAAAACTTTAAGTAAATTTGCATTGCAACCAACATGATCAATAACTAAAAAATGATTAATGAAATGTAAGAATTGAAGTGTATCCCATTAAGAGCATTGATCAAAATAACATTGCAGCTGTAGTGGATGATAAGTGATGAGTTAAAGGTACATGGCCAAAAATGAAAGTGAAGTTATTAAAGCATAAAAAATTACAAGTAAGCAAGCTTTAAAACTTAAAGGAAAATTGTGAATTAATTTTGCCAAATGAATCCCATAAAGTATAACTTAGGCAACCATAGATCCTTATTCTATTGCTGTTTTAGCCAATCGAACAAGACTATTTACAGCTGAAATAAATCAGCAAGTTAAGTGTTTACTAACCAAAAGAGAGATGTTTGCAATTGAGATCATATTGGTTAAACATCATAAAGTTTTTTCAGCTCCTTAAAGAATAAATATTAGTGTAACAAGGCTGGAAACAGTGACAAATAACCATTTATTAGATTGAAAAATGATTTAGATATGTTTAGTTACTTGAATATACATGAGAGAAAAGTGCATATATGCTAGCAGCAATAGATAGTTTTCAGATATGTTAGGTGTGATGTATGTTAAGAACCATGTATAAAATTATAAATAACCCAAGAGCTGAAAATCTATTAGATCAAACTGTTTATTGAGTGCTGAAAATGATCAAAGCAGGATAACTCAAAACTGTTAAATGTTTAGCTCATCCAAAGGTATGTGAAGTAATTTTAATTAAGAGCTAAACTAAATCTGAATAAACAACATGCATCTCAAGCTAATTCTGGTTGTGACTAGCAAGTAAAATATTATGATAAAATGAAATTTAAACATGAAAATAGCATAACCTTGAATAAAATGAAGTGCAGCCCTCAAGGGGTTTGATCTCGATATACTCTTGCTTACTCTTATGTATGAGATAAAAATTAAATTCCAGATATTTTTTTTTAAAAACCCAAAAGGACTAAAAGAAAGAGTAAAATCTCTTGACTAGTGCCTTGTTGCTTTAGGAAAGGGCAATGGGTTCATAGATGAAGCAAGAACTGAAAACTTCCAAGTAAGTCTGCATGCAAAGCCTATGCTTTCTACTACAAGTAGCATATACTATGTGCTGAATATAATGCTAACTTAATAAATAGAACAAGTATAACTTTTGGAAAGAATCACCTTGATCATATAATGCAAAGTTCACCATTTAGAGAAGGAATCCATATAAGACATGAAACACTTCTAATTTTAGCTTAATTCTACACTATTTGCCCAATACACTTAACATAAAAGAAAATAGAGACAAGTGTAACAAGAGTATGTTTTATTATCCAAGTTCTAGCAACCAATACAATGTGAAGAGTGTTTCTTATATAGGATGAGAGACTAATTAACTCCTTTATAGAAAACAATAAAATATCTCATGACATGGTAAAAAATAACAACCCTAAATCCAAAACACTAACTCATTTGACCATGTGAGGGGGACACACACTTAGAGAGATGAGGAATAATACATGAAGTGAGCATTGAGTGCAGTGCTCTAGAATGTAAGGTGGGAATAGTAAAGGTTAGGTCCAAAACCCTAAGGCTTTCACCAATCAACCACTAGAATTTGTAACAACCTCATTAGATCATCCAAATATATGACAAGTCAAAATTAACAACTCACTCTCCAAGAAAAGTGGACAAAAGAGAGGAGTGCTCTAATAGATATGGTCGAATGAGTGCTTTGAAGTCCAAACCATAGGGTTTGACCAATCAAACACTCCATGAAGCTAGTGCCCTTATCAATATCCATCAATAAGTGTGCAAACTTCCTCACAATAAGGGTGCCCTCATAAAAAACAAAGTCAAAGTGATGAATGCTCTAAGATAAGGTGGCACATGTGGCAAGAATAGTCCTCCAAGGTGCAACGTACCAGATAGACTAGTCAATCCATGATGAAGAATGCCTCAAATAAGGGAGCCCTCTGGCAAATGATAATGCCAAGTGTCACAAGGGTGCCATAGATGCCATGAACCCAAGACAATGCAATAACCTCCTGAATAACTGTTCCCAAAAGTGAAGACTCATGGTCCAAGTGTGCAATAAACTCCTCAAGTAGTAAAGCTTATGCCAACTCATCCAAATATTGTGGAAAGGGGTTGGCTCTCTGTCACATGTGCCAACATGCCTCAAGTATCCCATGTGTGCATGAAGAAGAGGGGAACATCATATAGGAGGGGACATCAAGTTAGCTATAGAGAATCAACCAAGTGTTAGACAATATAAGATATGACCTAGGAACAATACTATCTAATATGCAAAACATCAAAGTAGAAGGCTTTCAGGTCCTCTTTCTAATTGGCTCACTCACTTTTGATTAATTATCCCAATAACCTTAGAGTTTCCATGGTGTAAGTATAATTGATCTAGATTTTCATTTTACACCCCTAAGACTAAGTGCATTTCTGAAGTCTAAGTAAGGTGAGGTTAATGAATGAATGTGATATAAGGGAGAGGTGTTCGCAAATTAACTATCATAGAAATGTCACTGAGTGCAAGGTCTACCCCTTAGCTTTCAAGAACAAGGGGTTGATGGTTTTCCTTCCATATGTGTGCCTTGAAAGGGAGTAATTTTATTCTTGAGTTACCCTTTCCTTCTTCCATTTTTGTGATCCCTTTTTTTTAAGAGTAGTCCCTAAGCTTTTGATTTGGATTTGATACCCTAGGATATAGGGGTCATGGCTTTTTCTAGGGGGCATTGCTTACATTTATCGTTTAGCTTCATTTCCCTTATAGTACTTTGACTCTTTTGACTTTGTTTTAGGCATCAGGCATATGAGTAATATAGAGACCTTAGAACATGACATATGATAAGCTAATTCTGAAAGGGGGACATGATGGAAATGGGTGAAGTGGCTAGTGAAATGACATGGGATGAAAAATGGGTTGGTGGAATGTTGTGAATGACATGAAATGAGTGTCACACTTAAATTCCTAGGATACACCTAACCCACAAGGTCATACACTTAATATAATGAAGAATTATAACCACACCATGATGCATCCTTAGTTATGAAACAACAATGTAGGATACATGAGCCATTATAGAGTAACATCATCGACCCTCTATGGTCATGTCCACACATAAGAAAGCATTTACGATGAGTCAACTAGAGAGAATATGTTACAACACTAGTGTCAATTGAATGTCCCCATTTATCTTTGGCACATATCATGGCGGATTGAGTAAGTAAAAGGTGTCTTTGGAAAATATCCATGGTCATGACTCATACCATAGATCTCATCTGTGGAACTATTGGAAGTGATTGAAGAGCACATGGGCAATGATCATCAAGTCACCCTTACATGCTGAGGGGTAACATCTGGCTCCAATTGCAGGACATGTACTTAGTGATAGAGTTCATGAGAACCTTGCAAATCTATGATAGTCAAAATTTGTTGTACAAGAAACACGAACAATATTTGTTCAAATAAGAGCTCATCATCACTCACCTGGTCCTGCTAATACTCAAACCAAAACAATAGTACTACAAGACGGGGCAATAGGATCCCCTTGATCTATAAAAATTAAACCAAATGTTGAAAAACCATTTTTTTTATATAAAGCAAGTAATGGCATAAAGTAAACCTATACAATGCAATGCATATAATTAAAATGAAACAAGCAAAATGTATGTGAAAATTTAAAGTATTGCTCATGCTGAAGAGCTTATTCTTTCTATACCAATCCTAATTCTAACACATGAACAAGCGCATGCTAGGTAAAGTCAAATTCCAATGAAACCACGTTAGCATCTCTCATCCATGCCATGGTTTCTTCCCTTGTGCTTAGTGATGGACTAAAACAAGACAACATCAATCATAGAGAGTACATGCCGAAATCTCCACAAAAATAGGGTTGAAAATGCACATGAAATCAAAAGCATGTGAAAGTTCATCATCCTCAAAACCTTACCCGGAATGACAAGTCTTTCCACACCTAGATGAGTATTGTTTGATGAAGAATTCCATCTAAATTCCAGAAATTTAGATGGGGAGGGAGTGTTGAAATTTTTTCTTTTAAAACACTGCTGTCCCATAACATTTCCAGCCTCAATAACATGATGATTTCTTGTTTTTTGATTCATTAATTAACCATTCAATAAAAGGTTTAAAGGTTGGAAAATTTCGGAGTTATTCACTGTACCAAACAACCATGAAAAATGAGAGAAATCAGCAAGATGAAATGAAAAGCATGGCTGGAATTGATCCCCGGAATGGAGCTCTAAATTTTTCCTAGGAGAGGGGAAGCAAGGATATTCAAAACTTGCAATAATAGCATCATTTTGCTTCACCAAAGCAAAACTAATCATTGAAGAGTATGGCTGGAAATTACTCTCTAAATCTTCTCTAGAAGAGGGAATACAAGGCTGCCCCAAATCTGCATAAAAAACCCCAGCTTGTTGCTCCAAATCTACAACATTAGAACATGTGGATGGCTGGAACTGTTGTTGGCAAATATCCTCAAGAAGTTGTTGTCCATAGGGTTCAAAATCATCATTCTCAACACTAGAAGTATCAGAGATATGTTTCCTTAAAGATCTCCAACAAACTCCATAATAACTATGGTCTACTTTTAGGAGACTCTCATCAATCATATCACATCTTTGGTTATCGTCATCAAACATAGAGGAAAATACATTCTCAAATATTGATCACCCAAGGGTTTGGCTACATCATTTCTTTTATCAAAATCATCACAAGATGTTTCAAAAATTTTAGAAGAAAAACTCACCAAATCCCTATCTTCATGATGAGTGGAACAAGATGCAAGGTCTTCAACATCGATATTTACAAGGGCCTCTTGTTGCACATGCTTTTCAAAGGTGAATTCATGAATATGAATATTCTCCTCTTCGAGAACTTCTCATCAAGGTGGATAGAATCACAAGGCTCTTCTTCAACATGTAGGGGTTCTTCTATGAGTTCTCTTTGGCAAGCTTTTCTTGGATATATTTTGTCATGGAAACCAATATCTCCTCACATCTTTTGATTTGTTCCAAGAGAGCATCAGAAGGGTCTCTTTCATATTCAAGAATAGGGTATTGGATAATTTCCTTTATGATTTTGAAAAAAATTCTTAGATCTTCAACACTTACACTACTAGCATCCCATTGCTTACAAAATGCTAGAGCCAAATCAACAAAAGAGGACACCTTCCTACACGTGTTCTTTAGCCAAAAATTTGAATTTCCTTGCACGGAAAATGCAAACATCTTCATGGACAACTTTGTGATTTGACATAAAATCCATAAATAAAGAAAGAAATTGAGAAGCTTGATGAACATCCCATGAAATTGTAAAATATGATCTTCCAACTCTTCCAACTCGAAAGGGATTGTATTTGGATACCCTGAAATTCCCCTAACATCAAGAGAAGGATAAACCTCTTGGAATTCCCAAGGTGCCATATTTCTTTAAGTCCTCGAGCCTTAAAGTGAAACCTGAAATGTGCATTCATCCTATCTTTTACAAAGGATATAGAGTGGAGTCACCAAGGTAAGCTTTAGTGATGCCTTCAAACTTGTTATAGTGTGCTCACCTAAACACCCATCAATCATTTTCAAAACTTGCATGGAACAAGGACTTCATTCCTTTGTGGAGTTGCTAGAGGAAATTTCTAAATGTGTTATTGAGTTTATCTCACCGAGGGGTTGAAGTATAAGATGTATCCGGAAACAACCTTGTCCCTTGCAACAACGCCAAAATCTTGTTTCAAAAACTAGCACCCCTAATGTGCAAGGTTTTCACTAGAGTGTAGCTATGTGCAACTATGGGAGTAATGCTACTGTCACCTTAGCAAATACTTCCCTTCACTTTAGTGACTTGAGAAGTCCCAATGGGGGAATCCCCATAGGAAACTAAGTTCAGGAGATCAGACAAATAACTTGGATTATGGATGGATTTATGGTTATGAAATGAGTTAGAAAATCCAAAGTAATATCAAAGGCTTCAACAATTAAACTAACTCCTATGTTGATTCAAAGATGCATGAGCCGTTGGCCATTGCTTGCCCATGGGATATAACCATTAAATGTAAGCAACCAAAACCTCAAGCAAATTTGCCAAGAGAGATAACAACTTATTGCAACCAACTTGCTCAATAACTATAAAATGAGTAGTGAAAGATAACAATTGAAGTGTATCCCATTAAGAGCATTGATCAAAATAACATTGTTGTTGTAGTGTACGATAAGTGATGAATTAAATGTGCATGACCAACGATAAAAGTGAAGTTATTAAGCATAAAAATTTATAAGTGAGCAAACTTTTAAACCTCACAAAAAATTGTGAATTAATTTTGCAAAATGAATCCTATAAAGTATAACTTAGGCAAGCACAGATCCTTATTCTATTGCTAGTTTTGTCAATAGAACAAGGCCATTTACAGCAGAAATAATTAGCAATTTAAGAGTTGTTTACTAACCAAAAGAGAGATATTTGCAATTGAGATTATATTGGTTAAAACAACATAGATTTTCAATCTTCTTGTAGAATAAAGATTAGTGCAATGAGGCTAGAAAAAGTGACAAGTAACCGTTTATTAGAGTGTGGAATCATTTAGATGTGTTTAGTTACGTGAATATGCCTTTAACATGAGAGAAAAATGCATATATGCTAGCAGCAATAGCTAGTTTTCAGATTTGTTATGTTTGACGTATGCTATGTGTTACCGGATAAACTAGCAGGGCTAGTTTATGGCAAGCATAGGTGTTGTTAGGAAAAGTATCCTATAGCAGGGGAGAGACTACCAATGTACTGATGTAAAAAGATAGACATACAATGTTCCGCGAATACAATTACTAAGCAGAGATCAGGGTTAGAAGGATGCGTACCTTATTCAGAAGGTTGATCCAAGCCTTTCTCTTCCTTGCTCTTCAATGCAACAATCTGCAAAACAACTTCAAACCTTCCTCAAACCAATTTGACTACAAACAAAAGGATTGATATTTATAATAACATAAAACATCAAATTGTAATCAGATCTGAAGCATACATGAACAAATCATATTTGGGAAAGGAAGAATATCTGATCTTTATTAATGCATGAAGCAAGTACATAAATTATACCTGTTTGCAACTAGCATCATCGTAACCAGACCCTGGGTTCCTGCTCCTCTCTCTTGAGTAAGAATTCCTCCAGCATTACATTACCAAAAGTCGGCTCCCCTTCTCCAAGGCCCTCCCCTTGTATTTACGGCAAGGGTAGGAGGATAAGTTCGAAGGGTGGTTGGCATAGGTAGTTGAGGAAGTTGGAATAACTCCCAAAACTAATCCATGGTTAGTGTTTTTATATATTTTTTCGAGATTTCTTAAGATACCCGCGACTATGACATAGGACAATCTGTGAGTGACTCGCGACTATCCTAACTTGCAGCTAGCGGGTGCAACTTTTCAAAAGATACCCGCGGGTTGTCAGTGTAGACACCCGCGGCTAACCCGCGTGTTGGCAAGCATAAGAGTCGCGGTTATGCTCTAAAATAGGCAGAAAAAATATGTTTTGAGGAAAGGACTGCAAGGCTCAGATCCAAGTCATCTAAGGTCAAGCATGCTCTTCCATCCATAGTGTCCTTTTGTGTGACTGACAGGGCAATGTGGTCACGGATGGAGAAGTGCTAATTTACCAATAACAATAGGAGAAGTGCGAGACACTGTCACCTTATCTTTTCTTCTCAACTTCTTCGGGATTATAAACACCCCAAGGGGAGAGCCCTTATAGAGAGATACATGTAGATACACACAACTATCCTAATGGCCTTGGTGGCCAGATCAGTGCCTTTATGGAGTCATGTAGAGAATGAAGAAGACATATTAAGGATAATTCCAATTTGGCACTAGTCTAAAGAAGAGTTTGTGACTGCCAATGATAAACGTTTATTTGCGGATTTCAGTATGATGTAAAATAATGCCCATCAGCAGTATCCAAGCACACTTAGAATTACATATGAGTTGACATATGAGTTAGTGGTATCGTTTCATAGCTCGTAGTTGTAAATCAATTATCATTTGCAAATAATCCAAACTACATAGTAATAGTATTTTTGGTACATTGAAATGTGCAACAGTGGGATGTAAACTGTTGAAGAAATTTCTTTAGCTAGCAAAAGTATGAGCGCTCTAAAATATGCCTTCAAACATGACTTGTTGACAAATTTGGTGTATATGCACAACAAAGTCAGTCTTATGGAATGAGGAACCTGGGATGACGAGAGCTCCTATTCATCAGTCTCGATTCTTTGCACAATAACATGGATTATGTTATTATATTTGTTTGCTTTACAGCTATCTGGGATCCAATTGCCACAATGCCTTATTTCAGCACTATAACATGGTATTTTGTTATATTTGTTTCCCATCATTACCCAGATTCTAAAATATCATTTATCTATATAGGTTCAGACTTTCAGTTATGTAAACTTGGTCTCAACAATATCCTTTGGATATATTCTGTGCCAAGTCCAGTAGACTGGATGATCTGCTGCAAATGGTGAATGGTGATTTTCATTTCTAGACTTCTAGTTAGTTTGGATTACCAATGGAGTTGAGTCATTTTCTCCTTATGAAATTTGCACCTAAGCTATTGTGTAGAATTGGTCTTTTGCAGGATTCTGATTTATCTCAAAACATGGGGAAATGCTACAGAACTATAATGTTCATGTGTCCATCTAGTAATCATCTCCCATTATCTTGGCATGAGAATAAACAGATCAGTGAACCGGTGATTATGACTCTGAGTCTGAGGTCATCTCTTAACATGCTTGAAGGAGGCACAGGGTATACTCCTTTCCTTTTTTTCACTGTAGATTGGTTAAAAATTATAAGATGTAAAAAGATTCTGGAATCTGAACGCTTGATAATAAACTTAGAGAATGTTCTAACTCTGAGGCCATCTAAATTTCTGCCTCTTGCCTTGGTTATGACTCGCTTCTTTGCTTTTGTTTACCTGTTCTTCCTATTATTTCATTCTTGTTTGATCTGCATTCTTTGCATTTTGTCAGAGACATAGACTGGGTATGCATATAAAAGATATATTCAGATACATATTTGATAAATGATAAATAAATAAGGACGTTATACGTTACAATATGATTGTATTAATACTAAATAGTGTTCCAAAAGTTAAGTCATGATGAAGGGATGTGACCTTTAGGAACAGAGCCTACCTAATATATATATATATATAAGGCTTAGAAATGAATATATGTATAGCTTACATATTTAGGCTAGTAATAATTGCATATTGTAACGTATGTTTTACAAGTCCTTCCCCTTAAAAATATTGAAGGGTCAAAGCATGGGAGGATGCTGCTGTTCGAAAAGCTTGTCTTCCCAAGAAGTATTCTCTGCTGCTTATCTTTTGCATTAAATGAGATATTCTCTTACTGTCCTGGATCACAAGACCTGGTTCTAGTTGATGTCTTCAGGGTCGAAGACAAGATTGCCTTCATTATCAAGCACTGGTAATTCTGTTTTGCATGATGGACAGTTGTTTATATGGTTGAATGCATAGAAATATCACTTTCCTTCCTCAAATTCTGGTTAGATTGATGACAATCAGTGTGCTGTTTGATTTGATTCTGAGCATTAACTAGGTTCTCCTTTAAGATGTGAATAATCTTCAAGGATTCTTCCAAATAGTCTCTAATGATGTGAACCTTGACATTGGTCTGTATGAAGTCTTTAAGCTTTGGGGAATCAGAACTATATATGTTTTGGAAAGGAATCATCTTAACAGTAGTGTGGTATGTAGAAATATACTGCAACTCAGCCAGATTCAACTAGTGAACCCACATATTTTATTTATCAGTGACAAAACAATAGAGGTAATCTTCTATACACATGTTAGCGATATTTGTTTGTCCAAAGTTTGTTGATGATAAGCATTACTCATAGTAAAATTTCTACCTGTTTGTTTTCATAACTCCTTGTAAATTTTCTGTGTTCAATTCCAATCAGAACTATATATGTTTTTGAAAGGAATCATCTTAGCAGTAGTGTGGTATGTAGAAATATACTGCTACTCGGCCAAATTTAACTAGTGAACCCACATATTTTATTTATCAGTGACAAAACAATAGAGGTAATCTTCTACACATGTTAACGATCTTTGTTTGTCCAAAGTTTGTTGATGATAAGCATTACTCATAGTAAAATTTCTACCGGTTTGTTTACATAACTACTTGTAAATTTTCTGTGTTCAATTCCAATCCCGGTTTCAAGTCAAATTTCAAATTGTTTAATGCCCAACCCAATGAACATGTTTCTGCAAGTGAGTTGTAATCTCATAAACAAGTAGTACTGGAAACACTAGGAGAAATTTTACTAACCTTTAAGAGCAGAAATAAAAAAACACTTTCACACCATAAAAATCTCAGACTCGGGAATTTTAGGCAAACTGCCTAGGACAAACCACTCAAGGGGAAAACCTGTGAGAGAGTGAGAGTATTTATTTCTTCGTCCAAATAAATAAAGTACAGCAGTATTGAATCCGTGAGTACAACTTTTCTCAACTTTGAAAGACCAAAACACCACATGCCTCAAAATCTGTGCAGAGAATTACTCGATTTCTGTGCATTAACTGATTGGAAAATCGTGCCTCTCAGGCCAATTCGAACTGTATCTCACAGTCAGCCTTCACCTCATAAAACTCAGTCAAACAAGGTCTTCTCTTTAGTTCTGTGTGCTCACTGTAACAGCTGCCATTCACCTCGAAAACTCTGCCCTAAAATCTGGAAAATCACGCCCAGAATATGTCTGAAACTTGCTGTATGGATGACTTTGAAAAGTGTGCCAAACTGCCTGAGAATTCGTGCAGAATTTCCTCCTCGAACTCTGTAAATTCTAGATTTGTGTGCTGCTGTTATGGTCTCGATTTCTGTGCCAGAAATACATAGAAACTCATGCCACCATTAATAACTGCTGCGGCCTTAGCTCTCTCTTCTCCTCGATTTCTCCTCTTGAAGAGCTCGACTTGTTCACTCAAAACTCATGAAGGAATAGAATGTGCCAATTTATGTTTCCTTGCCTTTTGTTTGGTTTAATGAGGTAGTTGAGGGGTCATCTAATCCAAGGGCCCACATTGGTTTAGATCAATGGATGAGAATAAGTGCACTTTCTCTCCATTAAAAAATTAATTTCCCTGAACTATTAATTAAATACACAAAAAAGTCACTTTAATCTCTAAAGTGAAATAAATGCTCATCTCAAGTCATTTAATGCAAGGGTCATGTATTTCCCCCCTAAAATTACTTAGGCACAAAGACGCTAGGGGAACAACTTCCTAGGTACAAAATATTCAACACTCCCTCTTACCAAGGAAGTTGTTCTGCACCACTCCCAACTTGTTCTTGAAGAAGAAAAACCTCTCCCGCCCCAAGAATTTCGTCAGATTGTTTGCCACTTGATTAATAGTGGAAATGTACTGTAACTCCACAACTCCTCTCTAAACATAGTCCCGAATGAAGTGGTACCTGATCTCTATTTGCTTTGACCTGTCATGGAATACTGGATTCTTAGAGAGTTGGATGCAACTTTGATTGTCGCAGTAAATAACTGTGGGTCTCAGCTCCTGACCAAACATGTCCATCAACAACTTGCGAAGCCATAGTGCCTCAGAACTAGCCTGACTAGTTGCCATGTACTCAGCTTTTGTAGAACTCAAAGCAACGGACTTTTGCTTCTGACTGAACCACAACACTGTTGCAGAGCCCAAACTGAAACAACAACCGAAAGTGCTCTTCCGGTTCATCACACTGCCTGCCCAATCTGAATTCGTGAAGCCAACCAAACTAACACCATCCGACCTCCAGTAGTCCAGGACATAATCCATTGTCCTTGCAAGGTATCTCAACACATGTTTCGCAGCTACCTAGTGCACTCTCCTAGTCTCCACCATGAACTGACTGAGAGTGTCCATTGCAGAACATAAGCCTGGCCTGGTGTTGACCAGATACATCAATGAACCAATGAGCTAACAATATAATGTAGGATCCACCAACTCTCCCTCATAAGCCTGAAGATTCTTCCAGTTGGTGATTATCGGAGTGGCCATCGACTTGTAGTCCTCCATCCGAAGTCTCCTCAGAACATCAACTGCATACTTTCCTTGTCCTAGGAAAATATGACCAGGATCCTGCCAAACCTCGATCCCCAGATAATAATGCATCAACCCAATATCAGTCATCTCGTACTCTGAAGCAAGATCTCTCTTGCAAGCGGCAATGAGGCACTCCTCACCTGTGATAAACAAGTCATCAACATACAACAGAAGAATGAGTGAATCACCACCAACCCACATTGAAGTAAAGGTTTGGATCAACCTCACTCTTCTGAAATCCCATTGACAACAAGAATCAATCCTGGAATACCAAGCTCGAGGAGCTTGCTTCAACAGTCCATACAAGGCCCTTTTCAACTTGCACACATGAGAATCTCTCCCATGGATCTCAAATCCCTGTGGCTGCTCCACATACACCTCCTCCTACAGAAGACCATTGAGAAATGTGGTCTTCACATCCATCTGGTGGATCTTCCAACCCATCTCTGCTGATATGGAGATCACTGTTCTAATCGAGGAATATCGAGCAACCGATGCAAAGGTATCATTGTAATAAACTCCCTCTACTTGTGAAAATCCATGCGCCACAAAACAGCCTTGAACTTCTCCACACTGCCATCTGCAGTGTGCTTCACCTTGTAAAGCCACTTGGAAGTCACCACTGACTTCCCCTCAAGTCTCGGAACGATCTCCCAGAGATTGTTCTTCATGATGGAATGCTACTATTCCATCATGGCATCTCTCCAAACATGATGCTAAGAGGCCTCCTCAAAAGTAGGTGCCAAATCACGAAGACTAGCAGCCAACTCCATACCTAACCTGCCTGGCATCTTGATGTCTCTCATTGGTTTCTTGGGTGCTCCAAATGTCTATGCTTCCTTCAGGGTCTCCCGAAGCCACTTGGGCTTCCTCTTCTCTGAAGATTCTTCCCAAACTGGTCTATCATCCTTAGAAGAACTACCTGAAGTAGATGGCCCAGAAACCTGTGGACCAGTAGCTGGTGAACTCTGTGATCTGGTAACTGAAATAGGTGAACCTGTAACTTGAGAACTAGAACTTGTCCTTGGAGTACTTGGTGATTGTACCACTGAACCTGTAGAACCTGTGCCTGTAATCTGTGGCCTTGTCACCCTGGAAATCCGTGACCCTACACTCTGAACTGCTGAACTTTGAGATGAGATGCACTCAACTGAGGTGTGGATTCTTGTTGCCCCCCCTACTCTAACTCCCTGGACTTCTTGAAGGCCCCCAACTCCTCAATCCTCACTTCCCTCCTGACAACAACCTTCCTCTGGGCAGGATGATAAATGGGGCAGGCCTTTAGAGTATAATCATAGCCCACAAAGATGCCCTTTTCTGTAGTGGGCTCCAACTTTGTCCTCTTCTTAGAAGGGACGTGAGAATAGGTTAGTCAACCAAGTATGCAAAAATGACCAACCTCAGGCTTCTTGCCTGTGAACATCTCCTCAAGAGTCTTACATCCCAAGGCACGATGGGGACTCCTGTTCTGAAGGTATACAACTGTGCTACATGCCTCGGCCCAAAGAAAGAAAGGAAGACTCTGATTATGCAACATTGCTCTCGCTGCTCCCACAATAGCTCCGTTCTTCCTTTCTGCAACTCCATTATGCTTTGGAGTATATGGGATTGTCAACTGTCTCCGGATATCCTCCTGTGTACAAAACTTATCGAAATCCTTGGGGGTATAATCACCCCCATTGTTTGATCTAAGTGCTTGAATCCTCCTCCCAGTTTGGTTCTCCACAAGAGCTTTAAACTCTTGGAACCTTTGCAAGACCTCCTCAGATTTCTTGCTCTTTAGGAAGTAGATCCAGGTCCTCCTGGAAAAGTCATCGATGAATGTCACATAGTACTCATAACCAGTCAAGGAAACATATGACATCGGAGAGCATAAGTCTGAATGGATCAAATCAAGTACTCCCGCTGATCTACTGTCACTGCTAAGAAAAGCAGTCTTGGTGTACTTTCCCAAAGCACACCCTCTGCACACATAACTATGCTCTGTGCTGAACTTAGGCAACCCTGTCACCATGTCCCTCAACATTCGCAGAGCTGGATGATGCAAATGAGCCATCCTCCTATGCCACAACTCACATAGGTCACTGCTGCTGTTGTGTGCCAAAGCATGTAAGGGCTAGAATAAGAGCTTGTACAACTTCCCGCATCTGACTCCAATGGAAAAAGAAGCAGATGGTCTTGATTCCTTGGGGAAAACATACAGATGTCCATCAAGGAAGTACACCCCAAGACCTCTATCCTCGATCGTGGAAACTGACACCAAGTTCTTCTTTACCCTGGGGACATACAAGACATCCCGCAATGTCATGGGACTCAAGGACTCCCTCTGAAAGGTAACGGTCCCACGTCTAACTGTTCTGACAACTATGTCATCCCCCAGCACTCCCTCCACATCCAAGCCAGTCTGTGATAACTCGAGAAACATCTCTCGAGCACCAATCATATGGCTCAAAGCTCTGCTGTCAATGTACCAAGTGTCGGTGGTGGATGCACTTAGAGAATGGTCAGTCAACAAAGAATACTCTCTCTCATCCTCCATATTAGTGCTGAAGATAGAAGTGTTATCACACTATCTCTAGCTGCTGAAGTAAGGTGTCCCAACAGGGATGGTAGAGGATGGACAGCTAGGGAGCTGTAACCAACAATGGCCAAGTCCTCCACTCAATGAACGGAAGTCACACTGGACAAGGCTATTGTCACTTTAGACGAGGCACTTAGCCAAGTCAAGGGGGAGACACTGCTCAACCAGTGATGGTTGAGAGACAAAAATACACCCAAATCCCAAGAGAAAAAGAGATGAAAACAATGAATGAGTGTAGGTGAGCTCCTAAGTCTAATTTCAGCCAACTGATGGACACAAGTAGTGAAATATTGGTGATGTAATAAGTGACCAGCAATCAAGTATGATTAGAATAGATTAGATTAAAGATCAAATGGCTGAAAATAGTCTAAGGATGTAAACAGGATGGAAGTGAAAGAGTAGAATGATCTTGCCCAAGGAAGCGAGTCAAGCAGTGAAACGATGGACCTAGGGCAGAGATAAATTAGCATTTAAAATCACTTTCAGCAAACGAAACTTGATTCCTGAAGATAAAATGACGTTTTAAACTCGAATCAAGAGTACCCACAACCCAGAAAATTACCCAATAGTGTGGTTGGCTAAAATGCCCAAGGAGGGCGAATTCAGTGGATGACCAGTGCCTAGTTCTATGGGTAAATGGGGTCGGAATGAAATGAAACTTGGAATATAGAGGTTTAAGCACATATCATTAGTGGGTTTTAACACACATAAATGGAATTTGAAGCTATGAGACAAGCAAGAGAAGCGTACTTGGGATGAAAGAGAGTGGCTGAAATGGCTTGAAGACTAACTTCAATTCAGTGGTGGAGCGACCAACAAGTTTGTGTGAGCAATTTGAAGCTATGTGACCAACTTCTGCCTGGATACCTGCCACAAATCAGCATATGCAGCAAATAAACAAGTAATAACAGAAAATGAAAGAATTGACAAGCTGAAAGCAAAGACAACTCCCTTGTGATTATTTCGAAGGAAAAACACTAGAATGGAGCTCCCACTCCACGTGTAGCGCCTCCCTCCATATGGCCAATCTCCCTGCAATTCGTGTTAGTCATACAAGGGCAACAAACTCATCTAAATCACTCTACAAGCAATGGAAATCAGCTAACAATCAAAGCCATGAACATCCACACAAGTTCTCTCAAGAAACCGGAAGAAGAATGTCTCAATATCACTCAAATGTCAAATGTACAATGTGCCAAGAGAAGGAGAAATGGGAGAGCATCTCTCTTAAGTAGAGAATGCCTCCTCTCAAAACCTAATTCCCTCCAAACTAGAGGGGCTGGGATCAATCCCCCATCAACCAAAACGAATGGAGGAGATCTCTCCAAGAGGGGGTGCGAATTGCCCAACTATAGCGCACAAGTGGAGTGAGGGATCCCTTGTAGGGCCCATACAACAAGTAAACAAGTGTTAGGGGGTGTCTATAGGATGTTTTATCCCCCTAACACATACATCCAAGATCCCACTCCAATATATTACAAAACAATGAATTTCTCTAAGTGGAAAAACGCCCTCCATGGGCAAATTCGTCCCCCATGGTGAGCTGGTTCAATGGAGGGACCCACACACATAATATTATGTCCAAACATTACCAAATTACCTTATAAGTCACCCTTATATTAGCCAGCCTTTGATTTTGCCATTTGCCATAGTTGCCTTTGCCAAATTTTGATTTTTCCTTTAATTAACTGCTGGTTTTTATTGCTGAAGGTGTAAATTGGGCTTTTGACCCACTTATAGTGCCCGGATTGTCGAACCGTCTGTTGCAATGCGATCGTGGACCCCAAAAATAGTAGATATGGTCACTAGAACGACCACGATCCATCTCTTAGGCACTGTTTGCCCAAAATCCATGATTTTTAATTAAAACAGGTCATTAATGACCAATAATAATTAAAAATTTCATCACTGCCTCAATCTTTTCAAATTCTGATGCTTGGAGGCTCATATGGGACCCCAATAGAATACAAGTGACCAAAATCGAAATTTCAATTGCAATATTTTTTCGGGCCCATTTTTGGCTTGGTCAACCTAGTTTGACCAAGTCAAATCTGGTCAACATGGTGCTGGCTGAATACCTGTATGCAATATGAAGCGATAGGCTTCCTTATACACGTTAGTACATTACTAAACAATAAAATGTCAATATGGTGATAAAAAATACATAATATCTCAGAAACACGAGGCCCCTGGTGAGGTGGGCCCACCACATCCAAAAGACTCAAACTGCTATGCACAACCTATAGACTTGACCACCTAGCTGACTTTGGGTTAGGTGGAAAATAAGGTGAAGGATAAGGGATGACAAGGACTAAGGTCATGTGACCCTTTGGATAACTCGAGAAAGCGGGGTCCACTGAGATAAGCATACCATGACAAGACATGGGGAAGGGCGGTGCCTCACAAATGGGTATAGTGTAGGGAAACCGCCACTGGTCATCTAACAAGTACCTCACAACTCACATCCGTGCCTTAATAAGACTCCGTGAGGATCTTTTATAGAGCCACCAAACTGGGTGTCCGGCAAACCGTAACTTGAGACTCTAGGGGACAACCTTGAGCTTGTCCCTTGCTCCCTCTCACCTCCTTGCCCTGTAGGACTAGGTGAGGAAATAACCACTACAAAGCGGATATGTATGGCTGACCTGTATCCATGTGTGTTTACAAACACATTGCATGGATTTTACATTTACATTTCATACTTAGCCTTTTTGGCTAGATTTTACATTTACAATAGCTTTTTTGGCTTGCTTTACATTTCTTCATTTACATCAAGGCCCTTTTTGGGCTACATACATATCTCAATAGATATAATCAAGGTGCTCATACTGCAGAGTAGTGGGGGTGAGCATAAGTGCTTTGATGACCAATGGGGAACACCCGGTGAGGCTACACAATCTTATGCTGCATTGCAACATCGGGGCAACCGACAGGAGCAAATCGCAGGTTTGAGAGTGCGTCTCACACACTAAAGAGCCGAGGCACAAAAGACAGGGAATCATGGCATACTCAGAGATCAGTGGGGAAGGGGATCCTCAAGGTTACAAATCAGAATCCAAGTTGGGAAAGATTAATCATGAATGAGTCGGATGGGTGGAGAAAGTGAATGTGGATTCAAAGTCAGCTGCCCAGGGGGACCAAGTCTATACCAATAGTGGGGATGTGATCCAGTGTGCATAGATAGGAGCCTACTGAAAGGGGTGGAATGACATCACCAAGGGCCAAACACATCATAATAATAACTAGATCACCACATCAACATAATATGTAAAGTCAGTGTACTATCATGTATAAACAAGTCTAATCAACAACATAAGCAATAGAACATCAAATGCTATACCTGCTGCACCATATACCTGCTGCTGAAGCTGACTCTGAAACTGGATCTCAACTGAATCCGGGCAATAAGTGGTAAACCAACAATACTCTGTAGCACTCTATCAAAATATGGCTAGGCAACTGTCTCAATGGGCTTATGCAAAGCCTGGCAAGGAAGGGTGCCTCTGTAGGCAATAATGTATATATGTCTGGACAATACAATAAACAATCTATCCCCACTGATATGTTTGCTCGGGGCAGTCTGAACAAAATGTGTGCCTCCTCTGAAGGCATTTGATCTCTGATCTGGTAAAAAAAAGGTATAGTATGGTCCCCGACCACACAATCTGCAGCATGGTAGCTCCAGCTAACATGGATGTGATAACAAGAAGCTCTCTCAAAATGTCCAGCACAAAGAGAAAACTCTCTCTCTCAATCTAGCTGCCTACTCCTCAACCTCTGCTGAAGATGCTGTCTGCTACTTCTTCTTCTTCTTCTTGTTCGGGCACTGTCCAACATAGTGCCCAAACCCCTGGCAAGCAAAGCATTTCACTTTGCGCAAGTCTTTCTTCTGTCCACCCTGCTGCTTAGCTCCACCTTGCTTGGGGCCCTTCTTGGACTTCTTCTTTCCTTTGGCTATCAAGGCCACATTCTCCTCATCCTCCCTACTGTTTGAAGAGCTCCCCTGCACAAAACCTTTTCGTGTCTCCTCTTGCACAAAGTCATCCCAGAGATGATCCCAAGAAGGCATGTTCTCCCGGGAAACTATAGCCTCCACAAAAACAACCCATGGCTTGGACATGCCATTCAAGGCTGTACGCACTAGCTCACTGCCAGGAACCACCACCCCAACTGCTGCAAGCTCGTCCCTCATCTAAGTGATCTTAGTAAGGTAGGATGTCACTCCCTCTGCTTTGGTCATCTTGATACTCTTCGGCTTCTCCCTCAGAACCATCTTTCGGTTCTCATTAGAGCTCTGGTATAAATTGGTTAGAGCCTCCCACATCAAGTAAGCATGGGTCTTAGTGGTTAAATGTGGGATCACATGATCCTTCACCACATCAAGGATGATCCTCTTTGCTTTGATGTCCTTTTTATTGAAGGCTTGCAATGCTGCTGCATTAGTGGCTGCAGGGACTTGAATTGCATTAGCTTGAGTGTGATTCACCACCTCATCCCGCAGCTCATTCTCTTGCAATATAAGCACTATCCTTGCCTTCCAAGGAACAAAATTCCCATCCCCATCCAGTCTGTCTTCCACTATCAAATTGGTAGCCATCTCACAGAAGGTTCAAAGTCGAAAAATCTGTTCACTGGTCAAAAGAAAATTTCACTGACAGTCTGAAATTCAAGGTCTGTTTCTCTGCCCTTCACAACTCTGATGTCATGTAAATTTTCTCTGTTCTATCACAATCCCAGTTCCAAGTCAAATTTCACATTGTTTAATGCCCAACCCACTGAACATGTTGCTGCAAGTGAGTTGTAATCTCATAAACAAGTAGTACTGGAAACCACTAGGAGAACTTTTACTAAACATTAAAAGCAAAAATAAAAGAACACTTTCACACCATAAAAATCTCAGACTCAGGGCAATGTACCAAGTGTTGGTGGTGGATGCACTTAGAGAATGGCCAGTCAACAAAGAATACTCTCTCTCATCCTCCATATCAGTGCTGAAGATAGAAGCTCTCTCAAAATGTCCAGCACAAAGAGAAAACTCTCTCTCAAATCTAGCTGCCTACTCTTCAACCTCTGCTGAACCTGCTGTCTGCTACTTCTTCTTCTTCTTCTTGTTCGGGCACTGTCCAACATAGTGAGTTGGACAGTGAGTTGTAATCTCATAAACAAGTAGTACTGGAAACCACTAGGAGAACTTTTACTAAACTTTAAAAGCAAAAATAAAAGAACACTTTCACACCATAAAACTAGTGAACCCACATATTTTATTTATCAGTGACAAAACAATAGAGGTATTCTTCTACACACATGTTAACGATGTTTGTTTGTCCAAAGTTTGCTGATGATAAGCATTACTCATAGTAAAATTTCTACCTGTTTGTTTACGTAACTCCTTGTAAATTTTCTGTGTTCAATTCCAATCCCGGTTTCAAGTCAAATTTCACATTGTTTAATGCCCAACCCAATGAACATGTTGCTGCAAGTGAGTTGTAATATCATAAACAAGTATTACTGGAAACACTAGGAGAAATTTTACTAACCTTTGAGAGCAGAAATAAAAAAACACTTTCACACCATAAAAATCTCGGACTCGGGAATTTTAGGCAAACTGCCTAGGAAAAACCCCTTAAGGGGAAAACCTGTGAGAGAGAGTGAGATTATTTATTTCTTCGTCAAAATAAATAAAGTACAGTAGTATTGAATCCGTGAGTACAACTTATCTGAACTTTGATAGACCAAAAAACCACATGCCTCAAAATATGTGCAGATAATTACTTGATTTCTGTGCATTAACTGTTTGGAAAATCGTGCCTCTTAGGCCAATTCGAATTATATCTTACAGTCAGCCTTCACCTCATAAGACTCAGTCAAACAGGGTCTTCTCTTTAGTTCTGCGTGCTCACTGTAACAGCTGCTATTCACCTCGAAAACTGTGCCCTCAAATCTGGAAAATCATGCCCAGAATGTCTGAGACTCGCTGTACTGATAGACATTTGATGTTGTATGGCTGACCTTGAAAAGTGTGCCACACTGCCTGGGAACTCGTGCAGAAGTTCGTCCTCGAACTCTGTGCAAATTCTAGATTTGTGTTCTGCTGTATGGTCTCGATTTCTCTGCCAGAAATACATAGAAACTCGTGCCACCATTAATAGCTGCTGCGGCCTTAGTTCTCTCTCCTCGATTTCTCCTCTTGAAGAACTCGACTTGCTCTCTCAAAACTCATGAAAGAATATAATGTGCCAATTTAGGTTTCCTTGCCTATTGTTTTGTTTAATGAGGTAGTTGAGGGGTCATCTAATCCATGGGCCCACATTGGTTTAGATCAATCGATGAGAATAAGTGCACTTTTTCTCCATTAAAAAATTAATTTCCCTCAACTATTAATTAAATACACAAAAGAACGTCACTTCAATCTCTAAAGTGGAATAGATGCTCATATCAAGTCATTTAATGCAAGGGTGATGTATTTTCCCCTTTAAGTGACTTAGGCACAAAGTCACTAGGGGAACAACTTCTTAGGTACAAAATATTCAACATTTCTAGAAATTGCTTTTCAACTTGGAGTCTCTATCATTCATGATAGCATAAGAAAACCATGTAGCTATATAGGTACTTGTTATCATGATTCTTTTAGTTGCCCCTTAGGCACAAGGTCACTAGGGGAACAACATCTTAGGTACAAAATATTCAACACTTCTAGAAATTTCTTTTCAACTTGGAGTCTCTATCATTCATGATAACATAAGAAAACCATGTAGCTTATATAGGTACTTGTTATCGTGATTCTTGTAGTTGCCCCTTAGGATGGTCCTGTCCAAGATGGTAGAGGGGAAGGCAACCAAAGTCGTGAACCAAGAGTGCTCTGACCACTAGGGATAGGGTAGTTGTCACACAGAACATAGTGCTCTTCACTTTAGGCCAAGCTAGGCGCTGAGCCAAGGGGAAGACCTTTGTTAGCCAAGGAAGGCCAACTGACAAGACAAGACACTTAGCAAATGACGAGATTGTCAACCAAAGTGATTTTACCTCAATAGGTATGATTTCAGACTAGATCTAAGATAGAAGGAGTGCTAGTGTGATATACCCAATTCGTTCCAACTAGGGTTTAAGCATACAAGATGAAATGTGGCTACGAACTGGTGAGAAAAAAGGGTGTCTAGCACTTGTAATTTATGCTTGATGCAAGATATGTCAATTAGAACACAAACAAGCAATACCCAAGTCAGTGAACTAGCAAAACATGGAGATACCCAAGGAGGGCGAATTCCACCTAGGGAGACCAATGCTTAATGTTGGGAAAATGGAGTCAAAACTTAATGAAACTTTGCCACTCAGGTGTGAAATCAAGTTGTAACACTCGGAGCATTTGTTCTTTCAGTTTTTAGTGCTTTTAAACTCTATGTTGTTTAATGAAAAATCTTATCTTTTATGTTTAATGTGCTATTCTACAATTGCTTGGCTCTTTCCTTGTGAGTAAATGGTAGATGTTATAAGTATTTTTAAGTCCTTTTTGCTTGAAAAAACATTGATGTATTACTTTTTGCTGTTTGTAAATCAAACTTTCTTGCTACCCTTTGTCTTTGTTTGGATGATGCAGCCAAAAGTAGATTTTGATTAGTGTTAATTTTAATAGCATTGGTGAAGCTGCCACATATACATAGGTTACTATGCAAGCTATGCTTTTATTAAGCTTTTATAAGCCATTATCATGCTTGAATCATAATTGGTTTTGACTAAGATGCGTACTAAGTCTATTGTAATGGTTGCATTTCCCATTTCAATCTCTTCTTGAAAGTTGTCATGTTGAGTAATATCTGAAAATTAACCCATTTTTATTTCAGAAGTTATGTGCTAGGCATGTATGTAAAAATGGAAGTGATTTAACCTTGTTGGAAGGTTCATCTTTTTCTCAACTCATGCATGTGTTTTTCTAAGTTGGAATGGCAATTATGGGATTAATCTTTATGTTTCATTGTTGTGGTTCTAATTTCCCCTGTGCTTTTGTGTGCCATGCTGTTGTGCAGGTGTTGTATTTGGCCATCAAGTTTGTTCCTATCTGAGTTTTTGCTCTCTCATCCCCAATTGTTTTCTAGTAAATGTTGTTTTGAGGTGACAACCTATTCTCAGATAACTTTAAATACAACTGAGAGTAGCTGCAATCTGGATAATGTTTTCTTTGTGAAAGCGTGTTGATCAAATAACAAATTTCATAACAGTGTCAACTTTTTAATTATTTAATTTCTTATTTCATAGATATAATATTATAACACTAGGTCACTGTTCTTGCAAAATTTAACAGTCTTGTGATTCCAAGTAAAAATGACTGCTTAAACCAACAAAACTCAAAGATCTACCCCTAAGTGTCACAGAGGTAGGCCTCTCTCTCTTTAGGTCTGCTACATCTTCGAAGGGAAATTTAGACTAACCATGGGAGGTGTCCCCAACTAAACTTTCTAGGGTACTAACTAGGGGTTTTCACTTGCAATGCCTGAAAACACAACAAAATGGCCTAGCTTTCTCAAGTATTAGTTTGATTGGTTTATAAGATGCCTAAGTACTTAGCGAATTGAAGGTATTTGAAATGAAATACATCTAGCCTTTAAGTCTCCAAAATGGCTAAAAAGAGGTAAATGAATTGGTTCCTAACCAATACGAATTCAATGTGAAGGATGGTTGCTTAACACTATGAATTTTATTCATTCACAACATATGACTTCGGATAGAATGGATCAAATCAATAATGCTATGAAAGCAAAAGTATCAACAAAATCCTTGAGCAAGTGTGAATTGATAGTGCTCAAAGTACAAGTGAACCATAACATGAAGTATTAAGATAATTACATTTACAAGTGTAAATCTAAGACAAGTGTCTTACCATTGAATTCACTTAGAAGCAATGTTTTCTCAACAAGATGTCGTATGATATCATCAAGACACAAATTACTTTGACAATTAGAATTGATAATCTAAGTGCTGAAACAAAACAAGTTAATCACAACATTTGAAATAAAACATTAAGCACTTAAAAAAATGTCATTCAAGTTTGAAGTTGAAGAATGTGTTGATAGCTGAAAGTGAAATGGTAAAGTGTTCACCTAAATTGCAAGTATTTCTCTTAAACGATATTTCTTAAATTGCAAAAAGGTAAGTTTTGGCCTTTAGCAAAGAGGGTCTTTGCTAAAGGTCAAGACTTAGGAACCCTTTACGCAATAGTAGCAAAATTGAGTAGTGTTGAACTTAGTAGTTTAATTTCCAGCAATAGTGAACAAGCAATGTAAGAGGAGCTTCTTGAAATAAAGTTGAAACAAGTTATTCTAATTAACATTACACAATGCTAGAAGATGTTAGGGGGATTCAACACATGAAATTGTTTACTATAAAATAGAGTATGCAGAAATCAACAAAACAACAAACTAGTAAGAGACATTCACCATGTTAACCAACACAAGATACACATCCATTAAGTTTAGTTAGTTATTATCTTCTTAGGTGTTTGTATGTTTTCTTTCCTTACTCTTAGATCTTGTGATTAAGTACATTGAGGAGAGGCATGAGTAGCACTTTCCCAAGAAGGTGGTGTTATCACATCCATAGTAGCTGGGCTACCATGATTGCAGAGCAAATATCTATATATTTTTGAGCTTTGCCTTTACACATCTTCAATGAGATCAGCTATGATGAGCAGTGTTATTTGTGATCACTCATGCATCGGAGCAGCCTTATATCAGACATGCAGTAGACCTTATGCCAAGGCTGAGCCTTAAGACCTCAGATTTGATGACCGAGATGACCTTTTATTCCATACAAGTACAGTGAGTGTTCAGAATTTCAGGAACAGTGCTTTCAGTGGTTACAGTTGGTCCGGATTATAGATACAGGTATATGACCCAGCAGGTATATGATGTGCATTGGTATTATTATCTTGCTGTTTTAGTCATTTTGATAGCTTGACTTGGCATCTAGTGATTATGATCTGGCATTATATATATATTAAAATGAAATTGGTTACTATGGATTTTATAAATGATTGTATTACTGACAATTAGAAGCTCTTGTTTTATACTCATTGGTTGTTACCTTCTTAGGAGTGTGGACATGATCATTCCCATCTTTTTGGCTTGCTAGCTTAGGCATCACCTTCACTTTCTCCATCCATCCATTGTCTTTCCCCATTATTGGTCTTTACCCTGACTTACACCTTGACTTGTGATATGAAGGACCTCCCCATTCTTGCCTCTGTGTTGGATGGCATCCCTGTTTAAATTGTGTCTCGTCTCTGAGTTGGCAACACAAGTTACCTTTGGTGAGTTGGATTTGATACCTTGATCACTCTAGTCGGTTGCCTCGATGTTTGGTCCTAATTGTGGAAAGTCCCCATAGTTGCTTGATTTGTGTTGACTAAAACCTGAAGCAAATTGTACTACCATCATTACATATGGGAACTATTGCTATATCTATTATGAAAGCCCATGAAAGTGCTTTGAAAATTGTGCTTCTCAGCACAATGAAAGAAGGCTTTGAAATGAAATGAAATGAAAAACACCCTGGATGCAAGCTGCGATTGGTTGTGCTTATAAGCACATGCAAAATCCAAAAAGGGTTGTATAGGCCTAAAAAGCAGTAGTTAAATGTATGCTAAATCCAAAGACTCTTGGCAAGGAAATAAAATGTAATTATTAATTCCTCATGGAGCCTACGGGTTGTGATGTGAGATGGAGCAAGGGACAACTAATTTTAAGTGTCCCCTAGAACCTCAAGTTACGGTTAGTCGGGCACCCAGTTCACGACAGTTCTAGAAAAGATCCTCATGGAGCTGATGCAACTTCTATGTGAGACGTAGACATTTGCCAAGGTTGAAAAAGCACCTATCTAAACAACCTACTCATTTGTGAGACACTGCCATCCCCTGTGTATTCTTTATCCAACACATGCTTGAATGTGTAATACCTTTTCCCTTATCCAAAGTATCACAATGTCAAGTCAGTCAAGTCATCCCCCTTTCCCTAGCCTTGCATCCTTAGCCTTCACCCTCTGTTAGCAAATTGATCATGTTACAAATGAGTATATTCTTGAGGTTCTTTTTCAAAGTAAATTATTAACTAACCTATTATTATCTATTAATTGTCAGTGAAATGATGATCAATGTTTTAAAGTCTTGCTATGAAAATGATTTAAAGAGCATGTCTTAACCATTTGCACTTGTAGTAGCAGGCTTCTCTAGCCTGGGTTATATTTTGATCAATTTGATCGGTCAAACCTAGTTTGACCAAGGTCAACCTTGGGATCCGTGATGAGATTGACCATTTATATTGTATGATGTTGATCCATGGTCCCTTATATACCTTTTGATGACTCCATATGTTGGACACAGGTTTCAGATGATGATTGATGCATTTTTTATTGATTATTATTATTTCCAGATCATCATATTTTTATTTGTGCGGGTATGGTGGATGCTACAGATGATCTTACAGGTTACCATGATGTATATGAGTACTCATATCTAGTGGATTTGGGTCTTCTGGATCCATTGAGACACTTACTTTTCAGTTTCGGGCACTGACAGTGATGATATGAGCATTTTTTTACCTGTTGACCAGTTTGGCCATGTTGATGTGGCCTATCCAGTAGATGCATAGATGGTGAGTCGTTGCCTAGGGCGCTACAGAGGAGAGGGGTGGTCCAACCACTTGTTATTACCATATTACCCCTTCTCCGGACATGATGGTATAGTTAGATTTTGTGCCCGGGCACCAGGCAGTGGGCTATGGGCAGTTTGATGGTTTTTCATGTGGAATCAAAATGGAATAAAAAGGTCATTAAGGAAATCGATTTGGGCAATTGAGGCAAGGTTTTGGCATGAGGTCTGCTCAGAGGTCATCTATGGTGTATCCCATTTCTTCCAGATCCGTTTGCAACATTTAGTGGGGTCCACACTGTTATCACATATATAGTAGCCAAGCTACCATACACTATTTTTCAGATTCCAGTACACTATTCAGCCAGTTCACTTACATTTGAGATGCTGAGATGAGCATCTATTATGGATCACTATCAGATTATGGACAACAGTTTTCTTCCCCATGCCATGACTGAGTTTCAGGACACTCAGAGAGATGACCGATGTAGCCATTTAGCCATTTATACAGAGCAGTTAGTATTGCCCAGAGTTATAGCAGCAGTTTCAGATGATGAGCATTCAGGTATATGACTCGACAGGTATATTTTGGTGTTATGGTTATATTGCTTTTATATTCATTCTTTTAGCATGTCTTAGCATTTAGTATCATGATATGGCGATCATATAGATATGTGGACCTGGTTGTACTTTTATATATATATCATATTGTCCCTACTTAGACTTAGAAGTTCTTGACCTATACTCATCGGTTTTACCCTCCTTAGGGAGATTAGAGGTGATCATTCCCACCGTACTTTGGCTTGCTAGTGTTGGTCTCATTACTCACTGTCTTCATCCATCCATTACCTACCCAGTTTGTTATTTACCTTGACTTACTACTTGACTAGTGGCATGGAGGACCTTTCCTTGCTGTAGCCACTGTATTGGATGATCTTCCTTGTTTATTGTGTCTCGGCTCTGAGTTGGTGACAAAACTTACCTTTGGTGAGTTGGATTGTAGGCCTAAATCATTCTGGTCGGTTGTCCCGATGTTTGGCACTGGCACAAAGTCCCCCTAGTCACTAAAGATGATGTTGGCTAAACCTGAAACAGATAGTACTGCCATGAATACAAATTGTGAAAAGGAAATGTTGTATCTATTGTGAAAAGCCAAATGAAACTGGCAAAGAAATATCAAATGTTATATCTATTGTGAAATGTAATACCAGGTAAACAAGATGTCTAAAAAACACACCTGGAAGTGCTCAGGTAAACAAGTGCCTTAAAAACACACCTGCAGCAAGAAGCCTTATGTAAAATGTAAATCTATGCAATGTGTTTATAAACACACATAGATCAAAGGCTATGGAAACTATAGGCCCAAAAAAGCAATGGAACTTAAAATCTATATAAAAAAGATTGCTGGCCTCATTTGTATTATGGATTGTGAGCATCTGCCAAGGTGAATAAACACTCTTTGAACAACTTACCCATCTGTGAGACATCGCCATTCCCTGTGTTTTTGCTTGTCCAGTATATGCTATGGTGTGTATTCCCTTTTCCATATCCAAAGTGTCATAGTGTTAAGTCAGTAAGTCCTCCCTTAGCCTAGCCATCTTTATTTTAGCCTTCACCCTTCACTAGCAAATTGATCACAACTATGAAGTGAGTATGGTCTTGAAAGTCTAATCTGAGTTATAAATAATAATTAATGACTTTATATATTTGGATTTAGATTGCCGGTAATGATTACTTTTTGTTATAATTGCTATTTGAATGGATTGTAAAGCATGTTCTAACCTTTGACACCTTGCAGTAGTTTGATGACAGTTTGAGTTATATTTTGGTCATTGTTGACTTGGTCAAACACAGTTTGACCAAAAGTCAACCACAGGACATGAGGTGGCAGACCTCAGATGATACAGAGATATGATATATGGTCTGGTACAGGTCACCATGGTGGTTCTATGTAGTGGTTTCAGGCTTATGATGATGATTTGTGCTTTTCAACACTTTTACAGATTATTATTATTTGGTCTACCGGATATGATGAGTATTTATTTTTGACCATGCAGAGGTCTATATGGTGTATGAGTACACATCTTAGATGGATTTGGACCTTCTGAGTCCAATGGGACAATCTATTTTCAATTTTGGGCAGTTACAGTGATATTTAGCCTCAGTTGGCTATCCTAGTGCAGTTTTGGCCTATCAGAGGCCCTGTTAGAGCAGAGCTTAGAGTTGATGAGTTCACCTAGGGCGCTGTGCATGGTGGGGGTGGTCCAACCACTTGATTCTACCATATTACCCCCTCCCAGAGAGCCTGGTGGCCTCACCTTGACAGCGCAGGCACTCTAGGAGGCAGTTTGGGTAGTTTCACACTTCCCAAGGCAGATCATAAATGGTAAAAATGACTACTGAAGGATTCGATTTGGGCTACTGAGGAAAGGGATTGGCATGGGATGACTTGTGATGATGAGCGGGATGTCTTCTACACCTTGTCCAGCAGTTTCAGCTTTTAGTGGGACCCACATCCATCACTTTTGGCATTTTATATGATTTTCTGGAGCCTCCAAAGGCTCACGACTTTCCCAGAGAGGCACGATTTGGTGTCTGGCTTGTTTATTTTTGGATATTGTGCCATGGGGATTGACCAAGTGTGTTAGAAATTACTCCTTGGACCCACCATGAGCTAGATCTTATGTTTTATCATTCACTTTTGGTGGGACCCCCTCTCCTAGGGTGGTTTGGTCCATTGATGTATTATTTTATTAGTGATCAATGTATTGTATTGTTGAGCTCATCTCAACCATTGATTAGATCATTTGATCTTTTAATCTTAGCCACTCATTTGAAAAGTGGTTAGGATTATGGCCTCTCTCCATCCTATTTAAAGGAGAGAGCTTCTCATTGTAAAGGGTCTTTGGCTCTTGGAATCTTGATATAGAAAAACTTTCCTGTGGAAATTCTTGTGGTCTCCTTTGCATCTGGTGTTCTTAGATGGTGATTGGAAAGTCTATTGTATCCTAGCATTTGGGCATTTGTGGTAAGATCTATATTTTTTTGGAAACTTTTGTCTTGTCTACAGGAGGGCAACTTCACTTGGGCGTTTTTGCAAGGCTTCTTCAACTCGCTCCACTTGGCATTCGCTTGTATCAGGGGGTTATCATTAGTATCATTGTGATCTATGCTATCTTTCTGTTATTTCTCTTGTGGCATTAGCATTATCTCTTGTTTGCAGCAAATCTGATATGGTTGACGTTTGTTGTGCAGGAGAGAGGGCGCATTGGCTTCTTTGGACTAAATCGATCTCATAGAAAACTACTTCAAATCGCTCCAAATTGATTGGGTTTGCATAGATCATCATCATCAAGGCATTTACAAGGTTATCTAGGTAAGATCCACAGGTTTGTTCTTCTTGTCTTGGTTCCAATCCATTGGCACAACTACTTCATTGTTAAAACCCTCATATTTCAAACCCTCATTTTACATTTTCTCAGATCTACTTGGATTTTGGGTAAAACATTTAAAACCCACCTCTATAGCATCCACGACAATTCTGATTGGTGTGGATTGGCCTTTATCCAACCCATCTCCCAAGGCAAATTAGCCTCTCCAAGGGAGGTTGCACTTCTAGGATGGGTGAGTTTTGCTAGATCTAACACCTGGGTAGGTGAGATCCCACTTGATCTTTAATCTCCACAGTTGATAACCTATCCCTAGTGCTTCACCTTGTTGATTTCTGCCTTGTGGGCCCCATTCCTCATTTTGAGGGTTGAGCCCCACTTGGGTCACTTGGTGATGCATTTCAATCTCAGATCTATTGAGATCTAGGCATTGGATGATCCTAATTTTCAAGACCCACCTAGCTTTACACCTCAACATCCCTGATCTACAGTTTGGTGGACATCCGACTCCATTTGGCCCACTTCCCAAGGCACTGATCTTTCTCCAAGCCCTCACGACTTTTCTGGTTTGTTGAGTTTGCTTGTGGTTTGGTCCTTGTGTTATTGCTTGAACACCTAGACATTGTCATATCCACTCATCAAGCCTATCTTTGGTATTGGTTAGCCCCAATTTGGTCCTTAACTACCCTGCATTGGACACGGTTCCCAAGGCAGTGGATTTTCTCATCTTTGACTAGCACCCTGATCCTAGATCTTGTTTTAAATCTCATAAGTCACTCACATAACCAAGTTGAACCAAATCTACATTGCTTAAACATCTTGATCCAACCCATTACTCATCTTGTGACTTTATCCATAGATCTAGGGTTTACCATACACCTTACGTACTTCATCCATACTTGATTTGATCTGGTGTCTTGGTCTGATCTCCCCTATCAGGAGTAGATCTGGGTCTCCCCCTTTGTTGTCTTGGGCTAGATAACATAAATTGAAGATTGCCTCGATTGGCGTGACAACCATCCATTGGGAGTCGAGGCTATCTTGGTTGCACCTCTTTGGTTGCCCATCCCCTCTGCCATCCATCTTGGATCCATCTCTAGGGGCAACTACAAGTTTGGTGATAACATCTTGGCGCCATTGCCGGGGAGTTAGGTGGCTAGGATTTGATCATTTGTTCACATGGACATGTGATTGAGTCATATATTATATTATTGTGCCATGGGGTGATGTTAGTGAAGGAAAGTAAAACCTCCTAGCCCCACCATGTGCTCCTAGTCACTTGTCCTTGTCATCTTTTATGGCACACTTGTATTATTGTCACTTTTATGCGGTGCACACCCACTAGGGCATCATTTAGCTAGTGCGCACCCCCCTCATGTGAGTGATCCATGTTATATTGTACCGGCTCATCTTAGCCGTTGATTGTATTATGTTTATCTTTTGATCTCAACCACTTATTGATAAAGTCATTAGGGTTTTGGTCTCTCTCTTAGTTAAGGAAGAGACCCCTCTATTGTAAAGGCATCTAGAGATTTTTGGCTCTTGGCTACCGGAATAAAGAAATATCTTTTCAGCATGTGCTTGGATCTTGAAATGGGTGTTTGGCTATGATGATTGTAAATGCTTCTCCATTGGCACTGAAGGGAGTTTGTAGCTATCTTGTATCTTTTTCCACTAACTTGATTTACAAGTGAAGAGGTTGATTTGGAGAAGTGCGCATTGGTGGGGAGGCTTGCCTTGCAATCTTTTGTCAAATTTTGGTTAAAACAGGAAGTGATTTTGTCTTTGTACTAATCATTTTCTATCTTTTGTCTCTTACTTGTATCTACCCTCATTTTTGGTATGCTAATTGAGCTTGTCTTCTTGGTTTTACAGGAAGAGAGGGACGCACTTGTGGACTAGGGAAAAATGCGCAAGCAAGAGAGCTACATCTTCTTTCATTTGATCTGTGTGGGAAGTAATCCTCTTCATAATTGGCATCCATCTTTATTTTCCAGGTACGCTTGAGAGGTACGCATTTTCTTCCTCTAATCTACCCATTTATTCTCTATATCTAAAAACCCTCAAAGTTAAAACCCTTGTATTTTTTATTTCTCGAATCTATGGAGATCTAGCAAGCATTTGGGCTTGATAATTAAAACCCACCTTAATAATCATCTTAACATTCCTGATCTAAAGTTTGGTGGACATCTGACTCCATTTGCCCCATGATCTAAGGCACTGGGCCCTCTCCAAGCGAGGTCGCACTTGTTGAGTAGGTGACCATTTGCTAGATCCCATTTGTGGGTATTGCTCTTTTCTTCTCAAATCCATAAATCCATATCATAACAAACCCCCTAGTGCCAATTCATCTTAATTTTTACCTTGTGGGCCCCATTTGGACCATTTTCCATATTTTAAGGGTGGGCCCCACTTGGGTACTTTTACTTGGCTTTAGATCTATCTAGATCTACCTTTCATAACCTATAAGTGGCCTTATCTTTTGTTGGTTGAACAATTTGTCATCTCATAAGCCTCTTCAACCAAGCCCTAACTCCTTGGGTCCATTTATCCATTCTAGATCTAAATCTATCCCTCTTGATCTCTTCACATTTTGTCTCTCACATTTCCCTAGGAGGTCTTCAGTGGGTTCGCTAGCCTTCAAAGGTTAGCTAGGGTCTCTCCCATGGTCTTACTTAGGCTTGATCTAAAGTGAAGAGTGCCTAGGTTATCGTGACACCAACTTGCATTGGGAACCGTGGCATCTCTCGGGTCATCTCTTTAGTTGTCCAACGCCTCTACCATCCTGGATAGGATAACCTTTAGGGACAACTACAAGTTGTGTGATAACATTTTGGGTGCCGTTGTCGCGGAGGTATAGTCTTACCTTAGGTGTCTGCAAGTATTTGTGCGTAATTCATATCATATCGCATCCGGTCTTATAAGTTGATGGTTATCATTTGTATTCCTAAATTATTGATAACCATCTCTTTTCACTCATATATCCCTGCTTATTCACGATATATCTTTTGGTAAAACAAGATCAATAGTTTACCTGACAACTCCACAAAATGCGACTCCACTGATGATCGATCCTATCATATCTAGAAAACATGGGGTGCAACAATTTGCATTTAAGCTCCTGAATTTTCTAGCAATTATCATCCATGGTTGCTTCTGAGCGGCCAAGGACTTTTGGTCTATTGAAATTTTTTGACTTCTAAAAAATTGTTGGGTATCCTCATCAAATCCCCAGTCAAGCTCGTGAAAGGTTGCCTAAATTCGACGAAAGTTATGAGGTATCTGCTAAGCGACACCTTAACCTCTAAAATTGTTGGGTATCCTCATCAAATCCCTAGTCAAGCCTGTGAAAGGTTGCCTAAATTTGACGAAAGTTATGAGGTATTTGCTAAACGACACCTTAACCTCTTTAGGGAATTTATTAGCGAATTATCTATAACCCATGTGGATGTATGTATGAACCTATTGGCCTCATCTTTCGAAGGGAGAGCTGAGCTCTGGTTCTTGAATTTGACAACCAATAGCATTTCCGGATATGACATGTTTGAAAATAATTTCTTAGAAGAATGGGGAAACGAATATGCTAATCAAATCCAAGATCCAAGCCTTCCCCTTTTCGATCCTATTGTTGAACTAATTAATAATCAAATATCAATTAAATTGTCAGCATCCAGAGATGACCCCTCCTGCCCAATTTCTTTTAAGAATGAGTCTTCTACTTGTAAGTCTATCGAAATTTATTTTAATGAGCAAATCCCTAATCATTGCATGAATGTTGAAACTTCAAATCAATTCTTAAGAAGCCCTAGTCTTGATCTTGAGGAAATTTCTGAGGTTGAGCTTTTAATCAGTGAGTCTATTGTGGTTTCTCTTGAACAGAAATTCCCTAGTCACTCTATCATTAGCAATAGTTCAATTTCTTATCATCTTGTTGAAGAAGAAGAAAATGCAGACATCAACCAAAGCCCTTTTGAAGTGATTTCACGTGATCATTGTGCAAGCAATCAGAATGTTATAAATAAACTTGTTCATTTTCTCCCTGATCAATTAATTGAAAATGATCATTTATCCTCATATGATTTTAATGATAAATCAATGCAAGAACAACCTCAAGATGAGGATGAGTTAGTAAATCACATTAGATGCTCATCACTCAGAGCATTTTTTCCTAAGGAGACGACAAAATGACACAGAAGTGCTAAAGACGCGACAAAAAGCACCAAATATAAAAAAAAATATTAACCAAGGTAATGGGCATGTGTCAAATTAGTTGGCATCCCATCCCATATGATGTGCGACCTCTCTAAATGAATAAAGCACATGGTTTAAAGTCAAAACTTAAGGTTACAAATGATATTGGATTTAAAAGTTGGGCCATCCTTCCTCATGGGCACCATTCCCCACATGTGATTGTTTCTCATTCGATGGAGATGTTTCCAAGGTAAAAGGGGCACCCCTCTCATGAGGTGACAACCACCTCTTCACATCACAACTACCAAGGTTAAGTTCGAGTGTAATTCACACCCTCTTTTCTCCATGAATCAAGGGATGCGCCCCTCCGTCTAATGTGCCCCCCTCCTTCTTGTTTTCTCTATTTAAGCGAGGGTTGCTCCATTGTTCAAGATGGATGCAAGGAACTTCTGCTCGATTTTAATGCTCTGCAATTTGTTTATCATTGTTGAATAAAGTTGAGACTTTGGAGGTCCATGTGGTGTAAGGATTCTTATGGTGAATGCATGATTTAATTGTTGAGGTGATATCCTTCTATTCTCTTTTCTTCTTATGCAAGTGTACTGATCTGTTATCTAGCTTAGAAGATTATCAATTAAGTCCATAGAGTAAGCATTTGAAGGCTTCAATATGTTTGCTTGTGTTAAGTTTTCCAAGATTTGAAAGTAACAAGCTGTAGTTAGTTATACAAATGTTCTTGCAATCTTTGTTTATGTAGCACACTAGACTTGATCTCCCTTTGTAATGTCCCCATTCAAATAAATCCCAAAAGAGAAAATTCCACCAATCTACTAGTTTCCAAGGTTGGGGTGGAAACATTAGATTTGGAATAAGGAGTCTATAAAACCCCAAATGGACATTATCTTGACATAAATATATTAAAAGGGGTTAAATAAATATTTATGATAGGAAAATAAGGTGGCACTTGGTCATGGAGACACATTGGTGGTGTAGGACCCAGACAAAGCTAGATTCCTGATTCCACATGGCATCCTATTCTCACCCATTCGAATCCAAGGTAGAGTATAATGTTCTTGGGGAGTTGGAAGGTCAATATACTTGGCATGACCCAGTGAAGGTTGAATTGGAGTGGAAGAGTAACTTCCATGGAAGAGGAAGAGACATTTGAGAGATATTGAGACACTTGGGCTAGATTCCCTAGCTTTTATGACAACAATGATGAAGATGATTTGACACTTATGACACAAATCAGACCTGATTGTTGACATATGACATATATGACATGTCAGGGCTAAAAATAGCCTCCAAGAGGGCGCACAAGGGAGTTAGGGAAGCCAAAGGGTCATCCATCCAAATTGAGTGGAGGAGGAGGCTAGGAATGGAGGGACAAGTGGCACAGATTGGAATCTCTTCCCAATTCGAGTTGGCATGAAGCTCATGGATGGAATTCGAGCTAAGGAGGTCTTTGGAAATTTATAAAAGTCAAGAACAAAGAAGGAGAGTGGCTTTTGATAATTTCTCATTTTGCATATTGGAGAGCATAGCTTGTCCATGCTTGTGGAGTGTTTACTCTACTTGCCTTAGTACCAATTTCAAGGGTGAAAGATTCCCATCCTAATTGGCAATTGGAGAGGGCATTCAAACCTTTCATTTGGAGCTACAATGGAGTCATTTGTTGCAGGTTGAAGCTACAGGGCTGCTCGTGACATTCTCGTCTTCAACTTGTTTCCATGCCCTCCTCACTTTTCTCTTCATATTTTGGCTCTTGGAGGAAGGGCGCACTTGGTGAGATGCTGATCTCTTTGGGGGAGCTCTTGTGGCCCCATTTATTTGTAATCTGATGTATTTACTCTGTATTTGCTGTTCAGAAGATCCTCAGGTCAAAATACCAAGTGAAACTATGCCAAAATACCAAACAATGTATAATTTGTGCCATTTTCCTCGTATCTTGTTATGAAAGCTTGAAGTTGTTCTATTTTGATTTGTATCAATTCATCTCTTTAATTTTTATGATGTATGGAGAGTCATTAATGTCCCAAAGAAGTTTCATATACATTACCGAAGCCTTAGGAACATAAATCTCGAATTTCATAGCAAATGGTGAAGTTTCCTATCATTTCCCCCTAGGTGAAGACATGTCCACAAACCTCTGATTTATGGGAGTTGCAACAGCCTTTAGGAACTGATTAATGATGCATTTGAGACCCCATTGAAGTACTTTAACAATTCCATGTCTCTGTTCTGAAATTTGGGAGGTTTGTACTGCAGTTGGGAAGCCATTTTTGTTCGGTACCCTTGGGCGTTTTGAACCTCGAATTGACTAGTAAATTTCCCTATTTTCTCCCGATTGTAAATGAAGGTTGCAGAAGTCTTTTGAGAGTGTCCAATCATCCCTCAGCCTTATTTTTATGTATTAATACCTTTCACACACCTTCAGACCCAATTCGGAAGCATTTGGAGCCATTTGGAAGCATTTGAGTCATTACTAGTCTAAGGGTTGAATTGGCCAAAAAGTGCAATTTTTCCAATTTTACCAAATTTATTAAAAATGGACACTACAAGTGGTATTAGAGCATGGTCCTTGCACTGGTGCATTAGGTTCATCCATTGAAGAAGAAATTGCAGACATGTCTTACTATTATGATGACTCCTATGAGTACAATTCCATGAATGAACTACAAAGATTGAGATCAACATGTAAAACCTTGCCCCAAAAATATCAGGCATATCTTGATGTATACAAGGGAGATACACAAAAGGCCATTCCTTTTGAAGACTTTGTTGATTGGGTGTTTGAAAATAGGCCCAAAAATGAAGATGTGGAGTTAGTAAAGAAAGGTCTATGCCTTTTTTGCAAAATACCTTGGAGAGAAAATAATATGTGTGTGAGTGAAAAGAGCAGTGAAATATCTGAAGCTTCAGGGAATGCATGTATTTCCTACTTGAAGAGAGTTTTTTGGGTTTTCTTAAAACAGAGATTCCAAATATATTAATCTTAAGGAAACCAAGGGGAAAAATGCATCAGCTTGCTTGAAGGAGCGAAAGGAGGAGACCCATGAGCCACCTAGTTCTAAAATAGGTGAAGTAGAAGAAGCAGTACAGGAATAGGAAAGTTTTTCCCTTTTGAGGGATGTGCATGATCCTACCCTTATGGAGCCTACAAATGAGGACACTTATGAGGAGTGTGAAACTCCTACCTCTCCTTTTGAGGATGACATGACTAGAGCACCTCATTATTTACATTTGTAGCAGAATCCTTTTTTACCTTATGATGATACATATCTTTATGGATGCACTTATGATGTTCACTTGAGTCACTTGAAGACTCATGATTTTTCTTGCTCCTTGCTTAGTTCAATTGATGTTGGAGGAACTTTATTAATTACTTGGGTGAAGAGATATATGATTGGAGCAACTGTTTATTGGAAGCAACATCCCTTGTTATTTCTTGATGATACACATATCCATGGATGCATAAATGGTACTTATGTGAGCCCCTTGAAGGCTCATTGTTTTCTTTGCTCCCTTCTTGGTTTAGATTTTAATAGGGATTATTCATTCACTTCTTGGATGAAAGAGCACATGGCTGATTATTTTGATGCATCCTACATCTTTTTGGAGGAGCATTATAGGACATGGGATCCTCACCTATGTCATTGGAGCAAATTTGATTGGTCACTTGATGCTTGTATGCACTTGGCAACTGGTGGTCTACTTGCTTGGAGGTATAAACACTTTCATGATTCTTTGATGAGGCACCTCCTTGATGTACATTTTTATTATGTTGCTATGTACTTTCATGATCTATATTTTGTACTTACGATGATTGGAAGAATGCATACAAGGAAATGGGATCCGAGAATTCTCTTGCCTGATGGTATGGGTTGGAGAGCACTCCTAATTGTTGGAGTGCAATACAAGCAATGGGACACTGGAATAATTTTTAGTCTTATTGGTTTCAAATTTTTTTTTTGGGAAAGAAAGTTTTGGAAGCAGTGTTTTGGAAAGGAAGCAGGTTCTTCAACATCCATGTTCGAAATTGCTTGAGGACAAGCAATCTTAGGTGGGGAGGACTGTAATGTCCCCATTCAAATAAATCCCAAAAGAGAAAATTCCACCAATCTACCAGTTTCCTAGGTTGGGGTGGGAACATTAGATTTGGAATAAGGAGACTATAAAACCCCAAATGGACATTATCTTGACATAAATATATTAAAAGGGGTTAAATAAATATTTATGATAGGAAAATAAGGTGGCGCTTGGTCATGGAGACACATTGGTGGTGTAGGACCTACAAAAAGCTAGATTCCTCATGCCACATGGCATCCTATTCTCACCCATTCGAATCCAAGGTGGAGTCTAATGTTCCTGGGGAGTTGGAAGGTCAATATACTTGGCAAGACTCAATGAAGGTCGATTTGGATTGGAAGAGTAACTTCCATGGAAGAGGAAGAGGCATGAGACACTTGGGCTAGATTCCCTAGCTTCTATGACAACAATGATGAAGATGCTATGATACTTATGACACAAATCAGACCTGATTGCTGACATATGACATAAATGACATGTCAGGGCTAAAAATAGCCTCCAAGAGGGCGCACAAGGGAGTTAGGGCAGCCACAGAGTCATCCATTCAAATTGAGCGAAGGAGGAGGCTAGGAATGGAGGGACAAGTGGCACACATTGGAATCTCTTCCCAATTCGAGTTGGCATGAAGCTCATGGATGGAATTCGAGCTAAGGAGGTCTTTGGAAGTTTATAAAAGTCAAGAACAAAGAAGGAGAGTGGCTTTTGATCATTTCTCATTTTGCATATTGGAGAGCATAACTTGTCCATGCTTGTGGAGTGTTTACTCTACTTGCCTTAGCACCAATTTCGAGGGTGAAAGATTCCCATCCGAATTGGCAATTGGAGAGGCCATTCAGACCTTTCATTTGGAGCTACAATAGAGTCATTTGTTGCAGGTTGAAGCTACAGGGCTGCTCGTGACATTCTCTTCTTCAACTTGATTCCACACCTTCCTCGCTTTTCTCTTCATATTTTGGCTCTTGGAGGAAGGGCGCACTTGGTGAGATGCTGATTTCTTTGGGGGAGCTCTTGTGGCCCCATTTATTTGTAATATGATGTATTTACTCTGTATTTGCTGTTCAGAAGATCCTTAGGTCGAAATACCAAGTGAAACTATGTCAAAATACCAAATAAAGTATAAATGGTGCCATTTTCCTCATATCTTGTTATGAAAGCTTGAAGTTGCTTTATTTCGACTTGTATCAGTTCATCTCTGTAATTTTTATGATGTATGGAGAATCATTAATGTCCTGAAGAAGCTTCATATACATTACCTAAGCCTTTGGAACATAAATCTCGAATTTTATAGCAAATGGTGAAGTTTCCTATCATTTCACCCTAGGTGAAGACATGTCCACAAACCTCTAATTTATGGGAGTTGCAGCAGCCTGTAGGAACTGATTAATGATGCATTTGGGACCCCATTGAAGTATTTTAACAATTCCATGTCTCTGTTCTGGAATTTGGGAGGTTCGTACTGCATTTGGGAAGCCATTTTTGTCCCCTACCCTTGGGGGTTTTGAACCTCAAATTGACTAGTAAATTTCCCTATTTTCTCCTTATTGTAAATGAAGGTTGCAGAAGTCTTTTGAGAGTGTCCAATTATCCCTCTGCCTCATTTTTATGTATTAATACCTTTCACACACCTTCATACCCACTTCAGAAGCATTTGGAGCCATTTGGAAGCATTTGAGTCATTACTAGTCTACGGGTCGAATTGGCCAAAAAGTGCAATTTTTCCTATTTTACCAAATTTATTACAAAGGGACACTACACACTTGCTTTGAAGTTCTGTAGATTTGCAGGTTCACTAAGCATGAAGGCGAGCTTGAGCGCAATTGCATCTTGTTCATCTTCACAAAATATTTTGGGTCTAATTCTCTTTGTTTTGTAGGATCTTCAAACTCTTCTTCAATATTCATGCTTGAGCTTGAACCCTTCTTCCTTCCTTACAAATTTCAAATCAAGCTCTTTCCTTCCATTTTTGTTTAAGAAAAGCAATTAGATTTGATTTCAACAGTTTCAATTTAAAAGTCTATTTTGCTTCATTCTTATGTTAGATCTACAAAGAGCTTCACATTTGTTATTTTATGCTTAGATCTAATCATATTTGTTTAGTACTTGAACAAGTAGAATATTTCCTATTATTCGCAAGTACCAAATATTATATTGTATTGTGATTTAGCTAACATACTGACACATTATTAAATTTGTTGTTTGCTGGTTTTTGACTTGGTGTTACAGGAAAGGGAAGAAAAGAAGCGATTTCGGGAGCTTTAACAATAAAAAATTCTATCTTTTTCAAATTCTTGCTTTTCCTTAGCTTGTTTCAAGCTAGTCAGTCTCTTGAATCTCGCTTTTGCGGATCAAGAGCGCTCTCTATCGGAGAGTTAATTCATTTGTAATAAATTGAATAAAAGAGCAAGTGGGATTATGACTCCGACATCCTTCTTCCCCCATTTGGGGGAAGCTTGTATCTGTCTATTTTTATTTTGCTTTCTACCTGCACTGCGCTAGAATAGGATTTTGTTCAGATAGTTTTGTTTTTGCAATTCAAAGTTACTTAAAATTCGCTTTAAGTCTTTACTTAGATTTATTTCTTGCTAAATTAAATACTAACCCCCTTACTGTCCTGAGTATGGTCTTTGACCTGAAAGAGACACTTGGGTAGTAATTACAAAACTTTTTTTTTGCTTTATTTCTTAAGTTCTTTGCATTTATTTTTTGAGTCTTTAAGGCTCCTTAAAGTCTCTTAAATCTCGCTTTTGCGGTTCAAGAGCGCTGTTTATCAGAGAGTTTAACTTTCTTAAAATCTCTTAAATCTTGCTTTCGCGCATCAAGAGTGCTGTCTGTCGGAGAGTCTTAAAATTGGAAAAAATATTTTGCATGCTCCGCTTATGCTCTATCCATTACAGGCTAGTCTGAGTTTTGGAATATCAAAAGCGGTAGTGTTGCATTTTAAGTTTTTTTCACATTTAGCTAATCAACTCATACTAATAAAATCATGTGCCCCATAACCAACGAAAATCCGGTGTTGCCTCGACTTGATCGAAAGTGGGGAAATTTCGTAAAGGAAGCGAGAACAACTATTAAGTGACCTCAGGGCACCGTTAGACTACATCCTTGTTGCTGTAGTGTTGAACATGCTCTTGAGACAATGTTCCAGCCCACACGTTCTTGTTCGGAACCACTTAGAACAAAATACAGACATATTCCCCGTACTGTGAGGTATATCAGGAATCCCCCTTTTCCCCTTAATCAACTCATCTTTTTCATCACAAATAAAATCAACCAAGAACAATTGCACAACATTTTTCACTACAACACATACATTTGGTGACTCCATTGGCATTGGTTTCATTCTTTTAGCAACAACATTTTTATTTTGCTTATTATCAATCTCGTAATTGCTGTTTATTTCATGTTGATATTATGCTGTGGATGTGATTAAGTTAATTTGCAACAAACTTGGTTATTCTTTCACTAATTCACTCAAAAAACTCCTAAATAACACTCTTTCCCATCATTGAACACAAACTAAAAAAGCCTTAGAAACCTTTTTTCAGTAGGGTCTACCCCCCTTGGCTTTAGTTAGGAGTTTTCCTAAACGGAGGAGTCAGGATCGGGTGACATCACTTGACTCGAGACTTGCCCCCAAGGTTACACCGAACAACTTTGAAAGATTTCTGTTGCGTTCCACCTCAGGTGTGCATTTCGGTGGCAACATTTTTGGCGCTGTTGCCGGGGACAAATTTTTTGTTCCTGGTTTGACTTACCTTAGTTTATTTTTAGTTTTTTACCTTAAACTTTGTTGGATTTTGTGCAGCTTCGGAAGATATTATTCATTATATTTTATTGTACTTGATTGTACCTTCTAAGGGAGATGAAATGGATGTAATTATTTATGTAATCACATGAAAGACTCAATGTAAACCTTGGGGTGCAAATAAACAAAAGAAAATTATTAAAAATAAATTATTTATTGCCCCCAGGAGAAGTTGGCCCAGTTAGGGAATTTCTGGTTTTTGCACTTGTATAAATAGGAGGCTAGTGCACCTCATTATCTCATTCTCACACTTAGCAAGTGCGCATCACTTGGAGGAGGCTAATTTCACATCACTTGAAGGAGGAAGCTTATTTGGGGCATCTACTGGTGAAAGACGCTTTCACATTCTTTCTCTTTTCTTATTTGTACTCTCATCTCGGAATTATCATCTCTTTGCGAAGGTTGCTGGGTTTTCTCCCATTTGGGTTTCCCAGGTCAAACTCTGTGTTGTTGTTTTGTGCTTTGTCTTGCTTCTAGTGATCTTGGTTATGCATTTATGTTTTATACTATGAATGTATGAAATTTAACAAACTTTTGGTTGATTTTAGTGCAATAAACTCTGAAATTAGACTTGATCCATCTAGCGGCTCCACTGTCACATAGTTTAACAAGGTATTCAACTAGAAGAAACTCTGTAGGTTTGCTTGATTTCATTCCTGAACCTCGGAAGGTTTGACGAAGGAGATTGAACAAGTTCTCTTCTCATAGAATCCTTGAGAATCTAGGATCCGAGTCTGTTTTGGACATTCATTTTCTGTTTATAAAGGTCAGAAATAATATTTTATCTGACCACTAACCTTTTTCTTTTTTATAAAATGTCAAAGGAAAAAGTAGAATCTTGTGAGTATTCTAAATATATTTTTTTATTTCTCACATGGCGACTCTGCTGAAGGTATAAAACCCTTTTTTCTCATAAATTGTTGAGACTTGTTGTCATGTCCCTTTCCGGATGACCACCATGGGGACGACTTACTGGCCTATTTAGTTCCTGTAGGCTATAGTCGAGAATAGAAGGGAATTAATTAATTATTAAATTGTCACCTAGGCTTAAATGTGTTTTATAAAGTGATAATTAATAATTAATTCCTAAGTGACTTTGTAAAAGTCACTTGAGTTATAAGTGATGCAAAAGGGTAAAATGGGGTTCAAAGTGAAATTAAAAGACAAAGGGGGTCATATTATCCATAAAGTCACTTTTTAAATATTTTAATGAGAGAATTGGTCAAGGGAAGTTGAAGAGTCACAAAAGGGACAATGAGAAAATATAAAAAGAACATGAGAGCTCATTCTCTCCATTCTTGTCTATTGCATTTTTGAAAACTAGAGATCTTGAGCTTCAAGCTTCTCTTGGACGAAACCCTGAAAGGAGGAAATGGTTTCGATAGTGAGACAATCTATCCTAACCATCTATTGAGGAGGAATCATCTCAGATTACTCACTTGTTTTCCATTGCCATCACATATGTTCCAGTTCTCAACTCAGATCTGAAGTATTGTGGAGTTTCCCAACACAGTTGGAGGAGGGATGTGTTGGTGGAGAGAATACCGAGTTTATTTGAAGAAGGTTCCAGTGATAGTTTGGAGAGCACAAGCATTTCAGGGAGAACTTGCTTACACAGGGAGGGTGCATTTGTTAACACAGACTGCCTTGAAGAGGACACACTCAATGGGTAAAAATCCATTCTCTCCTCTATTCTGGAGTCTATATTCTCAGAGAAGGGCGCACTTTATTTTTATCTGCCAGTGATACAGGGGAGGGCGCATTCGATTCTGAGTAGAGATCAATATCTTGAGGGGCGCATTTGCAGCTCAGTGGTCACCATTGATCAGAGTCCAAGAAGGTTTATAACCAGCTCCATTCCTTTCATTTTGTGATTGCTATTATCTTGTGTGGGAAAGACTTATAACTTCCAGAGGAGCATAATTAGTCATATTCAGAGGTTTCTACTGTGGGACTATACTGCTGTTCATGTCTGTGTGGGATTAGGAGAATTTGCTGTTTGTGGAGGAACCTTTCACATCTATAAACAAGCTACCAATACATTGTATTCATTGATGGGCCCAGATTGCCACTTCGAGCCTATACTTTATATCTTATAGTCAATGATGGCAGCAAACTGAAGGTACACATATCGCTGAGTTTTTCTTGTGTTATTTATCATTCTGCCTCATTGTTATAGTAGTTTTATATGGCAGACAACTACAGGACTGTCCATGTATAAATCTGATATGAGTTGGCATGACTGTAATAACAAATCTGAGCAAAGTAGTGCACAATAGATTGGTTTTAAATGTGTGGATGTGTTACTGTTATAATCCAACTTCCCATATTTACAATAAATTCAACCAAGAAGATCAGTCCCTGTATTCTACAAAAAGCACAGTACTACCAAATACCATTGATCAAGCATTTGAAGGAAATTTCAAATCAGAAATTTATCTACAGTAAACTACAGCAGTATTGCACTCGAAATGTTTGTCAAAAACGTTCAACCAAGTATTACATATTCAGCATGACAGTCACCTTGGACCCCACTTACATGCTTACAGCAGATGGTTAACATATTCGTGGGAGTCTAAAGGAGTCCTTAGCCAACAGTAGGTTGTCAAAATTTTTGGCTCAGATTGATTTGGGGATTTTACACTTGTTGTGTGTAGATGAGCCCATGCAACGTAGTAGAAAATATTTAAAGCTCATTATCTGATTGCTCCACTGGAATGCCTTGGTGTGAACATAGTGCATTATTATGGAGCAGTATCAAGAAGACATTTACTCTCCAGTTGACTATAGAAACATCCCTGGCTTCCGACCTAAAGAGTCTAAGATAGATATAGATAATCATCTTCCAATCTTTCGCGGAAGGCGTGATTCAACCATCCTTCACATTACATCCTTTATTGAAGTCATAACCAAGTTCAATAAATTACATGAAGATAATTAGACGCATATTTTCATATGTACGCTGGAGGAAGATGCCGAAGACCGGTTTTATGATCATCTTCCTAATAAATGCATTTCGTCCATGTCAAGTTTCTTTGGGATATTCCTTGAGAAGTGGCATAATGACGAGGGTGATATGGAAAGTTTCATCGACGACTCCCTTGCCCATGCGCCTTGGAAAGAGCATCATGTCGAAAGTTGAAACCAATGTACAACCTGAAGATTTGATAAAATTGGAGAAACCTATGAATTCCACTATCGAGCATCGCCTCCACGATTATCCTATTAATGAGATTCATGAAGCACCTTTAATTGAAGACATTGTTGAAGACCCTCCTCGTGTCATCATAACAGAAAACATTGAAGATCTTGAGCTATCCCTGAATTGTGCCAGTAAAAATGATCACACATGTATGCCAGATTTACTTCAGGAAGAAATCCATGATAAAATGTGGGGTGTGTATGATGACACTTCTCCTTGTTCTCTGCTTAGTGATGAAGCTTTGGGAAATTTTGCTCCTTGTAAAGTCTTTAAAACCAAAACTTTTGAAGATAATTGTTATGAACATGGAGATACTCAGGGATATGAGGAAATTCATGAGGACTCCCCCATATTTGACAAAGATGTGGACGATGACTATTGGACATACATCGAAAAACCTATTTTTGATGTATCAAGAGAAGGGAGTTTGGATTTTGAAAGCTTGGGACATTTAGACATTAAAGAAGAGCATGCTATTTGTTCATATGAGCATTCAGATCCATGCATGAGTATCAGCAATGAAGACCTAAAGAAGCAGTGCGGTGAAAAGTTAGATCAAACACAGTGAATTAAAAATCAATCTCAGCCATCATCTTCACTTGCAGAGATCCCTTATGATCCGGAGTAGTGTTAGGCTTACATAGAGAGTTATCATTCGATAAGTCCAATTGAACAGTGTAATGAAGCAGTTGATCTGCTTCCTCATCCTGACCTATATCTCAGTGCTATCTAATCTTGGGTAAAAGAAGCCTGCGGGAGGACTTACCATTTTGGGAGGCAGTTCAACGACATTTTACATACCTATGATCTTCCATCCAGCCTTCCCATCCATAAATCTTATGTAGGTTTGTGTTTCTTAAATAAATTTTCCTTGCTTTGGCAGGTAACCAAACGCAAGGTCAGAAACTTTACAATTGATGAAATGTTAAGTTGGTTACATTGGATTTTTCATTTTACTCAACAATTTCATTATGTTATGCTTAGAGTAGGAAAAATAAGCTCCTCAAAGTGAGCATTTGCTTTCTGTATTTCATTTTCAGTACTTTCCTTTTCTGTACTTGGGAAGTTTTCTTAGTTTCATTTTCAAAATAAATGCAACTGGTGGTTCATTGGCTTTTTTATAAAACTTCTGCTATAAAGGTTCTTTTTGTTAGGTTGAGATGTTTTTACATGCTATATATATACCAAAGATTCTGGTGTTCTCGCATCCTCTCCTTGCCTGAAGGCCAGATCGAGCACACATCCCACAGCTGGAGCTAGATGTTACCTCCTAATTTGTACATTAAGTGGATTTCTTGCAAGCCGCCAAAGTTGTGAACATTTACAATGTTCATCATCAGTGTTCAAAAGTTCATCAGGCGAAATTTTTGGCCCTTCGTAAAAATTGCATGTCTAGACACCCTTGGGGGAATTGTAATAAGTTGGTCTAAGCATGCTCATCTTGTAAAAGGCTTGGCCTACCTTAGGTTTAGCTATCAAGTGTATACTCTAGAGTGTTTTTTCCTTAGGAATTATGCGTTGCACTTCAGTGGCGTATAATTCCTGATTTTTTCACTCACATCTCCAAAGTTGGAGTATTTTCCATGGTGGTTGAACCTTAGTGGGTTATTAAAGCCTAAGTGTCTATGTATTTTTAACATGCTAGCCATTAGTAATGAGTCCTATGGACATGCACTAGGTCCCCTAGGAGTTTGAGTTCATTTCGACAAAAATAAATTTTTCCGCAAATTAGGCCATTTTTTAATGGTTTAAATGGGAAATTTCAAATTGAAATAAAAGTATGGTCTGGAGGCGGAATTTGGCACAAGGATGCTCGTTTTCACACTCAGAGCGTCCTCTTTAGCCTAGGACCCTCTTTTCCTAGGTTTCGGGTGTTTAAATCATCACTTCGAGCATTTGTTCGTAAGGAGATGATAAAATTACACATAAATGCTAAAGAGGCGATAAAATGCAGCAAATATAAAAAAAATATATTAACAAAGGTAGTGGGCATGTGCCAAATGAGTTGGCATCCCATCCCATATGATGTTGACCTCTCTAAATAAATAAAGCACATGGTTTAAAGTCAAAACTTGAGGTCACGAATGATATTAGTTTTAAATGTTGCGCCATCCTTCCTCACGGGCGTCATTCCCCACATGTGATCGCTTCTCATTCGATGGAGATGTTTTCAAGGTGAAAAGGGGCGCCCCTCTCATGAGGTGGCAACCACCTCTTCACATCACAACTACCAAGGTTAAGTTCGAGTGTAGTTCACGCCCTCCTTTCTCCATGGATCAAGGGATGAGCCGCTCCCTCTAATGCGCCCCTCTCCTTCTCGTTTTCTCTATTTAAGTGAGGCTTGCTCCATTGTTCAAGATGGATGCAAGGAACCTCTGCTCGATTGTAATGCTCTGCAATTTGTTTATCAATGTTGAATAAAGTTGAGACTTTGGAGTTCCATGTGGTGCAAGGATTCTTATGGTGAATGCATGATTTAATTGTAGAGGTGATATCCTTCTTTCTATTCTCTTTTCTTCTTATGCACGTGTATTGATCTGTTATCTAGCTTAGAAGATTATTATTCTAGTCCATAGAGTAAGCATTTGAAGGCTTCAATTTGTTTGCTTGTGTTAAATTTTATAAGATTTGAAAGTAACAAGCTGTAGTTAGTTATAGGAATGTTCTTTCAATCTTTGTTTATGTAGCACATTGGACTTGATCTCCCTTTCTTTGAAGTTCTGTAGATTTGCAGGTTCACCAAGCGTGAAGGCGAGCTTGAGCTCAGTTGCATCTTATTCATCTTCACAAAATATTCTGGGTCTAATTCTCCTTGTTTTGTAGGATCTTCAAACACTTCTTCAATATTAAAGCTTGAGCTTGAACATTTCTTCCTTCGTTAAAAATTTCAAATCAACCTCTTTCCTTCCATTTTTGTTTAAGAAAAGCAATTAGATTTGATTTCAAAAGTTTCAATTTAAAAGTCTATTTTGCTTCATTCTTATGTTAGATCTACAAAGAGATTCAAATTTGTTATTTTATGCTTAGATCTTATCATATTTGTTTAGTACTTGAACAAGTAGAATATTTACTATTATTCGCAAGTACCAAATATTGTATTGTATTGTGATTTAGCTAATATACTAACACATTAATAAATTTGTTGTTTGCTGGTTTTTGTCTTGGTGTTACAGGAAAGCGAAGAAAATAAGCGATTTTGGTAGCTTGAACAATAAAAAATTCTATCTTCTCCAAATTCTTGCTTTTCCTTATCTTGTTTCAAGATAGTAAGTCTCTTGAATCTCGCTTTTGCGATTCAAGAGCACTCTCTATCAGAGAGTTAATTAATTTTTAATAAATTGAATAAAAGAGCAAGTGGGATTACGACTCCCACATCCTTCTTCCCCCATTTGGGGGAAGCTTGTATCTGTCTATTTTTATTTTGCTTTCTACCTGCCCCGCTCTAGAATAGTATTTTGTTAGGATAGTTTTATTTTTGCAATTCAAAGTTACTATAGTATTTTTATGTTGATTTAGCAGAACATTGTGCAATGTAGTCACCACCTTGTAGAAGTGATTGATCTGTGGCAGTGGTGATCAATCTAATGGCATATACGTCTATAAGTTTCCAAATGGGTATCCAAATATGTGCTTAGAATGCATGGATCCCATGTACTACAGAAAATAGCATATTAGTCCCTTAGTGAATTGGATTGGCCACTATATATTAATATAATTGACCAATAGGCACTGAATCTAATAACTCTGAAGTAGGCATGATGATATGTCTGTTGTTAGTTTGTGGTAACTCGATAGGTACTTTTGCGTTGGGGGTGTCTAGCAACATAGAAGGGGCCGATATAGACTCTCTATACAATCGTTGTAAAAGTGTCTTTTGTAATAATTTATGGTCAATGGTATTGGGTCTCCCATGCTATTGCCCATGGTATTGACATAAAGTGAATATTATAAAAGAGTCTATGGAGAGTTGTATAGGCACCATAGTGATAGGAGTGAGTCATATCTCTTATGGTGGTCATTGTTAGTGTGGGTAATATCATTGTTAGTGAGTGATCAATGAGTGATCGGATCTGAGAGGGGAAGTCTCTTAAAGGCTTGGGAGTGAGGGATTCACTCAAGTTGAGGTTTGTTGATATTGCTGAGGGTTTGGGCATAGTTGCAACAAGGGAGAGTTAGTAGTTGACTGAGATCTGATGTGTCATATTCGAAAATCTGTTGTTTAACAAATCTGCAATAAAGACAAGCTGTTTGCTGGTTTTCACCATTGGGCTTTCCAGGGTACTTGTGTTCATCTTTCTTTGTATTGTTGAGTTTCAATGTGTTATTAATTAATAATTAACAAGTTAATTATTTGAGATTGTAACCAGATCTGGCTCAATAAATTTCACATGTTAGCAGACCAAGCCGGAAGAACTTGCAGGCTTAGGAGGTGGTCAGGAATTAAGACAACTGGCGCTGGAGAAGTCTGATTGGGCCGAGTTGAACTAGGAGCATGACGACGAGGAGGTTTGGGCTCGAAGTTGTGATGACTGGAGGCCATGTGAGAGATCGTGCCGAAGATGACATAAGTGTTGGGCACAAGAGCTGTGGGCTGCGAAAGGAGTCGATATCGGAGTAGGGCTCGATCTGTGTGGAAGGTCGCATGCAAAATCTAGACATAGAAGATACTTGGGATGAGGTAATAATGCTGTAACTAGCAGAGGAAACTACAGGCTGCAGAGTTGGTTGCGGGAGTGACCACAGTCTTGACGACACACGAGCTTAGCGAAGGTTCTAGCCGCTAGTGTGGAGACAAAGTCGGTAGCCCACAAGGATATATTAGTGCAGATGAGGAGACAACACAACAGATTTGCTGATAGGAAAGTGGTAGTAGTGGCAATGACAGGAGTTGGGTGGACAACGAGAGTCGACGAAAGAGAATGCTGTGAGCTAGTAAAACTCGGGAGAAACACAGATTGACAGTCAACAAGGGAAAGCTAGTGGACAAGGCGTGACATTGGAGCATGTGCAATCGTAGCCATCAAGGGAAGTTGATGGGTATAGTTGCTGGGCAACAGGGTCACGTGGAGGCAGTGTAACAGGGGACTGCGAGCGACGGAGATTGTCAGCTAGAGTATGCTGGAATAGGGAGAGATCGGGATGGGACTGGACGACGATAGGAGAATTTGGCAGCGGCGGTGACGCTGCAGGCTGAGAAGCGGCCAGTGGGGCCGCTAGCTTATAGCCGCTTGGGCAGCCACCACAAGTTTGACAATCGCCATGAGGGCGCACAGAGTTGTAAAGCAACCAAACAGCTTTGGGCAGGTGCAAATTTTTCCTAGAAAGGTTGTTGGTAGGGCTGTGGGAAGGCCAAGATTTTTCAGGCAGCCCAAGGTAGCACTCGTGTAGTTGTAGAACAACCTCGGGCAAGGGCAGAGGGCCCATAAAATTTTGGGCAGCAAGCCCAGAAAATTCGGACAAGTCCAGAGAGGTCAAGGTAGCCTTGAGCAACCCAGAACATACGTCGGGCAACAATAAGATCAAAGTCCAACGGAGGCAACAATAACGTCTTCTAGTTCTGAGGGAGTAGGGTCTTCCAGTTCAGAGGGAACACTTGTTTCAACAAAGGACCAGGTTGATCATGAGGAGGTGGTGTCTGCCGAAGTACTTCCTCTGCTAAGAGGGAGTGTTTGTTTTTGGTAGCTCGACAGGTACTTCTACGTTGGGGCTGTTTAACAACGTAGAAGGGGTTGAGATAGACTCTCTAAACAATCTTTGTAAAAGTGTCTTTTGTAATACTTTATGGCCAATGGTATTGTGTGTCCCATGGTATTGTCCATGGTATTGACATAAAGTGAATGTTATGAAAGAGTCTATGGATAGTTGTATAGGCACCATAGTGACAGGAGTGAGTCATATCTCTTTTGGTGGTCATTGTCAATGTGTGTAATATCATTGATAGTGAGTGAACATTGAGTGATCAGATCTGAGAGAGGGAGTCTCTTAGAGGCTTGGGAGTGAGGGATTCACTCAAGCCGAGGTTTGTGGATATTGTTGAGGGTTTGGGCATAGTCGCAGCAAGGGAGAGTAAAGAGTTGCTGAGATCCAGTGTGTCATATCCGGAAGCCTGTTGTTGTAAATGCTGTTTAGCAAATCTGCGATAAAGACAAATTATTTGCTGGTTTTACCCATTGGGGTTTCCATGCTACTTATTATGTTTGGTTTTCTTTGTATTGTTGAGTTTCAATGTGTTATTAATTAATAATTAACAAGTTAATTTTTTGAAATTATAACCAAATCAAAGCATTTACAAAGGATTAGTTCTTCTTCGTGGTGGAGATGGATGACTCATCAAGGTTAGATTGTGAATTGGCTTTGGTTGGCTGAATGACTCAAGATAAAGGAATCGTGGTTTCCTTTGTAGTTTGACCAACCTTGCAAATGGCAGGTAACAGAACGTGTCTTATCAGAAGGGAGTGTCTTATGAGGTACCTTTCCCTTTGATTCTGACAATAACATTTCCCTTTATTTCTTTTTCATTTCTTTTTACCTTTTCCTTTTACATAAGATTAACGATTTCAAGGATACTAGCCCTAGTTTTACACCTTTCAGATACTTGTGATGACACGACCTTAGCTTCGTTGCTAACTTATGTCCATAGCATAGTTGAAGTTGCTACACTAAAGCATTTTTAATGCAAATAGGCCTTGCCCTACTGCCAGTCAATTGTCCGTAGCCCTGACAATGTTTACCTATTCCTCGAACTGTTAACCATTTTATTTTTTGATAGTCATATGGATTTTCTTTAGATCTCAGGAGAATGCATTGCTGATTTTTAGACTTTCTTTATCATGATAGCCAACCTCGGGGAGCATATTCAAGAAACTCATGCATAAGGATTCTCTAATGGTAGTTCCTCTTGAATGTTGACAGTCGACCATGAGGATCTACTGACAAGTGTCTGTATGGAAGATACAACAAAACCACCGAAGACACATAAGTGGTACAACAATAAGCACAGATGGTGACAAATTCACCAGGGGGGGAGCAAGAGTCAATCAGGTGAGCCTCAAACCATTAGGATGCAGATGCAAAGCGAAGTGATATGGGTGATATGGAGAAAGTCAAAGATGAAATTGAAAAAGGGGGGATAGTCCTTGCAAAGCCAAGAGTCATATTGGTTCATGGTAGGTAAGTAAATCGAAACCCCTTCACCCTCGTCAATCTATGATTGGTACTACTAGCTATACTCATCATAATGATCAAATACATCATACAGTAGTAGTAAAATACATAGTAGCAATAAAGTAAAACATCATGTAACACATCATCATCGTGATGTAGCGGTAAATATGTCATCATAGTTGCATCATCTCATCATTGATATCATATGGAAGGTCCCAACAATAGTAAGAATGGACCATAATAAACTGGAATACATCAGCAACAATGAAACAAAAATAAGTATAAGGGTGCCAATACAGTATGTGGCATAACAGTCTCAAATCTTGTATTTTGGGAGATCGAGGCACATTTAAGTTGTCATGTGCCTAAGTATTATGATGAGGGGCAAGAGCCATAAGGTGAGGTATTCTCTTATGGAATGTTAGTGATGATCAAATGTAACCAACCTTTTTTTGCTTTAATAGAAATTTTAGGATGTCTGACACTTTATAATTGACTAGGCTTCTCGTTTTTAGAAATGGAGGGATAAATTGTATGCATAACTTTGTAAATTCGATTGGGAAAAAAAGGGAATTATTGAATCGTTGATGTAGTTGTCATTAATGTTGGATAATAACACTCAAATAAATACAAATGTAATCAAGGTCACAATTAAATGTAAGTAACCTAATCACAATGAGAAATTTAATGTTAGTGGTTTGTACATTAGGTTGAGTCTACCAATGTTTAACTAGCAAACATAGGAATAAACAAATATATACAGTATGCATTACTTGGTGATAATAAAACTAGCTTTTTACTTCATCTCTGTCTTTCTTATCTTCAGTGTTTGTCTTCTTCATCGAATCTACATGGTATCAAAGGGAGACATTTTTTACCCCATGTTCGTAGTAGTCTTGAGGGAAGCACATGTGGCCTCACCAAGGAGAGAGGGAAAGTTGGTTTTAATATATTTTAAAAGTTGAGAGTGAAATCTATATTCAAATTGGATTTTTATTACTGTCTACAAATGGTTAGTATAGGTCAATAGGACTTGAAAGTGTAGCTGACAGTAATAGCCAAAGGGGAGTCCTTGAGGCATCTGCCAACACTAAAAAAAATATCTCATGCACCCTATATGAAGGGAAACCTATATGAAGATGGAAGAAATGACTCATGCACCCTATATGATTGGGGATATGATGGAATATGAGTGTGATATGGGTTATACCAAGGTAGAAAGTGGAAAAATGATGAAATATGAAAGTTACCTAGATACAACGATGGAAAGGTGATGAAAGTGAGTAATATCAAACTCTACTGCAAGGGGCACCCCCCTCGCTTCCGCTCCCGCTCCTGAAGCTTGCTCCAAAACACTCCCAGTTTTGGGAGCACGATCCCGAGGCACTCTCGAGGTGCTTCCGACCTATCCTATACTAAAAGCTCATATACTAGGTTCCCTTCTTTGCCAAGCTCCTATAAAAGTTGTTATGGTTGATCATTCGATGACAATGTTATAAGTTATAACTACTAGATGATTGATGTTATATGGTTAAATTCATGATTTCTCTAGCTAATTCAACATCCTACATGTTTTTTAGATATAAATCCATCAAAATATATTAAAATATACATTATATAAGAAATACTCCCAAAACAAGAGCTTTTGAAAACTTTGCTTTCTCTCTGCACCCGCTCGCTCCCAACATCGTAGATTTCAAGGCAAGAAACTAGGAAAGCACATCATCATGCAAGAGGACACCAACAACCAAGAAAAGACATGAACCCACCAAACAATGGCCAAGTGAGAGTAGTGACTAGCATATCATGAGCAAGAATAATAGGAGGATGATCTCCCCAACAATGATTGTTATGAAAACCTAGAAACCCTAATAATGCGAGAGATACACAAAATAACACATGATTGTATTATGAGTAACAGGTGCAAGTATTACAATGGAGTGCACCTCCCTATATATTAATAATATTCACTAAGCAAATTATCTCCACTTATGAATGCAGGACAAATTGACTGAAAAAATCAAACATTAGAACCAAAAACATTCTTTAGAATCTTCTTCTTTGAAAACGATTCCTGAATCAGGAGCTGTTTGTCAAGCACTTTGCTGTTGGGAGCGGGGAGCGGGAGCGAAAAGCGAAATTTTCAAAAGCTTCCGTTTTGGGAGCGTTTTTTATATAATACATATTTTAATATATATTGATGCATATATATTAAAAAAAACATGTATTATGCCAAATTAGCTATAGGAAACATGAAAACATAGATATAGCCATTTAATACACATATAACATCAATCATCTAGGACCTATAACTTATAACATTGTCATCAAATGATCAATGATCAATCATCAACAACATCAACCTTCAAATTTCAACATATAATATTTGCCATCAACAAACCATATAACATCAACCATGAAATGAAACAAAGCGTCATAATATCATATTCAATACCAAAGAGTTGTAAGATGCAATAAAAAATTTAAAGTTCAAACTTCAAAGGTAGGTTCAACTTTCAAGATTCAAAGGTCAAACTTTCAAAGTTCAAAGTAGGCCATAATGTTTGCAAAATAAGCCATAATAAACATTAAATACAAAGTACTATGATACTATATATTGAGCTTTCCTCTTGCCACAAGAAACTTCCAATTTTTTTTCTCGTGGTCTAGGTGGAATAGGAGCTACTAGAAGTGGTCCTGGAACATGAGAAGAAGATGAATGGGCCCCATGGGTTGCTGGGCCTTGTGAAGCTAAAGGCAAAACTCTTGGATGTGGAATTGGAAACCTGCTGGTTGTTGGTGGTGGCATCTCTGTTGTATGAATTGGATCACCATCATGATCACCCAATAGTTCAGCCTCCAAACGCTCTAATGCTATGGCTCAACAACCTTAAGTTGTAGTGCACATAAACCAAGCTTTTTGCGCGTTCTACATTCAAACTGTTTCTCTTGACGCTGTGGATGAAGTTGTAGGTGCTCCAACACCTCTCTGGAGATGAACTATTAACAACCTGTGAAAGCACCCTCATTGCCAATTTATGCAAATATGTGGCAGTGGAGCGATACATGTTCCACCAATGGATAGGAGTCGACCTATCTCGATCTTTTGTTGCATGCAAGGTACCAAAGACTCCATGTTCATTGATGTATCTGCTCAATTCACTCCGTACTTTAGCACACTCCTCCTCATCAGGGACCAACTTGTCTAATGCAAGCATATACCCATTTTGCACCTATGGATCTATGTGTGGTTTTTTCCTAACTCCACGTACAGGTTCAAGTTGGCCAACCAAGATGGAGAATAATATTTTGGGGTAAGGACATATGCAAGGGCATGAAGTGGAACATTCAAATTATCCCACCTTTTGACCACATGTTTATGAATATGGTCATACAAGATTGCATCTCTTTGCTCAACAATGTCTTTGATTTGACCAAGCATGTTCATACACCTCCCCAATCACCGACTGATCTGTATTTGCAAAATGAATCATCCTATAAACAGGCTTGGTGAATTGTAGAACATACCTAACCTGTGCCCAGAACTGACCATCAAGAACAGTGTCCTCCACCTCCTGAAAGTCATGTCTATCAGATGCGCTTGCAGCTCTGTCTTTGAATTCCTGTCATGAATATCACTTGAGACCATACTAGCCAATGCCTCTCTTACCTTCAAAAGCATCCTAAAGGTGAGGTAGTAGCTAGCAAATCTAGTCTTTGCAATCTTCAATAGCTCCAACCTAGAGTGATTGCGAAAAATGTGGTGGGCCATGCTATGATTGGTAATAAATTTTATCATTTTCTTACCTCTCTTGTACAAGGCACCAATCGATTGGTGACTAGGGTCCTTCATCTTAACAATATCATGCATCAAAAGGTTCAATGCGTGAACCAAACACCCTGACCAAAATATGTTGGGATACTTATCCTCAATGATTGCTCCTGCTGCCTTACAATTAGCAACATTATTGGTGATGACTTGAATGACATTGTATGGTCCAATCTTTTGAATGGTTTCAAGTAAAGGTTGTGCAATATTATTACCAATGTTGCACGACTTGGACTCGGCAAAGACTCGACTGGCATGTGACTCGTCGACTCAAGAAAGACTTGGGAAAGACTCGGGATAGACTCGGCAAATAGGAAAAAAACTTAAATATAATAAATTTTGGGCACAAAAAAGAGGTTTCCAATCCATATAAGTTATAAAGCTACAACCTATGCAATTGTAATATCCCTAATGTAACTATAAGCAAATTTTCTGATTTGGCTGTGTGGTTTTGCCAAATGGTTTGCAATTTATATTGGTTTACATCACTTAAAATTATAAATTATATTTTATAAGTCATTCACATATTACATATAATATATATTATCCTTCAATCATATTTTAGAATCCATTCATATATATATATAATCCTATGTTATGTATATAGTACATATTATATACCACTAAACATAAAATATATATATATTAATAATTCTTTTTTTATAACTTAGCTATCCTAACCTATTTACCCTTTTTTTTTCCTCGAGTAACCTATTTACCCTTTATCTAAACACACACATAAAAAAACTAATATAACAATATTGTTAATACTTAAAGCCATCAAATATTAAATATCTAAACAATTAAAGGAGGTGAATGAATACATTAAAATTTAAATACATTATCGGGAGGGAAACATCGACCAGTGTGTCCACCATCATCACGATAGCAAGGCGCATGACCACAGAAACCATCCGATTGTAATTGGATAAAACCACGATTAGCAAATTATCGATAGGTCGCTCGGAGGGAAACTGTCTGACCATGATTGGATGAAGCCACAACACCAATGTCTCAAAAGAGTGACACGATTCTCTGCATGCACTTGGCGGATTGCTCTTACTCACGACCTGCTCTTCACATTTCCGCGGGGCATCCGTCTTTTTCCTTCTCGCGAGTCCAATGCCAAGTTTGATGCCGAGTTCGTCGAGTTCACCGAGTTCGATGGCGAATCTGCCGAGGTCAACGAGGAAGCAGAGTCGCCGAGTATAGGGCCTAGTCTTGTGCGATTACCCGTTCCGACGGGGCACTCAGGGAGACTCGCAAGTACCCGCGAGTCCATACCGAGTCATGCTTCACTGATTAATACCAGCCTTGTAGCGATCTGAGTAGTCATGAGCTGAAAGGAAGATCTCACCACTAGTAGACACACAAAGGATATTTATTAATGGCTTGCCTTTAACATTCGTCCATCCATCAGATACAATGGATACCCCATAGTCGGACCAATCATTTGTAAACTTTCCAAGAGCACTATTGATTTTGTCTCTTTCCTTGTCAAGTCCCACAGTTCTAGCTTTGTCATACCCAGGGCTCCTGTATCCTTTAGGGGCACCATTGATGGCTTGTACCATTTTATGCCAATAGGGTGAGCGAAGAACATTGAATGGCACACCACATGCATAGAGAAACCTATAAACTTTTGCATCCACATCATCTCTACAACCTTGGTCAAGGAAATCCGATAATGTTCTTCGCATAGGCGAGATTCCACTACCATGGGGGGATGAGGGTCTCGATCGAGCCGATGATGATCTAGATCCACTACAAAACATTCTCTGTGAGGATTCAGATTCAACCCTTGATCTCTTGGAATTGTTTAGAGCTGCCTCTTCTTCCATCTTGTATTTGTTTCTCTCTTTAGCTGACACTTTGTCACAGGTTTTGACTCCAGTAGCCTTACCTTGATCACAAGGCATAATCCCACACAAATGCTTTCTCACATGGGTATATGAACCTGTGTAAGTTTTATTACAATGGGGGCATGTAAACTTTGTGGTTCCATCCCCTCTCCCTCCCCCAAGCCTTGTCACATACTTCCACAAAGGTGTTGTGTCTTTTTGTTTTTGCCCCTGATCAATGTCAATCTCATGATCATTATCATCCTTGTCCTTTCCATGGTATGTGCCACTCCCTATCTCTTCCTTCTCATCATTGCCACCACTAAATCTATTTCCCAACACTATCATCATGAGAAGAAGTGGAACCAAAAACAGAAACCACATACCCTTCATGATTCTTGACTCAATATGAGAATCACTTCTTTCCTGCAATAGAATGATGGGGAAGAATAAATGGGAAAGAGTAGGAAAATAAAACATTCAAGACTTAAAATTTTAACGTAGTGAAATATTTTTCTCAAAAATAAACAAAGATTGGGTTTTTAGAGCCTACCTCTTTAGCTCTTCAATGGTGGTAGAATGTCTCTATGGAAGCCTTCAATCTCCCTTCCAAGCTCTCACAAATAGAAGCCGTCAATCTCCCTTCCAAGCTCCCACAAATTTTCTCTCAAACAACTAGCAAACCCAGTCAAAGCCCTAGCAAGAGAAGTGAAATCAATGAAATGAGGAATAGAATGAGTCCAAATGGAGTCCAATAGTGTGTTTATATTGCCTAAATGAACCCTAGCCAATCACTAAAAAATAAGTTTTTTTTGTGCAAAATTGAGAAAATCGGAATCAAGTCCGCCTAGCCCGCGAAATCGCTTAGGGAGCGTTGTCGGGATCGTTCTGGGATTGTGGATCCCTCATCGCTCCCTCAACGATTCTGTAGAATCCAGGGATCGTTTTTTTTTTTTGAGGAAGCACGAATTACGAAAACGATCTCGGGAGGAAGCGAAGAGGAATCGCGATCCCGAGATCAATTCCTCATCGCTTCCTCCGGGATTGCGATTTGGGAGCGAAGCGGAGGGGGCTAGAGTGCTTCCCTGCAGCTTAGGTGAAGCAGCCTCATACCCCTTGTAAAGTTGTAGCTCCCAAGTTGAATTTTTGAGTTATTGAATTCGACCTCCTCGAACTCTCAAATTAAATCACAATCCACCATCGACATGAATCTCCTGAATGAATAACAATCCACATGCATGTCTCCGAAATAATTCCTAAGATCGACAAACTCTCGAACTAACTGGGCAACCTTCCTTGCTGAGCTGTATCTACATATGATCCCATCTTGTCTTCAAAGTGCAGACTTCTTAAAATGCATAGAAGGCACTATCTTTAGCAAGATTATCACCACTCTTAGCATTTCGTGGTTCTTCCATAATGAATGCATTAGCTAAATGTGATTTGTCTTTGACTTTACCCTTGAGGATGTCATTGGATTGAAATTTACAGCTCTAATCTGTATGACCTATTTTCTTACAGTAGTAGCATTCGTACAGTACTGAAAGCAAAACACACTTAAAGGTAAAACACATTAACTGAAAAACTCAAGCATTAGAACCAAAAACGTTCTTTAGAATCTTCTTTGAAAACAATTCCTGAATGAGGTAGCACTCCATCGAGCTGACTCATACCTCCTGTAATTGTGTGGCTCCCAAGTTGAATTCTTGAGTGACCGAATTCCACCTCCCCGAACTCTTGAATTATAAATCTCCCGAATTAAATCACTGGAACAATTCACATGCATGTCTCCTGAATAATTTTTGAGAGCCACAAACTCTCGAACGAACTGGGTAGCCATCCATGCTGAGCTGTATCTACATATGATCCCATCCTTTTTTCAAAGTGTAGACTTCTTAAAGTGCATAGAAGGCCCTTTCTTCGGTAAGATCATCACCAGTCTTAGCATTTGATGGTTATTCCATAATGAATGCATTAGCTAAATGTGATGTCTATGGCTTTACCCTTGAGGACGCCATTGGCTCGAAATTTACTGTTCCAAGCTTATGACCTATTTTCTTGTAGTAGTAGAGCATTCTATCTCCAGTTTGGCTTTGGTTGTTCGGCTTCGATTGTTTCTTGAGTAAAATGCCATCTTGGGTGGAGGATCACCTTTGGTCTTTCCTACAGTGGTTCTCTTTACCTAGGGTAAAAGAGAAGCAATGATATCTTCTAGGGTTTGAGAAGGTAATTGACTGGGAGTAGAGATTACATTGTTGTATTGAGAAGGCATTCTGTTTAGCAGAATGACCTTGGCATCTTCTTCCTCTTTTGTTGCTTTTCCCTCAGCTAACTGTTTGATGAGAGATCTTATATTATTTATGTGATTCGACATAATGATCTCGACAAACATTTTGAATCTGAATAGTTGAAATTTCAAAGAAATTTTTTCATTAACTACTTGTGCTCCAAAAAGCTTATTCAGATTGTCCCAGATATCCGTGAATGATATTTCCAGTTCTATATGATGTAATTCAAATTTAATAGAGGAAGGCCAATAACGGCTTTAGCTTTATCGTCTTTGCTTTTCCTTTCCAATAGTTTATTTTGATCTGTTGGTGGTGCGTCGGTGCCTTTTACAATCCCCCAATAGGTTCTTATGCATCAACATTTGCATGTTCACTTTTCACTTTCACGCTCAACTCACCTTCTTAATTTACAAAATTATGCCCGTGATCTTGGGAAGACATCTTTATTTCTTTACTGCGTTTGCTAATAACAGAACATATATCCATATCCTATTAGCCAAATCTTGCACTTGATTGTTATCTAATATTAAGGAAGTGTTAAATCTAAGGACTCACAATGATGCAATCGCTTTCAAAATGTATTCATATTGATAAATTTCGAATGCAATCTGAACCCCAATATCCTTTATAATTTAGACAGGGAAGAGCCAAGGCAGTAATCATATATTGTATTGTTTTCCAGTACTAGAACAAGATATGATGTTTACTATACTCTATGATCTTCTCATACAGTAACAAATGAACGCCAAATAATACAACCACATACCTATAATGCTCTTAATATGCTGAAGAATGCACTTTTCTTTTGCGCACGGGCCTAAATACATTTGATAAAATCATTTGTGATGTAGCATCCATGGATTATTATGGTATCCTCTTAGGAAAACTCTATTGATATGGTTTAAAAGCCGAATATGATGCTTACCAAAATCAGTGTACTTTACACAATGATGATAAGTGATATATAATTTAGTACTGAGTTGTTGGCAAGCAAGAAAAACACTATATCAGGCACAAAGTATGGCACTCATTTGTTGCTAGTTGAATAGCTAGCGGATAGAATCTAATTTTTGTTCTTCAACACAATGATAAGGATGAGAAGCCCTTGTAGAAACATTAAAATGGTATTGACTAGCATGAAGAAAGTGACTGGGACAAGAATAATGGAAAGTCCATCTAGTAAACCGTACTTAGCAAAGAAGGTAAATTGATGCATAAATGAAGGAAGGTTCATGCTATTACATTCACAACATATTAAGATGATTAAAATAGTTATGTATCATGGTGTGCTTTTTTTCTTAGCTTTTTATTGTTATGTACTTATGAAAATTCTTTTCTGTCTTAGTATTTATTGATGGCCCTTTTATTTTCAGATTACCCCCCAATACATACATATATTGATAATTTGATGCTTCATTCTTCTTTGTGGAATAGGTGGGATCTGGTGTTGGTTTAGTTGGCATATGTCTCGCCAATGTTAAAGCTTCTAAGGTTTGTTCCAGAGCATACCTTATTAAAAATGCATAGGATGAAGTTTAAGCTTTAGCTTGAATGTCTCCAAGGTATATAAATCCATAAATTGTACGTAATTTTAAATTTAGTAAGTTGTGTTGAGCTGGCCGCATTATTTTCATAATTGCTTGATTAAAACAAATAGTTTTTAATCCTTAATTGGTTTAAATCAAAGCTTTAAATCTCTGTTCCGTAAGACAACTTGTTTTAAAGCTTTACAAAATGATGACAAGAGAGTATTTGTCATGAGAAATAGATAATATTTCTTCATAAGTTTCCAATTTGACATTACTTGTTGTCAATATCAATTTTTTATTGTGTATAATATTAGAGTGTGTTCATCTGTGTTTACATGTACTATTTGTCAAAAATTGTGTATTTATAAGTAGTTTGTATGTCTGTTCTTTTATATCTTATTTCAAAGTTGTAGGAGGCTCCAAGCATGTTCCTAAATGTTGGATTAGATAACGTCCATATGCATATGCTGAAATGATTCATTGTTATTTTAGTGAACATTTAATAGCAACTTAAGAGGCATCTCCTTCTGCGACAACTCATAATTGAAACTGTTAGTTGTTGTTTCTAACTATTTTCCGGATATGCCAGTCTCAGGTGTTTTAGTTTGTAAACATGTTTTTGTGTTTCAGAAACATATCACTGTATGAAATGCTTTTGAAACACAGCTGAAGTGTTTCAATGACATTTCAGATTTTTGAAACACCATATTGAGTGTTTTAGTTTGGAGTATCAACCATTTTAGCTAACATATCAGTCACTAGAACGAAAAAAAAACAAAGAAAATTTTTAACCTTGATTTCTTACAAAACAAGTTATAAATAGAGGGCTCACACCTCTTGTTACCTCCTAGGTTCTCAGTCTGTGAAAGTCCCAACAATACATTGTGAGAACCCAAAGGTGACTTTAGATAAGCTACCCATTGTCACTACGGTATCCTTATTTTTATCTTGTAATGTTAGCTCTCCTCTAACTCAAGGGGCGTATCACTATGGCAATCTAAGTCCAACCAATGGTAAGTGGAAAGAGTAAGAGATGGACTTAGGGTATATATGTCTTGAAAGTCCTAGATTCCAAACTTCAATTTGGACCTAACTCCTGCTAGGGTTTCTGAACCAGATTTTTCAAATCTCAGCTTGCAGTCACAATGAATAGTGTTAAAGTGGAAGATAGAATTGATGGAGTGTTACGTGGTACTTGTACATGTGCACTTGAAAAGGTCCCCAGGGAGAGGGGGTCAATTTGTTCTGACCAAGAGGGGTGTTTAGCGAGTTTTTTCTGAGTAGGGGTTATGGCTAGACCCTTTGGTTTCTCCTTTGGAAGTACTATGGTTTAGTAGCATCGCTGACTACCTCATGAAAGGGCTTGAAGTCCCGAGGTTGGTGTTCGGGGCTTCCAAGGGTGGGTCACTGGGTCACATGACCCCGACCTTGATTTATCATTCTGGTGACAGTTGTTTCAGTACTGAGGCATATGCCTCTCTTCCAGGTCACCTCCGACACCCTCCTGGCCCTCCAACTTACCAATGCCCTCTCTCCTTGGGCTCCTCTTGATGATGACGTCATCCTCTAGGCCAGGATGCAGTGCTTGATTGGGGGGGGGGGGGGGGGGGGGCGTTGAGGGATTTTCACTACTATTTGGGTTAGATGGGGCATCATGACCCCCCCTCCATGGTCTGGCCTTCGGAATAGACCGATATGCTTTTTTTTAGCTATTTTAGCCAGGTGTGTGTAAATTCCGGGGAAAATGCCCCGAATTACCCACAGGTTTGATTGTTTTAATTTTAAGTTGACATTTATAATTTCAAATTGACATTTTAAAAAGGCACGTCGGCCTGGATTTTCTTTATTTTTGTAAAGTGAGTTTGAGAAAAGTATAAATACACTTCTCCTCACTTCATTTTAACATAACAACTTATGGGATAAAACATTTATTTCTGATTTTTACCCTACTTGGGCTCTTTGAGTGATGCGCACCTCTTGAGGATGGATGTACTTGCTAGTTTGGGGACAAATCTTTGAAGTATCTTTGCTCTTGATCTTTGCTAAGGTGATGCTAGGAGTTGTTTGATTAACACATGCACACGAAGGTATCTAAGTTTCTTCTCTTGATATTTCTTTGTTAAATGTTGGATGTGTGCTTGTCTAAGGTTGAATGGTAGCCATAAATGCTGAATTTTGCTAAATCATTTTCAGCCTTTAGTTACCTTAGCATTGTAAACCTTGAGCTTCAGGTCTCCAAAGTTTGTCTTAACTAGGGCCTCTTCAACCAACTTGTGTAGTTGAAGAAAACCCTAGTTTTCCAAACTTGGCAAGTACCATCTCACGAGAAGGGCCATCCGCCTTGATGCTGTAGGGTTAGGGTAAGCCTCTTGAAACCCTAGGTTGCTCTTCTACCTTCTTCTAAACCTTTTTTTTGAGTTTTTTTGTTTCCTTTGTACATATTATGTTGATTAGGTTTTATTATTTTTTCTTGTGTTTTAGGTTATTTTTACCTTTTTATTCTACATGAAATTAATTTCTAAAAAACCTAAGTAAACCCTAATTTCTGTTTCCTGACCTAACTACAAAACTTTTCCTACCCTAGCGGCCCTCCTTCTCATCTCTTTCTACCTTTGTTGTCTTCACTTCTGAGCTCGGTTGGCCCTCAGACCTGTTGTACCGCTCAATACCCTCGCTTCCCTTCTTGTAGCCCTCAGACCTGCTGTCTTATCCTTTTTCTAGCCCGCGGGCCTTCATAATCCACCCCTCCCGCTCTCTGCTGGCTGCCTTCTCCTTCGTATCCTCCTTCCTTTCCCCTTCTATCCATTCTCCTCCTCTTTTCCTCTTCTCCCTTCATCCTTCTTTCTTCCCCTTCGTCTTCGCTTCCACCTTACCCTTCCCTTCAAACCTTCGCTGCCTTCCTTTTCATCCTCGTTTCCTCCCTTGTCTCCTCTTCTTCCCTTTCTACGAAACCACGAATACAGGACAACCTTAATCCCTGCATACACATACAGTAAAAGAGTGTGGAGTTTAGAGTTAGTAAGTGAGGTTTGTAGTGCAAGTAAAGGTTTGATTTTAGCTTGAAGGAAGTTTGAAGGTCACTCTGTGTATGACCTAAATTTCGTAAAGGTGAAGTTTAATTCTAATTTATCGTTTTCTGCGTAATTGAATTGATACTTTGGGTTGATCTTAGTCCTTTCCACAAGTGCTTAGCTGCAATAAAGATAGCACATGACTGGTATGCTGTCTTTGATTTGGATTTTATTTCTGAATTGTCCTTCTTGGCTTGTTTGTCTTTCATTGCTTGCTTGGAGGAAACTTTAAAGGCTGCTTCTTTTCTAGGTGAGTCTTCATCTTCTAATCTCATTTCATAAGCCACAAGTGTCCCATGTAGCTGGTCTACTGTCATGTTATCCAAGTCAGTCCTTTCTTCCAAGGCTGAGATTTTAGGATTGAATCTGTTGGGAAGCGTTCTTAGTATCTTTTGAATAACAACTGATTCTTCAACCCTTTCACCCAAGCCTCTGATAGTATTTACAAGTTCATCAATTCGAAGAAAATAGGTTGCAATGTTCTCGTCATCCTTCATATTTACATGTTCAAATTGTCCTCTGTAGGTTTGGAGTTTGGCTTCTTTGACCTTTTTGTCACCTTCGTAGATGGTCTTGAGTTTGTCCCACATTTCCTTAGCAGAAGTACAATGCATGACTTTGACAAAGACCGATTCATCCAATGCACTCGAAATATGGTTCGTGGCTTTTGAATTCGTATCATAGCGAGCTAAGTCAGCTGGATCTGTTGGTGGGGGTGTTGGTACTTTATATCCATTTTCAACTATTTGCCATACTTGTACTCCTTGAGCTAGCAGAAAAGATTTCATTCGTATACTCCAAAAGGTATAGCTCGTCCCATCAAACATGGGTTTTTCATTTTTACTGTGCTTGGCAAACTTGCCCATAATTTCCTTCCAGTGATTAGACTGTTCTTGAAGGAACCTGCTCTGATACCAAATGTTGAAATACTGAGAGGGGGGTGAATCAGTATTTGCCAATTATCATTAAATTTTAATCAAGAGCAAGTTGCTAATCACCAATCATAGCAGCATATCATTAACATTCATGAAAAATAACAAGATGCACAGTACACAATATTTTTTACGTGGAAACCCAAGTCGTGGGGGTAAAACCACGGAAGCCTTTTATGATAAAATTTGACCCAGCAACAACTGGAGTTACAAATTTAATACAACTTCTCCAGCTACAACTGGAAGGGGCTACAACCCCTAGGGTTCGTCAGCTGCAACTGACGAGCTGCTTCAACAACTCAGCTCACAAAATTGTGAGCCCTAGCACCACCCTACCACCCTGAAGAAAAAGAACTGCTGAACCTGTGGACCTGTCAAAACCAATCACTGAACTTCCTGCTGATAACCTCTGCTCTCACATCTCTGCCAAATGATCACTGTATACTAATAAGTCATATCACTGCCACACTGTGTTCATGTACATCATTGTACACCTCATAATACACAATCACTGAACAAGTAATTCTGCTCTGCTTTTACTGACATCAGGTATGCATCAGCATAGTGTATCATCAAGTAGCATCGTCATCATAGGGTATGCATATACATAATCATCTCAGTGTGCATCATGCATGCATCATTATCAAATATACATCATAGTGCATAGAAGAACATCATCACACCATGGCATGCATGCACATCATATTGTATAGGAGAGTGTGCATCAAAGAGCGTTCATCACAGTCTCATACTTGAGTTGTGTAACACCAACCTCAGACCTGTGTCTGCTTGAATTAGGGACTGTGGGTGAATTCGGTTAAACAAGGTCAGCAGACTATCACCAACTGTAACACAAAACCATACACTGTTTTAAACCCCAAAAAGATACATCTCTGTGGAAATTTCGGGTGTAGGGCTGCCTCAGTCTTCAACAGGTTCACTTTCATTTGTAAGAATGTTCTTGCCAATATGCCTTCACAAACAGCTGCAATATTTTCAACCAAAATCAGTGCTGCTGCAACACGAAAATATCTGCCTTTTGTCTTCTGCAGAAGCCCTAATTCATCTCTGCTGTAGCCCAAAATTTTGAAGAAGATACAATCCGAAATTTCAGGAGGAGGCAGCCACAGAAATTTTGCTGAGACAGTCCGAAATTTCAAAAGGAAGCAACGACATAAATTTTGCTATAACAGTCCGAAAAAACACAGAAGGGAGCAGTCCAAATTTTTTTTCAGTAGCTGCTGCTGCTCCTCAGCCTGCTCACCCGAAATCAAATCTCACTTCACACACTCTTACACTTGAAATGAGGCAAATTAGCATGTATTTATACACATGTTTCAAATTTTATTTTATTTTTAAATAATTCTGGGCCGACCTGTCCTAGTTTTGATTTTTTTAAATTTTGAAATCCTCTTAATATATTTTGTGGAGCCGACATAGCAAGTTGGTTAATTAATTCAATTAAAAATTAATTAAAATTTCTTTTCTTAATGCTGGCTGACCCTAGTTAGGGTATTTATAAGAAAATTAGCTTGATATTAATTAGAACTGTCTCTTATCAACGTAGAGGAGAATTAATGCATCTTGTCTTTAACTGACATTTAAAAAAAATGATTTTTATGTAATTTTAATTTTGTTCAAAGATGCAAGAGCATCATATATATGAGCTAGAGACATCATCGTTATAGTGGCAACAAAGGCCATCAAGCCATTACATAGGTGGGTTCCAAGACCCATACTTGTAGGCTTCATGAAGGGTTAAAGATTGTCAACGTTGGAGGATAAGCTGGCCAACTTCTCTTCACTTGGATTAGCATTTTAATTATCTTAAGCATTGTTTAATATTTTATTTCTTTTATTTAGTGATCTTAACACTTGTTACATACTTAATTTTAGGGTTTTAATGTTAACATATGTATGGGTGTGTTCTATTAGCCACCAAGAACCCCATGACCATCAAGGTGTGGGTTTAAGAATTTTCTTGATCATTTTGACCATCTCAAGGGTATTACTTATTAAACCATTAAATGTGGGGGTGCCTAGACTTCTCCTAGGGTACCATGACCTCATTAAAACACAAATGACCACTGAAAGGGTCATTTGGACTCTTGTAACTTCTTCAACCCACCAAGGACACTTCCTAGGGTACTAGGGTATATGTTGTGGTGCTGGGGAACCAAAGAAACAACTTAGGGGTACTTAAACACTCTAAAGGGTGTTTAGGGCTTTTGCCATTGTCCAAAGGGCTCCAAGGGCTTCAGACTTGGACTTGGACAAGGTCAAAAGGTCTCCTTTGACGTTGACAACTACTTAACCCTCAGGGGCTCCTCAAGGGGCACCAAGACACACCGACACACACCTGTTGGCATCAATGACAATTTATTCAACAGCTTCCTCCCTTGTCTCCTCTTCTTCCCTTTCTACAAAACCACAACTACAGGACAACCTTAATCCCTGCATACACATACAGTAAAAGAGTGTGGAGTTTAGAGTTAGTAAGTGAGGTTTGTAGTGCAAGTAAAGGTTTGATTTTGGCTTGAAGGAAGTTTGAAGGTCACTCTGTGTATGACCTAAATTTCGTAAAGGTGAAGTTTAATTCTAATTTATCGTTTTCTGCGTAATTGAATTGATACTTTGGGTTGATCTTAGTCCTTTCCACAAGTGCTTAGCTGCAATAAAGATAGCACATTACTGGTGCTTTTTCATATTGCTGTTACACTGTATATATTAACTTATTTCATTAGCTGGTAAAAGTATTTATTATTATAAGGTTGATCTTGGTACATTTGCTATGGAAGCTGCCATTATTTTGCCATATTCGTGATTAGCAAAAAGTGAATGAAGTAATCACCTTATAATGCAAAAATTAGTTCTTAGACATTCTACTTTTTTCACTTTGCTACCATACTGTATTTACATTTATTGTAGCAGACCTGAAAGTGTATTGCACAGGGAGATAGGATTGTTTCCCAAACGCTTATCTTTGTTACTATCCCCTAAAGTAAATCCTAGTTTATATATATATATGTTGCACCACTTTACAAACCAACCCAGATCTCTGGTGTAAAAATTGATAACTGATTGGTGATTGATTCCTTACATGACAATGATAATTGGATAGTTATTCTTCCAGTTCTTTGGGTGATTTATGATTGTGCTTGTAATGACTGATCTTTCTTTTATTATGTAAAAACTTGACATTAATAATACTACGTTGGCATAGAAGAGATCAAATTCTTGGAACTATAAACACTACGACTATCCTTGGATGCTTATCGTGCTTGTTGATTACTTACACCGGCCTTTCGGTATTAATTATTGGAATGTCATCAAATGATTACACATTGCCATGACACATGCTTATGATCTCTTACATATTAGTGGATTGACCTAAATGACATTGAATAAGATACTTGAATACTAGTTGTCATACAAGTGGTTAATGCCTCGTTTGTTGAATGCAATTACGTGGTTTGTTTCTTTTCATTTGACTCCATAAGGCATTGGTCAAAACTAACAATTGCATAGAGAATATAGTCTTTGTTGCATCAGTGTCCTACAGGATATCAAAAGGGTCCTTCCCCATGGAGGTTCCGACACTCTGAAGAAGTTAGGATTGTGATCGAGGTGACATTGAGTCACATTTCTTATATTTGCTTACTGGGAACTATTCCTGCTAGTTTTCCGAGTAACATTTTGGTGCCGTTGCCGGGGACATTCATGGTTATGTTTTTAATTGACTTTATGAGAAATAAAGTGGGCAAATAATTAAAAGTGTTCATTACGTATTTAAATGATAAAGTGCATTAAATATCATTTAATGAGTTAATGTTCTCTTGGCCATTGATTTTGAGAAAGGTAGTGTAATGTCTTCTTCTGCTTAAGCACAAGAGACCATCCTGCTAACCTGTCTAATTCCCATAGGTTCGAGCGGGTACTGACATTCAAGGAATTGACTGAGGACTGATACCATTCAAAACAAAAGATCTTAATCATGGTTATTAGGTCATCAATAGATAAAAGAGGGCCACATGAACTAGGGGCCATTTGCATGCATTACATGCGGGCCATATTTCATGATGCATGCACAAAAACATCTTAATTAACCCTGCATGTGTACAAAAATCAATGCATGCAACTCGACTGAAAAATAGAAGAGAAAAGCGACTTAAGTATACAAAAGTTAGGGAATGCAATGTCAAAGTTATAAAAGAAGGATAAAGTGAATATTAGGTCTGCTTATTGATTATTGATTTGTGAATTCGATTTGGAGAGCTTAGAGAGCCAAGTTAGGGTTAGGGCACACTACTCAACCATCAAGTGTATTTCGGCAGCGGAATCTATTTGCCCTAGTCACTTTCAGGGTTGGATCATACAGGTTCAACATTACTTCCATCTTATACATCAGTCTTCAACATTCTTTAGGATTGAAGCCACATATTGGATCAAGAGAAGCCCCCCTCTTGCATGGGCGACATTGGACAAAGCAAGAGACCTTCATATCTTTACAAAAAGCTGCTATTTGGTTTGCATGCAGCTTCGATCCTTCCGAGAGAGTTATTATTGGCCTAGTTATTGAATACATGCTTCTACTTCGGCTTCTGGAGCAAGTTATCATCAAATCAAGTATCAGAGGGGCACCTTTCCTTGTATGGGCGACTTTCCTTGAGGATACTCACGCTTTATGCCTGAGAGTTGTTGTATGGCTTGCATGTAACTTCAATATTGATCAGAGGAGGATTCTAACCCTAATGCATACCTTCTTGGAGATGTCTCACATATCTGGATCACTTATTACTCATTTAGAAGACTAGAAGGGTCGCCTTTATTGCATGGGCGAATTGTTGGTCAATGATCATCACATATCTTGACCTAGTCTCGGCACATGACTTGCATGCTTATCTCATATTGACCTAAATCTCCGGCACAAGTTATTGGTACGTGCATGCATCATTTCTATACCTATTTTATAGCATATTTAAATGCTTGGGTTATTTAGGGTTTACACAACTCCATAAACTTGCATGCATTCTCATGCACTCATAATACGACACATGCATTCATAGTTTCTTTGAGTATTGGGTAATAAGACTACAAGCAAGCGACAACTACATCAAAAACCCTATAAAAGAACAACAAATATAAGTTGGGATATTACAGGTGGTTATCATGAACAAAAAGGGAAAAACCTAGTGATTGAGGCGTTCATTCATTCACTTCACCAAAGAGAATTTGGAGAGCAAGCAAGAGAGAAGTCGAGCTTAAGGAGAGAAGAAAAATCAAGGCACGAATCACAAGAAACCAAAGATTGGCATGGATTCCAAGGCTACAACAGTAGTAATTGCACACTGTACAACATAGAAATCGAGGAGGTTGCTATAGGCACGAAAATTGAGGAGGCTGCTATAGGCACAAAAATCGAGGAGGGTCGTACAACAATAAATGCATGTTGTATTGTTATAAATTTTGGGCACAGTTTCCAGAGCAGAGAAGGCACACAAATCGAGGTGAATTCGTATTGTTGTCTGACAATTTTCAAGGCCGTACTGCTGAATTTAATGATGGCACGTGTGAGGTCGTATTGCTGTCAGAAGGGTACATAATTAATGCTGGAGTTTGACACACTTTTCGAGATGAAAAGTTGAGATAAGTACTACTGTATTTGAATTTGTAAATTTTCTCTGAAAATAAAATCTCTCGTATTAGGTTTCCCTTTAGGGTTTTATCCTGAACCAAGTTTGGTAAAAAATTCACTGAGTCAATTTCATGGTGTGGCTGATTTAATTTTCTAAGTTTTAAAGTTGTGAAAAATTTCCATGTGTTTCAAGTCAGTTTACTATGTATGCATGAGAAACAAATTTGCAGTAGTGGGGTTTGGGCATTAAACTCTGTGTTTTGTTGGGTTGGGAATTTGAAAAGTCTTCATGGTATCAGAGCGTACTTAGAATAAGAAATAATAATTAGAGATTAAATTTCAGACTTGGAAGAGAAGGGAAACAAGTGGTTAGTTTTATTTACAGGTTCTTGGACTTCTTGTTGTCATGGCTACTAGGTCATGGATTGAAGATAGGCTGGATGGGGTAGTCAATTTTAGTCCGTGGAAGGCTAGAATTGTATTGATTCTTCAAGAGAATGAACTATGGGATAGAGTTAACAGTACTTAGGCTAAACCAGTGACTGTGTCTATTGATGCTATAGATAAGGCTTTTGACAAGAAAGATGTAAAAGTGAAGAGGATTATACTTGATGCCGTGAAGGATCATGTAATCCCACATGTCACAGGAAGAGGCCATGCTTTTCAGATGTTGAGTGCTATGACTGATCTATAGCAGAGTTCAAACAAAAACAGGAAAATGGTATTGAGGGAAAAGTTGAAAGGCATTCGGACGAACAAATCAGAAAACATGGAATCCTACCTTACTAGAATAACACAGGTGAGAGATGAACTTGGAGCAGTCGGGGAGGTTGTACAGGGAACTGACTTAGTGCGAACAACTTTGAATGGCGTGAGAAAGCCATGGGTTGTGTTTGTGGAGTCTGTTGTAGCCCGAGAGCATATGCCTTCTTGGGATCGTCTTTGGGATGAATTTATTTAGGAGGAGACCCAGAGAGGTTATTTAGAAGGAAGTTCATCTCAAAGTAGGGAGGATGAGGAGAAAGTTGCCTTAGCAGCCAAAGGCAAGAAGAAGAAGTTCAAGAAGGGCCCTAAGGGTGGGGCCAAGCGGTAGGGTGGTGAGCACAAGAAAGACATGAGCAGAGTCAAGTGCTCTTCTTGCTAGAAGTTTGGGCACTATGCTGGATAGTGCCCAAACAAGAAGAAGCAGCAGCAGCAGATAGCAACTACTACAAAGATTGATGAGTACATTACTCAATTTTGTTGGAATTATTGCAACTTCGGAAGTTATTCCTATTATATTTTATTGTAATGATTTGTACCTCCTACAAGAGAATAAATTGATGTAATTAATCATGTAAAACCCTTGAAAGAGTCAATGTAAACCTTGGGGATAAAATACTCAAAAGAAAAGATCAAATAAACATTATTTTATTTATCCCCAAGTGAAGTCAGCCCTGTCATTTAGACAAGTCGGCCCAGTTAGGGAAAAGGTCTGTTTTGCAATTGTATAAATAGAGACTTAGGTTCCTCATTTGGTCACTCACTCAACATAAGCAAGTTCACATCACTTGGAGAGGAGCTTGCATCTATAGTAAGAAGAAACATATTTTTGGGGTTCTTACTTGGAGAGACTTTCTACTTTCTCTCTCTCATCTTTGTACTCTATTCTCAGAATTGTTCATCTCTATATGAAGGTTGTTGGGTTTTCTCCCTATTGGGTTTCCCAGCATAAATTCTCGTGTTCTTTGTTTCTGTGTTGTCTTTCTTCTAGTTATCCTATTGTTCATATGCAATTAAATTATACTGTTATATTTGTAAGAAAATCTAACAAATTTGAGATAGTTTTCTCTCCATACTAGTCATTCAAAGAGAGCATCTGTTACTAGTATTGCTATACAAGATCAGAGGGAGTATTCTCTACTAGTTGGTCAGCCCTCGAGTGTATCCACCGTTGCATGGACCTGCTACATTGATAGTGGGGCTTTGAGCCATATGACAGGTGCACGTGATATGTTTATAGAGTTCACTGAGACTGGTTTGGACTTCGAGGTTGTGTTGGGTGATGACCCTATTGTCAAAGCAGTTGGGCGAGGAACTGTGACATTTCAAAGGGAGTCCATGGAGCTCACGACATTGATGGATGTCTTGTATGTCCTTGGGCTGAAGAAGAACTTAGTATCAGTTTCCACTATTGAGGATAAAGGATTCCGAGTATATATCCTGGATGGGAAATTACACATATTTCCCAAAGGATCGAGTCCTTATGCTTCATTTGCGATTGGAGTAAGATGTGGGCAAGTGTACAAGTTATTATTTCAACGTCATCATGCTTTGACACATAACAACAACAATAGTTCTAATCTTTGTGAGCTGTGGCACAGGAGGATGGCTCATTTGCATCATCTTGCTTTGAGGATGCTGAGAGATTCGGCGACAAGATTACTAGAGTTCAACATAGGGCAAAGTGGTGTGTGCAGAGGGTGTGCTTTGGGAATGTACACCAACACTATTTTTTCGAGCAGTGATAGCAGGTCAGTAGGAGTATTAGACTTGATTCATTCTGACTTATGTGGTCCCATGTCATTTGCTTCATTGACAGTACTATGTCACTTTTATTGATGACTTCTCTAGGAAGACTTGGATCTACTTTCTGAAAAGGAAGAAGTTGGAGGAAGTCTTGAAGAGGTTCTAAGAGTTTAAAGCTCTTGCAGAGAGCCAAACAGGGAGGAGGATTCGGGTGCTCAAGTCGGACAATGGGGGTGAGTATACCTCTAGTGCGTTTGATGAGTTTTGCAGACAGTAGGGTATTAGGAGGCAGTTGACTATTCCATATACTCCACAATAGAATGGAGTTGTTGAAAGGAAGAACATGGTTATAGTTGGAGCAGCTGGAGCGATGCTCCATGATCAGAGTCTTCCTTTCTTTCTATGGGCTAAGGGCTATAGCACTGTTGTTTATATTCAGAACAAGAGTTCGCATTGAGCCTTGAGGTGCAAAACTCCTAAGGAGATGTTCATCGGGAAGAAGCCTGAGATAGGCCACTTCTGCATATTCGGATGCCTGACATATTCTCATGTCCCTTCATAGAAGAGGTTAAAGTTGGAGCCCACTATAGAGAAAGGAATCTTTGTTGGTTATGATGAGACTTCGAAGGACTTCCGTATATGCCTTCCAGCATAGAGGAGAGTTTTTGTGAGGAGAAGGTGAGATTTGAGGAGCAGGCCTTCATAAAGTCTCAGGAGTCAGAGCAGGAGCAACAACAGACTCCTACATCTCAGGTGAGCACATCTCAGAGTCCAGCGATTCAGGGTGTAGGGTCACAAGTATCAGGAGTGACTGTTCAAAACTTATAGTATCTTCAGATTCAGGGGCACAGTCTATAGGTACTCCAAGTACAGGTTCTTGAGTCACATGTTCAAATTTACTTGGTACAAGTTCACGAGCTATAGGATATCAGACCTCAAGTGCTACTTCTTCAGGTTGATAATTTTCAGGTGAGGATGTACAAGAGGAGATCTCTCCAGAAGAGGCTACTTCAGAGAAGAGAAAGCCGAGATGGATTAAGGAAACTTTGAAGGAATGGACGGAGTCTGTGGGGAAACCCAAGAGGGAGGTCAGAGAGAGTAAAGCATGGGAGAGATTTTCGAGTTACATGGTTGTTGTGACTAGTCTTCATGAGTCAGAGCCTTCCTCTTTTGAGGAGGCAACTAGACATCAGGTTTGGAGAGATGCCATGGTGGAAGAGTATAGTTCCATCATGAAGAATGATGTGTGGGATGTGGTTCCGAGACTAGAGGGGAAGTCAGTTGTGACTTCCAAGTGGCTCTACAAAATCAAGCATGCTGCAAATGGCAACATCGAGAAGTATAAAGCTTGATTTGTGGCGTGAGGCATCTCACAGATAGAGGGAGTAGATTATGATGAGACATTTGTGCCAGTGGCTAGGTAGTCCTCTATTAGATCACTGATCTCCATTGCTGCGAAGATGGGTTGGAGCATTCATCAAATGGATGTGGATACAACATTTTTGAATGGTGTCATACAGGAGGAGGTGTACATGGAGCAACCACAGGGATTTGAGGTGCATGAGAGAGAGTCCCATGTGTGTAGGTTGAAGAAGGCCCTTTACGGGCTAAAGCAAGCTCTGAGAGCTTGGTATTCTAGGATTGATGCATATTTGTAGGAGTTGGGGTTCCAAAAAAGTGAAGCAAATCCAAACGTTTACTATATTGTGGTTGGTGGGGATCCACTTATTTTGGTATTATATGTAAATGACTTGATTTTTACAGGTATAGACAATGCCAATGCAGAATGCAGGAAAGATCTTGCATTGGAGTTTGAGATGAAGGACATTGGGCTGATGCACTATTATTTGAGTCTACAGGTGTGGCACGAGTCCGGACACATCTTCCTTGGACAGGGGAAGTATAATATGGATATTCTGGCGAGATTTCAAATGTAGGATTGCAGATCGATGACTAGACCTATGATCGCCAACTGGAAGAAGCTTCATGCTTCTGAGGGAGAGTTGGTGGATCCGACACTATATCGGAAACTCATTGGTTCTTTGATGTATCTGGTCAATAGTAGTCCAGATATTTGTTTTGCAGTGAACACTCTGAGTCAGTTTTTGGTGGAGCCTCAAAGAGTTCATTGGATTGCTGCAAAACATGTGTTGAGATACTTGTGTGTTACAATTGATTTTGATTTTGCTCTAGACTAGAGGAGAGCAGATGGAGTTAGATTGATTGGCTATACAGATTTTGATTGGGTAGATGGTGTGATGGACCGGAATAGTACATCGTGTGTTGTTTCAATCTGAGCTCAGCAGTGCTGTCTTGGTTTAGTCGGAAATAGAAATCAGTTGCATTGAGTTCTGCATAGGCAGAATATATGGCAGCTAGTCAGGCCAATTGTGAGGCCATTTAGCTTCACAAGTTATTGGTTGGATTATTTGGTCAAGAGTTGAGACCAACAATGATTTACTGTGATAATCGAAGCTGCATTAAGCTTTCAGAGAATCCAGTTTTTCACGACAAGTCAAAACATATTGAGATCAGGTACCACTTCATTCGAGATTATGTCCAGGGAGGTGCAGTGGAACTGCAGTGATTCCTATGGTGCGACACTACTGCAAGGTTTTTGACTGTTGTCCTTTTCTCCCTGCCAAATCTAGAAAGTGAAAGTATGAAATATTAAAATTCGATTGGGCAATTGTTGAATGAAATATTATTTTATAAAAATGTGTGGCGATGAATTGATTACAATAGATGGCCTGAATAAATAATGTTTGCATGGGCACTTAGGTACCTTTTGACAAAGGTACGACTTTTCAAGAGTTATATATATATGGATAGATAGATAGATAGGTATTTGTATATTTTATTATTATTATTTTTTAATATATAACATTGCCCTCTCCTTTTAAGATGCTGTGTCCTCAAAGTAGGGTATTGTGGTTCATTGCTAAAATAGAAATCTCTATCTCCCATGATGCATCCTCTTCTGGAGTATTTTTCCATTTAATGAGATATTCATTAATTATTCGAGAGCGTAGTCTCCTTTCCCTGATGGTAATGACATCTTCAGGTTCTAAAGTGAGTTTCCCTTCCTCATCCAAGGTAGGAAGTATCGTCTGAGTTGATTGATGTTGTTCCAACGTTTTTTTGGGACATGACACATGAAAAACGTTGTGAATCCAACTTTTATTTGGTAGGTCCAATTCTTATGCTACCGAACTAATTTTCCTGCTAATTTGATATGGTCCATAAAATATGGTTCATTGTTGCTTAAGAGATAATTGTTTGTATGGTTGGAGTCTTACGAACACTCAATTTGCTACTTCAAACTCTCTCTGTTCTATGATGATATGCTTGCTGCTTCGTACGATTTCACATCATTATTAGGTTATCCTAGACTATTTGTATTACCCTATGATTTTCCTCAAGTTGACTTCTTACTATTGGTACCTTTGTATGAATTTGAGCAAATTCCTTCAACTTGGGTGGTTCATACCCATATAGTGCTTGAAAAGGTGTCAGTTTGGTGGTTCAACTTCCAAAAGTTGCTTTTGAATTTGGCATCTCTATCGCTAATAGTGATCTTGGGAAAACCATGTAATTAGTAAAATTTTTACAGAATACTTCAACAATATGTTTAGCTGAATTAGTGTTCTTTATGCCCATAAAATGTGCATACTGAGTTAGTCGGTCCACTACCACTAAGATTTTATCTTTCCCTTCTGACAAGGGTAACCCTTCAATGAAATGCATGGCGATTCTTCTCACTTTTGGTTTGGGATGTTTAGGGGGTGGAGTAACCCAGGAGTCATGACATTTTCACTTTTGTTTCTCAGACATGTTTCACATTCTGCTACAGAGTTTTGAATTCCTTTATACATCTCTTTCCAAAAAAAACGGCTACCTGGCATTGTTGTAAGTTTTGAAAAATCCTATATATTCTGTAGCTGAAGGGTCATGGGATTCTTTTAGAAACTTGGATTTAAACTTTGATGTTGAACGTAGACAAATCCTTCCTTTATACCAAACGATGTGATTCCTCCTTTCAAATTTAGGATTTCTATCGGAACTATCAGTTAAGGAATATGTGTCTAGGTCCTTGGCATATTCGCTTCTGAATTCGGTGAACCATTCTAGAACTACAACTGAAATTGTGTATGACATGGCTTCTTCATCCTTTCGAGAAAGAGCATCAACAACTACGTTGTCTTTCCCTTTTTATGTAATATCTCCATATTAAAGGTGGCGATTCTTTCTATCTGTTTTTGTTGTTCCGTTGACAATGTCTTTTTTTGTAGAAGATATTGAAGACTAGTATGATTTGTTTGAATAAAATTTTTTCTTCCTAGAAGGTATTGTAGCCATTTTGCTAAGGAATGCATAATGGCAAACATTCTTTATCGTAAGTAGACTTCAAACATTCCTTGTTGTTGAGATTCCGACTTTCAAATGCTATTGGATGGCCTCCTTGCATCAATACCGTACTTATCCCAAATCCCTAAGCATTGCATTCAACCACAAAGTGTTTTGTAAAATCTGGAGTTGCTAATACTGGGGTTGTTGGCATAATTTCTTCAATGCATCAAAACACTTTTTGGCTTCATCGTTCCATTGAAATGAATTTTTTTAAGAGATTTGTTAGAGGAGTAGGCACATGAGCATAATTTTTCACGAATCTTTGGTAGCTAATTGTCAAGCCCAGAAATCTCCTTAGCTTAGATATGTTATTTGGCTTGGGCCACTTGGTGATTGTCTTTATTTTACTTCGATCGACTTTGACTCCTTCCTTTGATATCACATGACCAATATAATCCACTTCCTTTTTACTAAATGTGTATTTTGACATTTTTTCATAGAATTGGTGTTCTTCCAAGATGGTGAGTACTTTATCTAAGTGCTGGAGGTGCTCATTCCGTGTTTTACTATATATAAGGATATCATAAAAAAAACACTAATACAAACTTCCTTAGGTATGGTTGGAACAATTCATTCATTGCAGCCTGAAACGTAGCTGGAGCATTGATTAGTCGAAAGGGCATTACGTTTAACTCATAATGTCCTTCATGCGTCTAGAAGGTAGTTTTTGCTACATCCTCTAAGCTAACCCTGATCTAATAGTACCCAGATCTCAAATCTAGTATTGAGAAGTACTTGGCTCCATGAAGTTCATCCAACATTTTATCTAGGAAGGGAATAGGGAATTTGTTCATAATTGTTATTTTGTTTAGCCCTATGTAATCTATGCATAACTTTAAGGATCCATCTTTTTTCTGAACTAACACTATTGGGGTGGCATATGGACTTCTGCTTTTCGTAATGACACCACATCTTAATAGATCTTGGGTCAATCTCTCAATCTCTATTTTATGATGATGAGGATATTTGTAAGGTTTGACATTGATAGGTTTTCCCCCGGTTCCACCTCAATTATGTGTTCAATCTTCCCGTTTGGCGGTAACTTCATCGGTCGATGTTGGAACACCTTTTGTTTTTGAATTAGTTCTTGGATTTCGGAGGTTTGGAGGCTACTATCTCTGTTGTTAATAACTCCATTTCTTGACATCCTATTACGTAAGTTGGCATTCCCTTTCGAATCAGTCTTTCCATTTGATGCGATGACATAATTTTTGTGTGGGGTGGTTGGAAAAGTACAATTTGTAGTTTACCCCTAGCCACTTGAATTTAGTAAAGTGCTTTTGAATTTAGTGTTTGTAACCACTGAATTCCTAAAACCACATCTACTCCTCCTAGAGGCACTGCGAAGAATTGGGATTCGATGTTATAATCTTGCATTTGCAGCTTAACGTGTTGGCACCTTCCCACATTTTCAATCATTTTACCGTCTGCCACCATCACCTTCGTGTTAGATATTCAGTATACAAACAAGTTCAACCTCTTTGCGAGATTAACATTGATGAAGTTATGGGTGCTGCCTATATCTGTAAGGACCATGACATTGTTATTTTTGATACAACCATTTTGCTTTAATTTTTGAGGTCGAGATATCCCCGTAATGGTGTCCGGTGATATTCTTGATGCATTATCCTCTACTTTTGAGGAATAGTTTTGATGATTTCCTTCATTGTCCTCACTTGATCCTTCACCGTCAGAGCAAACTTCTTCTGCTTCACACATATATAGCTTTTGGTGGTTGATCTTTTGAGAGCATTTATGTTTTGGTTCCCACTTTTCTCCACAATAGTTACATTTTCACTCCATTCTCTGGGCATCCAAGTTGAGTTTGCCCCCCTCCCTTAAATGCAGTGGTATGTATTTTGATGTTCCCATATCTGATGTTTAGGGTGGATTCCTTCTTGAGTAGACTTTGTTGAATCTAGTCTGGGAAGACCTTTTAAACTTGTTCTCAACTATTTTTGCCTTACATCTTTCCTTCTACATGGTTGTAATGTTATGCATTTCTAATTCGTCTCTTATGTATTGTTTTAACCCATGCACATAAGTTTGAAGATGTTGCTCATCTGTTAGTTTTGGAACTCGGGTTGTCAATTCTTCCCATTCATATGTGTACTCATCTTCATTGCCCTTCTGTTGTATTCCGGTAATTTTTGCAAAGCGATCCTTCTCGGTTATGCCTTGAAACCTTCTAAGGAATCGTCCGTGAAATTGTTCTAGCTAAAAGAGTACACTTTTGTTGTAGCCTTCCACCATATGTACAAGTTATATGCATTACCATCCAACTGCATGGCAGACTATTTATCCTTTTCATTGCTGATATGTATATTATGGATGTCAAAGTATTCTTCGGCCTTATTAATCCATACAATACATTGCTTTTTGTCCCCATCGAACTTGGGTAACTCTACTTTTACTCTTATCTGATACCCATGCACTGGTGGAGCTGAGAAGAGTGGTGGTGGGTTGCGAATCTGGAACCCATGGGGGGATGGAATTGATTGATGATTTGGTGTTTTTGGAGTGCTCGGACTAGTTGCTTTAAAAAAATTTGGTTTCGGGTTGGTGGTATGTGGTGGGCTAGATGTGTGTAGAGGTTGCAAATTTGCTATTAAATTTTTAAGTTCAACATGTTTTTGGTTTTATTTTGCTATCAAGTTATTTATGTTTTGCTGCATCTCCATCCTAATCCCGGTAACGATCTTATTTTCGAGGATTTGAGCTAATTCTTTATTTTTTTCGATTTCCCCTTTTAAATCCTCATAATTCTTATTGACTTTTTCATTGAGTTTCTCCAATTTGGCATTAAAATCCGCGATTTCTTTGGTGGTTGATGGAATTTACTTTGAACTTAATCTTTACTAATTTTTATTGGCTGTATGTTCCCAATTAGCCACCGTTTATCTCTTTCGGAATTGTATGGACTATAATTTTAATTTCAGGTTGCACGAATTGTACGAAATTCCTGGATTTAAATTGTTTGGAACCAACACTCTAATTGTACCGTATAGATTTGTTGGAATGGCAGTTAGGTGTACGACTGGGCTGTGAATGGAGCGACGACTGGGTGTATGGCTTTGAGCGAGGATTGATGTATGACTTTGGCAGTGGTGACATGTACGACTTGAGTGGTACAACAATGAATGACAATAGTGGCATTTATGGACTAGTGCGACGACAAAATGTTGGATGGCGGCTAGTACAATGGGTGTCCTCTTGCTTTGATACCAATGAAATATTAAAATCTGATTGGACAATTGTTGAATGAAATATTATTTTATAAAAATTGTCAGAGATAGTGGTATCTCGGTATGTCCTCCATGATTAAGATGCGTTGCATGGAGGTGCATCAGCAGTATAGGTATCAGGATGGAGTAGAGGGTGAGATGCATCCTACTCAGTGGCATGAATCCAACTGTGTATGCATGCGGACCTTCCGAGGTGTTTTTCCTCATGCATGCCTGAGTTTTGCATGTACAACTGTTAATTAAAAATGCATGCAAAAGTGACTTTTTGCATGCACTAATATCAGGTTTTGGGTAAACCTAATTGATCAGTGAGATGATATAGGGAGGCAGAAGGTCACCAGTAAAGGTTACTTAGCAGACTAGTCAGAGAGAGATCAGTCATAGTCAGGAGGGCGCATCGTGCATGCCGAGGGCGACTTTATGAGAGAGAGAGGAGCTTCTGCAGTAGGGAGAGTGAGGGGATCTGAGCTGGATCAAACCTCATTTGATCAGAGGCACTTGGCTACCGGATATTGTGAGAAGAGGGAGCTCATCAGTGAGGTTTCTTCAGTGATTGGAGGTTGGGTGACTTTCAGAGTAGGAGGGGCGCACTGTCTGAGGAGAGAAGCTCGTTGTGCATTTGGTTGATTGATTGCGCAACTGAGACTTTCAAAGTAGGCCTTCCTTAGTGATTGAGGAAGATCTGTGACGATCAGAGTTCATATTTGTTAAGATCTGATTCAGTACAAGTTTTCGGCGGTTGGAGGAGGGCACACTTTTCCATGCAGAGAGAGGGGCACATTCTTCAGGTCTAGACAGTTGGCCTTCTTCTTTGGTAGAGCAGATGAGAGATGTGGAGTGAGAGACATAGTACAGACAAAGATTGACTTGCAAAGATCTTGATCCGTATTGACAGTTAGGGCACATCTCATTAGTGCATGCATCAGTCTTTGCATGCAGATCTAGGGTTTTGGATACTCGTCAGGTTCGGTTTTTTCTTCTGAAGTATTTGTATGTATTCATCTTCTACTTGCTTTGGTTTGGGCTCGAGATAGAAGATAGCCCCACAGATTGCTAGTTTTCCCCGTTTGGATTTTCCAGGGTACATCCTAAGTTATTGTGTGATTTCTGTGTATTTTCATTGTGGAAGTGTTAAAAGATCTATAGTGTTTGTATCTTAAGTCATTATTGCATTTCTGATTTATAGAGACTCAAACCGCTTGAGATCTCAGGGCATCCAGAGGGAGTAGTGATCTTTGGATAATATTAACAAAAATGTTTGAAGATGATTTGATTACAATAGATGGCCCTAATAAATAATGTTTGCGTGGGCACATGGGTACCTTTTGACAAAGGTACGACTCTTTAAGAGTTATAATTGTTTGATTTATTAATCCTTTTTATATTGATAAATTATTGTCTTTTATTTTTATTTTTTATTTATATATAACAGAGTCCTTCTCCACTCTCTCAAATGAGTCAGTGAATGCTTGTGTGTTTTGTGTTGTATGTTCTCCTCTCACCTTGGCTGCCATTTGTATTCTTGAGTTGAGCCAAACCCTGAACTCCTAAGTGATCAATGGTTGAGATTAGTTCTCCCCCTCACTTGAAATCAATGGCTAAGATTCATTTAATTAACTTAAATCACTAATGCCCAAAACTTAGGCATTTTATTAAATTAACCTCAATTAATTCTAAAATGACATTCACTTTAATAATTAACTTAATAAAGTGAATTTCCAAGGTTTTGAGAAGTATTAATGATGATTTCCATAGGTTAAACACAAACCCATGTGGAATTACTTGTTTGAGTTACAAACTTCAACAACAAATTGCTTGAGAAGTGGTGCAACACTTTTGATTAAAAGTGGTTTTCTTACCGGAAGTCAAGTCAATAGGTTTTGAGCTTTGTAATCATACGAGTTATTATTGGAATGGTCCTTTTTGGATTTCATAGCATTGTCAGGAGATTGGAGGGGTGGTGGTTGCCCTTTAATCCTATTTGCGGTGGTGGTAATAGTTGGTGGTGAGATAGTGTAGAGCTTGAATGGGGAAATGCATGATGAATGTAGGTTTTGAATTGGTAACGGATGTGGAAAGCAATGTTGTGAAAATATTTGATTTCTCTTGATTTTTTTCCTTTTTCCTAGTTTTCTAGTTTCTTGAGTTTTTCAAGTTTTTCAGCTTTGAGTTTATTCTTGTTGATATTTGTCGATTCATTCCCCAATTTTTCTGATATCTTGAGTTCATGGCACTCCACAATATATTGTTGATATTGATATTTGCAAATATTGGTGGAAAGTGTCAAGGGTGCATTGATATGCATCTAGGTATTGTAGTACCAGATGAATCTGTTATATGCATTAAATTTTGTTAGGAAACATCCATGTTTATTGTGTTTACATGGCAGGTTTAGAAAATCAAGGATTCATGTAGATGATTTGATAATTAGAGTTGTGGATGACATAGATGAACCTTTATGTTGATTAAGTTGAGCATCTACAAGGCTTAATGAAATGTTTGTTACAATCTTATAGATGCTTGTTTAACAAGCATGGTTTTTGCTTTTTTTAATTCTAAATATCACAATCCATTGTATATTTAATTTCACCTTGTGTATTCGATTATTGACATTGAAGTATTTCCATGCTATATTGTATTTTTTTTCGATGAAATGCACATCAGAGGAAACCCTCTAGGTACTTCCCCTCATTTCGAGGATGGTAAATAGGAAACATCACAGGTAAACTGTTCGGTTGCTGTTTTGGAAACCTATCCTAATGGGGACATTGAGTGAGGCCACAATATTCACAAAGGTAGGCATCCTAGGGACTTGACCCCATGACCCCATGCTTGCAATTCACAACATTTAAGTCTCAAGTCTCAACCACTCGAGCTGACCCACCGAGCTATGCTCTATCATATTTTATATGTAGTTCTAATCATATTCTTATGCTTAGATCTTTTGCGTTTATTTGATGTTGAGTATTAAGATATTAGGGTCTATTACCCTTGTAAGAAGGCTTCCCTTTTTTACATAGAAGGGCCCTATTTCAATTATTTGATTGTGAAGAATTTGTATCTCTTATCTGAGCGTTCTTTTTATTTTGCTTATATTGTTCCACACATGGAATATAATATGTATCGTTTATAGTTGCTTCGTTTAGGTCTTAATAGTCTATGCACTTTGTCATGGAACCATCTTGCTTCTACAATAGGAACATTGGAGGAACAAATGGAGGCTAGGAAGGCTAGATTGATTCCTTTACTAGACTGCCTTGGACTTATCGTTCTAACTCTTCTAATTTTCCCATGATTGAGTTTGTGTGGTATTTGGACTGGTAGGATGAGTGCTATTTCGAGATCCACTTCTTGATGTGGAGCTATTCTATTTGGTGAGTTATTTGGATTGGCATCTTACAAGATTCTAGAGTAAGTGCTTAAGTCAGGCATGGACCTATAGAGAGGTTTGACCATCATAACTTTCATAAAAACACATCCATTTGGCTTGCAACATATCCACAAGACAAATATGCAATTTATCCTTATCTTCATATAAGTTAATTATTTCTTCTTCTAGAAATGAAGGATATTCTTTCAAGGATGTAGAGGGATATTATACTAATGATGCCAGTTCATGGCCATAAGAACTGGCATTATTGGGAATAGCAGGTGTTGGCATTTCTCCCGTTGAAAAAAAATACTAATAATGTCAGTTATAGTATAACATCATACCTTTTAGTTTTTACATTAAAATGTTAATGGTTGGTGTGAATTTGGATGTAGAGGAAGGCAGTTGGGTTGTGTGAATCCCACTGCTATGCTTCTTTTCTAAATCAAAATTGTGATCATACGATGCCTCCTAAATTGGGACATGAGGCTTTTTCATGAAATTCTTCTACAATAAATTATGCGTACATTCTATATGTATTCAAATATTGGATTCATTGCATTGGTTTTGCACCAAACTAAATATAGCTCTGATTGTTCAAATATATTAAAAGCAGGCTATATCACTAGCTATAATATAACAATTGTTTCGGGTTTATCATCATGTTCAAAAAGGAATACCCTCAAAGCCCCATTCTGGGTCTTGAGTAATCCTGAAGTGAGGGCTTTGTTAGCTGGGTCTTGAGTAATCCTGAAGTGAGGGCTTTGTTAGCACTCGGGATTGCACGCTTTAGAATCCTGGTGCCAACTTTGTCGTCGAAACATGCATCCATAAGTTGGTGGCAGTGAGGATTACTTAGAGGTTTTTTTGTGGTTTATTGGTTGAGGCATATTCTAGGGACCCACGTTCATCAGCTCATAATCAGCTTTCGTTGGTGTTACAGTTTGGTTACATGCAAAACATTTTTTACTTTTTTCTACTTTTGGACAGATGCATGCAAGATTTGATGGTGATGTACAATGCTCACATGCCAGATCTGATTGCATATTCACGTTTCTTGGTGTAATACTAATCTAATGAACCTAGTTTTAGCGACATACATGAAGTTCTGTTCCTTGGTGTCATTTGGATCCAATAAGCATTTTTCAGCAGCATGCCTGATGTTTCTACTTTTAGCAATGTCTGTTTTTAACACCGTACTTTTATTAGAGTGCCATATTTAGTCTAAGTTTTTGGAGCATGGAGGTACACTAATTATGATCTAGTTGTTGCAACTATTTATGGGTTAGTGAAGTCCTTTGTTGATTGTGTTATAACTTGATGGCTCATGTGTGTTTATTTTTCTGTTTTGCGCATATACATGGGTGTGTGTGTGTGTGTGTGTGTGTGTGAGAGAGAGAGAGAGAGAGAGAGAGAGAGAGAGAGAGATGTACTAGGTGCTAATTTAGAAATCGACAAAGTCATTCATGCGTGATGTATTTGATTTCCTAAGTGCACTTGTCAAGATGATTCTACTTAGGTGCCAACAAATAAAGTTTTTCTTATATTGTGAAGCCTTTAAATTAGTGAATTATTAGTGCTGCCTCAGATATGTGATTCTTTGCTGAGTTTAGTGACTAAAGAATGTTTGGTGCAGGTCATACTAAGTGACGGAGACTTGTCTAGTTTATCCAATATGAAGTTTAACTTAGAAACAAATCAGGTAGCCGTCATGGGAAAGTTAAAACAAAAGGAATGCCAAGATCCTACATTGGTGAGTTCTACACACTTCATCAACTACTAAATTCCTTCATCTATGTGCAAATAAAATATGCTAAAATTTATTTGAATTTAAAATGACGGTAGAGTTGTCAACCTAGCACCTACATGGAAACCTTGCTAGATGGCATAGCACAATTGTTTGAGTGTCACCTTTCTGATTAGATGTTGTTGAAGCCTCTAGTGAAGATGATATAGCAACTCGAATAATCACTTTTACTTCGTTAGTGCTTGAATAAAGTAATGAAAAACAAAATCATCAAATGTAATGTGGTCAAAAGTAGCTAGATTGGAGCCCATTCAAAGATTATATTGAAAGATAGTGTGATTATATGGATCTAAACATATTGATAAATATCCAATGGTAAATTTGTATAAGCATTGGAGGTAATTTATTATTCTATTCATATCCCTTTTTGGCTCTTCTGAAGATGGATTTTTGTATGGTGCCACCTCAACATCTCATTTGGCGAGATGATCTCATACACTGAATGAAAGATAAAATTGGGATTGTATGGATCAAAGTATATTGATTAGATACATGTATTTTTGGTTCTTGAAAATGAGCAGAATTGGGACTTGGTTAGTGCTAAAACATGAAATGTCTAAAGGAAAATTTGTATAAACATTGGAGATAGTGTTTAATTCTATCCATATCTCATTTTGTCTTTATGAAGATGGATTCTTTTATGTTACTACCTCAATATATCTTGTGGAAAAATGATTTTGTACATGCACTGAAAGTGTACTCCTACTTGCGATAAATCTTATACTTTCCTATTATATCAAGATACATTTTGTGTGAATTGTATGGATAGTTACAACATTACTAAGTTGCCCTTTTTCATATACTCTTCCACATTTGGTTTTCCCCACTTGACATTGTTAATATAGTTCAAACAATTGGGTGTTGTTTTACTCACACGTGTGGATAGGAATACACATTAGAATGCGAAAGAGTGAATTCATTCATCCATTAGATGATACACTGTCTCATTGCATAGTTTATGGGCCTTTTGTTAGCAAACTTGTCATTGATGTCAAAAGAAAATACCATGGCGAGGTTTCCAAAACCATGGGCTTATTAGTTAAAAAGGAGAAGGAAATTAATTATTTATCTAAAGGTCTCTTATACATAATACAAAGGAAAATACCGTGGGTGGGTTTTCAAAACCATGGGCGGGTTTCCAAAACCATGGGCTTATTAGTAAAAAAGGGAAATAAATTATTTACTTAAAGGCTAATGTGTCTTTTCAAATAGACCCAACTCTTTATGAAGGGTCTCCAATAGATATATATATCCAAGAAGATTTGAAGGGAAAGTGGGGTGAGCAGAAAAGAAATATCATTCTAAGAGGAACCTCTCAAGAAGAAGTATGTATGTATAAAGAAGGTGAGGGAAAGAACGACGAAGGGAATATAAATGATTATTCAAAGAAGTCTTATTCAAGGAAGCAAGAATCGTAATTAAGGGGTTGGTGTTGCTCAAACGAAGAGATTGGTGTTTCTTGCTAAGTTGGTGCTTAGCGGTGGGTATTGGTGTCTCGAGTAGGTTAGTGTCTACGAATATTTGTAATAGTAGGTTGATGCCTACGAAGAATTATAAAGAAAAGTTTTTGTGGTTTTCTCTCGAAAGGGTTTCTATGTAAATCTTGTGTTCTATGTTTTGTAATTGATTGATCTTACATGATTGTTTTATTGTGGTAATTGAATTTAAATAAGTGAAAAGATTGTCTTATACTGATTAACCCCCCTCTCAATATAAGTGTGTGTTCAACAATTGGTATCAAAGCATATTCCTTCAGAAATAGTGTAATAGTTGGGAGGTAGATCTCTCGAGAGCACACATGGCCAGTAAAGAAGGTTTCTCCACAAGCATAGCTCTATTGTTCGATGAAACAAACTATGCATTATGGAGCATAAGGATGCAAACATATCTAATGGCTCTCGGGTTTGATATTTGGGAATCAGTCAGGACTTGTTATACAATCCAACAACTCCACCAACAAATGTGACTGGGAAGAAGCCTAGTGAAAATAATGAAAAAGCCATGAATGCGATCTTGTGTGGTTTATTAGAATCTGAGTTTGTCAAGATGATGCATTGTGAATTAGCAAAAGAGATTTGGGATAAGCTTCAAAATATCTATGAAGGTGATAGAAAGGTTAAGAAGGAAAAGCTCCAAACTCATAGAGGACAGTTTGAGACTCTGGAAATGAAAGTCGAAGAAAATGTTGCAGCCTATCTCCTCCATGTGGATGAAATTCTCAACACCAGCAAAGGACTTGGTGAAAAGGTTGAAGATCCATTGATTGTACAAAAGGTGTTAAGGTCACACTCCTTAAGATTTGTTGCCAAAGTTTCCGCTATTGAAGAGATGAAGGATATTGATAAATTGACAATGGATGAATTGCATGGGATTCTCATTGCATATGAAATGTGGATCGAAAAAGAAAAGCCATCAAAGAAAGAAGCAACTTTCAAAGCATCAAAGAAGATGAATAACAAAGAGCACAATTCAAGCGATTGTTTTAGCTGTGAATCAGATGCAGAGGAAGGACATTGTGAGAAAACTCAAAAAGGGATCTAGTAAATATAAAAGTAAGTTGTCGTTTAAATGGTTTAACTGCGGGGAAGTAGGAGATTTGCGGCTAAGTGTCCATATGCAAAGGATGAAAGTACTGATGAAGAAGAAGACCATAATGTAAAGAAAGGGAGCAAAAATGATCAACACAAAAGGAACCACAAACATGACAAGCATGAAAAGGAGAAAAAATCTTATAAGCAAACGAAGAGTCTCTACTCAAAAGGGGTTAGTGACTTGTTTGAAGAGAGCAGTGAAAGCATTTTTAATAGTGATAGAGAAGATACTCTCTTTATGGCAATTGAAACAAAGATTGATGCTTTGAATAATGAAGACACGGGGGAAGAAACAATTGATTAAGAAGAAGAAAGTGCCGAGATAGATGGGGAAGTGGATCTTGAAGAAGAGCTCATTTGTGCCTTAAGTGAAATAAAGAAGCTTAAGAAAAATAATTTGAAACAAAAGGAGCAACTACAGATATATGAAGAGGAGGATCATAATTGAAAAGAAAAAATATTACAAAGTCTTGAAGAAATGAAAAAGACCTTTATAAGCCGAAAGATTCAAGTAGAAGAGGCAAAACATATAGAAGTAGTGAGAAGCCTGCTAAAAGAAAAGGAAGAAATTTGTGAAGAGTTAGAATTTGAAATTGTTTCCTTAAGAAAAGAATTGGAGAATTCAATTGCTCAATTGAATACAAGCTTTAAGTTTGAAAAGAGCGTTGAAATCTTAGTATCATCAATTGCCAAAGGTCACCATTCATCAAGATTGGTCTTGGCTATGATAAGAATTAGGAGAATCCTAAAGAAAATTCAAACTCTGAGGCTAAATAGCCAGCAAAGTAGGTGAATGAGAAGAACCTAAAAGTTGTGTGCTGATGTCTAAAAAACGCCATAAAAAATGAAGGCAATAGGATGAAGGACAATGATGTCCTACAAAAACCTGACCTTCCTCACAAGGACAACAAGGCTAAAACATAGAATGTCTTGCATGTGGAAGGTTTGAAACATAATCTACTCAGTGTTAGTCAAATGTGTGATCAAGGACACATTTTTTGTCAATGCCATGAGTTAAGGAAGACATGCTCAAAAGAATTAGTGGCAAATGCATTTAGAACCTCCAATGATGTATATATTCTTAAAGAAATCAAAGGAGAAAATGCTATATGGTTATGGAATAGAAGAATGGGCCTATGAACTTTGATAATCTAGTGAAATCAGCACTAAACAAGCAGTGAGAGACATGCAAAAGATCAAAAAACCTTCAAACACTATTTGCAATCAATGTCAGCATGGGAAGTAGACAAGAGCAAGCTTCAAATCAAAGGAATACTCAACATCAAAGCCATTCGAACTTGTACATACGAACCTTTGTGGGCCAATAAGAACAATACCTTGCAAGTGTACAAGCCTTGGGTTGACAATTAAATGTACTTGTAAGATGAATTCCCTTTAAGAAATAATATGGTGTATAGCGAGGGTGCCATTTTGGCGCCATTGCTGAGGAGGTGTCAAGGGTTTATGAAGTTTTTATTTTTCTGAATTAGATAACACATAGTACGGGGATTTACATTGCAGGAACTGTCAACAATTCTCCTTGTAGTATCTCATACGAAGTGTTTTGCATATAGATTAGAAGCATATATATGCAAGAATAGAGCCATAAATCCAAGAACATGATACAACAGTAAGAGCCACGCAAAGTACTAACATATTGGCAGGAGAATTGGTGAGGGAGGAAAAGGAGGAGATTTATCGAACCCCCAATTTGTCATACAGATAGGTGTTTTGGTCAACAAGTTGGTTCTACAGTCCTTTTCACACCTACGATAGAGACCGTAACAAACAAAAGGTTGGATTAGTGGACAAGAAACTCCTAAATACCAAGAGAATCCAATCCAAGAACTCGAGTTCTCTATTCCTTCTAAGAATCAACAACTTTTGGACGACCAAGTGGTGGAGAATCAATCCTATAAACATCATGGTTTCTTAAGAAGGAGAAGGCTCTAATGAACAAGAGCCTATGACTATTGAATTTCCAATTCAAGAGTCCGATGGAACAATTGAAATGAAGAACATTTCACCTGTTGCTTTGCCAAACTTTCATGGCAGTCTAGTGAAGATCTTGACACTTTTCCCTTTGAGTTTGATGTACTTTATCGTGTTATAACTATTCCATTGCTCATAAACTTAAGTTGTTTCCATCCACTCTCAAAAAAGCTACACTTCCCTGGTTTATGGGACTTGGAGGAAATTCTATCCGAACATGTGAAGAGATGCCCCAAGTGTTCTTGAGGAAATATTGAGATTATTGCAAAGCTAGACTTAAGAGATGACATTTTCAAGATGACCCAAAAAGAAGATGAAAGTTTGGAGGACTATGTTGAGAGATTTCAGTATAATTTGCAAAGATCAAAGAAGCATAAGTTGGATATTGACACTCTTTAAACTATTCATTTTTGAGGCATTTGAGATGAGTGTATTGATGTACTAAACCAAATGGGAGTAAGGGATGTTTTCCAACTATCCTATGAGGAAATTGTTGTTCCGTGTAAACAATCCTCAAGGTAATGCGAAACATGCTACAGGTCCTAGAGATTTTATGTTAGAATCACAAATCATCCAGAGGAGGATTACTTGAGCTGAAATTGGTAATTTGTTGGACAATTTTAAGACCGACATTCTTAGTTCTTTAAGCTTGCAATTTGATACATGGTTGGCCAAAAAGAAGTAGGAAGAAGCAGAGTGGGCATTGTTTTCTATTTTGTTTTAAATGCAAAAAGATACATCTCCTTAGGTATTGCTGATTCAACAATGTTGAATTCTGTATCATTTGTGAGCGAAACCATGCCACCACAACCTGCCTTTTTCTGTCAGGACTAAAGGTTGTGTACCAAGGAACTAATGAAGAGATGGAGCATATCTGTTTTATTACTCATAAAGCGACCTTGGCATCTTCTCACCCTAGGTATGGTTCAAGATCCTTCTCAATTTTACAATGTTTTCTGGACTAGCCACCAAATGCCATACTCTTTTCAACCTTAGTATTCCTCCATCACTTGATCGTAAGGTCTATCTTAGCCAACCCAAGGCTATAAATGGCCACAAGGTTGGAGAGGGTTTCGCTTTAGAGCCTAGCAACAACAGGCCACTCAACAAATTCTGCAACAATAGTTTCAATTATCTCAGTAGCAACAGTTACAACTACTTGCTAGCAACCCTCCATCAAGACCACAATTACCTGTCCAACCAACTGCTAACCCAGTAATAAAACAACTCAATCTCCTTATATCGTTGAGTTGTCTAGCTTTCTACTTATGTCGTCTCCACTATAGATTGCCAGGATATACACTTAGTGTTAGGGAGAGTTTTCAATAATCAAGCTTCTTTAATTATCATAGAAGATGATGCAGAGGAAGCTCAAGACACAGTAGAAAAACATCTTGCAGAAGAGCAATATGCTGCTCACCCAACGAATACACCACAAACTACTTTTCTAGAGGCTTTAGAACAACAACAGTCCGTGGTTGCATAACTTCCTTTATATCCGGAGCGGTTAAGTTTAGCTAAGCCCTTTTCCTAGCCTGAGTTTGGCTTTCTAGGAGAGTTGAGAAATGTGTATTAAGATTCCTTTATTTCAAACTATCAAGGATGTCCCCATCTATACCAATGTTGTCCGTGAACTATGCCTAAGAAAGCCTGATAGGAAGAAGAAGGATCCTCAAACTGTCCATGTGGTTGGTAAGCTAGTAGATCTAATGCTTGGAAATAATTTCGCTACCAAGTACACAGATCTTGGAAGCCCTATTGTTGATGTCCACACTAACAATACTTGAATTTGAAAAACTTTAATTGATCTAGGGGCTGCCATAAAAGTTATGACCAAAGAGACTATTAGAGGCTTAAACTACCTAATTTAGGACAAACTTTAACAACTCTACAATTAGTGGCTGATCCACTGTCAAACTTGAAGGTATCCTAGAAGACATTGTTGTTTCCATGGATTCTTAGGAGTATCCAATAGACTTTATGGTTATGTAGCCAAAATCCAACCCCTTAATCTTAGGCAGGTCATGGTTGGCAACTGCTGATGCCTATATTGGTTGTAGATTTGGAGATATGACAACCTCCCAAGGAAATTCCTCTAAGAAACTCACTTGATATGTTCCTGCCAAGCTTAGAATTAATCATGATACATCTCTTTGGTTAGGAAACAGGGACATTGATGAAGAGAATGCTGTACAAATACTCACCCTAGACCAATCAATCTTATATAAGGAAGCGACTGAGGATGACATGATCGGCAACTTTATCATAGATCATAGCTCATTCCAACATCCAACATCCACATTTTTCAGTTATATCCTAGATCGAAATATTCAAGAAAATTGTTTGTTGACTTCTCTCTCCTTACAGTCAGGTCGTGTGCCTTATCCACCTCCTACCATAGCAAAATCTTCCAGTAAGCTTGTTGAACTTAGTCTAATAAGAAAAAACATCGAATATCAATTCTGGGCTAGATCCTTTACAGAAATGACAATTGATTGCCTAGTTACAAGATCATAGTGGTGCATTCGCCTAGAAATACATTGAAATGAGAGGAATCCATCTCGACTTTGTACTGGTCATATTTATACAAAGGATGAATCTAATCCTATTCGACATCTCCAACAACAAATGCATGCTTCACTATGAGAGATAATGAAAATGAACTACATAAATTGCTCAATGTTAATTTCATTTATCGTATATCTGATAGTCATTATCAATACTAGTAATTATTCCTTAGAAAAATGGGAAGTGGCAAATTTGTATCGATTATCGTGAACTCAACAAAGCCATTTTAAATGACCAGTCTCCTCTACTTTTCATAGATAAAGTCCTTGACACATTAGCAGGGAAGAAATATTTTTCCTTCCTCAATGGTTTAGTGGGTACAACCAATTCAGATTGTTCCCAAGGATCAAGACAAGACTACCTTCAGCTGCCCATGGGGAACCTTTGCCTACCGGGTATTGCCTTTTGGACTTTGTAATGCAATAGCTACTTTCAGCACCCTGTTTTTGGTATATTTTCTGCTTGATAGATGATTTTGTAGAAGTATATATGGATGATTTCATTGTCTATGGTACTACATTTGAGGAAGCTTTGACTCTTTGGGTAAAGTACTTAAGAGCTGTCAAGAAACAAATCTCTCTCTCAGCCATGAAAAAAATGTTACATGTGATTAAATGAAGGGATTGCTCTTGGTCATCATATTTCTCCTACAAGCATAAATGTCAATCCTGCAAGGATAGAGGTAATATCTATGCTTCCTACACCTAAGACTTAAAAAGATGTTCACAGTTTTTTAGGATGTGCTGGTTATTGTTGTAAATTCATTGAATATTTTACAAACAATATCTCCCTTATTGACTTTGATTAGGAAATATGCAAACTTTCATTGGACTAAACAATGTGAAATTGATTTTGATGCTCTCAAAGAAAAGTTTCATATTTCTCCTACAAGCATAAATGTCAATCCAGCAAGGATAGAGGTAATATCTATGCTTCCTACACCTAAGACTTAAAAAGATGTTCACAGTTTTTTAGGATGTGCTGGTTATTATTGTAAATTCATTGAATATTTTACAAACAATATCTCCCTTATTGACTTTGATTAGGAAATATGCAAACTTTCATTGGACTAAACAATGTGAAATTGATTTTGATGCTCTCAAAGAAAAGTTATCTGTGGCACTAGTTATGACAGGGACAAACTGGTCCTTGCCATTTCACTTTTTTACAGAATCTTCAGAAACAACTATTGGGGCATTACTTGGACATGAATAAGAACTGAAGCTTTCTGCAATTTACTTCTTTAGCAAAAATCTTGCCCTTGCAGAATTGAATTACATAGTGATGAAAAATGAATTTCTTGCAGTAGTATATGCCATTAATAAGTTTCGTAACTATTTTGTTGCGTACCTTGTTTTTATACATACTGATCATTCTGCCATTAAGTATTTAATGAATAAATTATCACTAATGGAATAGTGACTAGGTGGCTACTATTGTTGCAGGAGTTTGACATAACCATCTTTGATAAGCACGAACAAGAGAATGTTGTAGTCAACTTCCTCTCTAGGCTCACCAATGATGGGGATGCCATTCTTGTCAAAGATGTTTTTTCCTGATGAATATTTATTTGCATTATCTACTAACACTCCATGGTTTACAGATGATGTTAATTATTTGGCTACAGGAAAACTTCCAGCACATCTCTCACCAAAAGAAAAACAAAAGATTATCAGGCAAAGTACCATGTATGCTTGGGTACACGGATACCTCTTTTGCATGGGTCTAGATCTCATCATCTGACGTGCTGTTCTAGAGGATGAGATTTACATCCTAAAAGTTTGGCATGCAAAACCTTGTGGTGGGCACTTTGTTGGTAAGATGACTGCACATAAGGTATTGCATCTAGGGTCTAGACTACTATTGTCCTATCTTTTTTTGAGATGCCAAGCAGTATGTGAGGAGCTGTGATAATTGCCAGAGAATGGAATAGCCTATTCAGTGTGATGAGATGCCACTTTAGACTCAACTCATGTTGGAGCCTTTTGAGAAATGGGGTGTTGATTTTGTGTAGGGCCTATCAACCCTCCATCTAGACAAAAAGCTCATATCCTTGGCTTCACTGGCTATGTCATCAAATGGGTTGAAGCCAAAGCACTTCCAAGGGCTGTACAACAAGCAGTAGAAGATTTTGTTTATGAAGATCTTTGTCTGCTATGGTGTACCATGTAAGATTGTTACTGATCAAGGGACCCAAATTACTTCCAAACTCATTTAGGCCATCACCAAACAGTACTAGATTCGACACAGGACATCTTCACCATACCATCCACACGCTAATGATCAAGTGCAAGTTACCAATAGAGTTCTGGAATTTATCCCGACCACGATTGTGTAGATCCATCACAAGGATTGGGCCAATAGACTTCTAGAAGTTCTATGGGTTTACTGGACTACAAACCTTACACCTTATGATCTTGTATATGGTAAACATGTAGTACTTCTCGTTGAGTTTGAAGTAAAGACACTAAGAAATGCATTACAGGTGGGATTGGACCTTTCAGAAACCCAAAAGCACTTGGTGAAACACCACAAGATTTACACCTTATGAGCTTGTGGTAAGTATGTAGTACTTCCCATTGAGTTTGAAGTAAAGACACTAAGAACTGCAATATGGGTGGGATTGGACCTTTTAGAAGCCCAAAAGCATCGCTTGAGAAAATCAATGTGCTCGGTGAAATTCGTCAGGCTACCTTGCACTACACTTTTGTTGTTAAACAACAATGGGTAAAATGGCATGACAAATTCATCAAGAAGAAGAAATTCTAGGTAGGAGGTTGGACCTTTTTATATCATTCTAGGTTCAAAGATTTCAAGGGCAAGCTTTGCACTCATTGGTTGGGACTATACTAGATTGACACTGTTTATGGCAATGGTTATGTGAAGCTATGTGCCATCGATAAAGCTCGGATACCTCTCATGGCCAATGGCCATCATTTTCAATTATACTAGAAGCCATTATCAAAGGATGCCTTCTTAGAAATATTGCTACTCCTAATTTAGAAGAAGTTGTTAGAGTTTATGGTATCTCGGGATGTCCTCCATGATTCAAATGCCTTGCATGGAGGTACATCAGTAGTATATGCATCAGTGTGGAGTAGAGGGTGAGATACACTCTACTCAGTGGCATGAGTCCATTGGTGACTGCATGCGGGCCTTCCGGGGAGTCTTGCCTCTTGCATGCATGAGATTTGCATAACCAGTTAGTAATTAAAAGATGCATGCAAAAGAGACTTTTTGCATGCACAGATATTAGGTTTTTGGCAAACCTAATTTATCGGTGAGATTACTATATAGAGGCAGGAGGTCCTTGGATGAGGCACTTCAGTTGACTTATTTGAGAGAGATCTATCAAGAGTGAGGAGGGTGCATTAGTGCATGTAGGGCGACTTTCTGAGATAGAGAGAAGCTTTTGTAGGAGGGACATGGGTGTGATCTGAGCTGGATCAGACATCACTAGTCCAGAGGCACTTGGCACCCAGATCTGTGGACTAAGATAGTTCACTAGAGTGGATTCTGCAGAGATTGTGGAGGACGACTTCTAAAGTGGGAGAGGGGTGAATTACCAAAGGGAAGAAGAGCTCATTCAGAGTCCGATCTGCTGATTGAGCGTCTGAGACTTTCAGAGTAGCCTTGCCTCGGTGTTTGAGGAAGGTCTGTAATGATCAGAGCTCAGATCTGCTGAGATCTGATCCAGTATGAGCATTTGACATCCATAGGGAGGGCGCACTTTTCCATGTAGAGGAAAGGTGCATTCACCGGTTGAGAAGTTGGCTTTCTTTCGCGGTAGAGTAGATTAGAGCAGAGTAGTGGGAGAGGCAGTATAGTTAGAGCTTCCTGCAGACAGACTCAGATCCAGATTGACAGCTCGGGCACATTTTTGTTGATGTATTTGTAACTTCAGAATGTATTTCACATGTATATTTTTATTTTGTCATTATACTTCTGACGGAGAGGTTTCATTCCTCCGATCGGGAGGGTTATCATTGTACTTGAGTGGGTTATTAGACTCCCCTAGTGGGGTCAGACCAGAGTTAGGGTATAATGGGTTATTAGACTCTCCTAGGAGAAGTCAGCCCAGTTAGGGTAAAAGGCAAGTGAAGTAAAGTATAAATAGAGAGTGTGACTCTCTCATTTGAATCATTCACTCAGTCACTCATTCGCATAAGTGAGAGAGAGACAAGTTTGCACAAGTGGAGGAGAAGGAAGCTGCTGGTGACCATCTTCTTGTTTTGGGGTTTTGTATTATTGCTCCTTCTATCTCTCAGGAAGTTGCGGGGTTTTCTCCTTTATGGTTTCCCCAGTAAAATGCTTTGTGTCTATTGTCTCTTATGTTTGATATGCTGTGCATGTTGTTCTCTCTGATAAGATCCTAGACCATATTGAATTAAATGTTAAAAAACTAACAATTTCCTCTGTGCATGCATCAACTGATGCATGCAGATCTAGGGTCTTGACCCAGTCAAGATTGAGTGTTACAACTGAGGTAACATTGTATGTACTTGTTTATTTCATATATTGCTCTGGGCTCGAGATAGTAGAAAGCTCCACAGATTGCTGGTTTTCCCCGTTTGGGGTTTCCAGGGTATATTCAGTGTTGTGTGTGATTGATTGAGTATTTCAGTGTTTTAAGTGTATAGACATCTACGACATTTGATTCTTAAGTCTTTAAATGCATTATTGATTTATAAAGACTCAAACCGCTTGAGATCTCAGGGCTATCCAGAGGGAGTAGTGATCTCTGGATAAAATTTACAGTTGTTAGTATAGTGGCTATGGCATTGATACTTACAGTCTAAGTCACATGACATGAGGACACGGGTCACGGAGGACACGAAAATACAAGTATTCAACATGAGACACGACGACCCCGAAAACAGGACACGGGGGACATGTTATATATATATATATATATATATATCTTAAAAAAATACATAAAGATCCACATTTAAAAAAAACTAAAAGTCTATACATCAATCTAAATCATAATATCATTCAATTGAAATTTGACAATGATGAATCAATAATAAAATTATCAATGCACAATGAACAATGACATTGACATTGAATCATGAACTTAAACCATCAAAATCAAAATGTATTGTTCTCAAATGTTTGTTCGTTGCTGCGACATAGGGCCGCGGGTGTAGCTGCTGCGTGTGCATTGTGCTCTATTCACGCGCCTCTTCCCTAGATTGCTCTATTCACAGGGCTCTGCCCTAGTGTGCCTTCGCCTCGACTCATGAGCTATTTGTTGCTACAACAATTGTTGTAGCTGCTGCGTGGCTTCAACAAATGGGCAGTTACATGCTACACCCTCACGACCTCACAACCTCACTTTTCCACTCCATCGGCAAGCTCTCAACAAGCAACTACGAGTCGGAAACAGTCACGATCTCTGCAACCACGAGCTCTATTCTCCATGGGCACGACAGCTCTCTTAAATCGTCAACAAAGAAGGGGCCCAAAAAGAAGAAAGCCCATGTTTTAACCCACAGGAGTGAACTTTTGATAGGACACGTGTCCAGAAATCGTGACACGATCATGGCACGTGTGCGACATGTGCCAGATAGTGTCAAGATTTTTGGACACGTAAATTTTTGTGTCGGACACGTATTAGGGCACGTGTCGTGTCCGACACGTGGAATACGCGACATGAGCCCTCTTTTGAAGTGTCATGTTACTTAGCTTACAGTAGATTGACTTTTGCATGTTTCAATTAGAAAGAAAAACATAAACTAAACTCTTTTGGTTTTGTTTTTTTAATCTCTATTTTTGGCGGTTGTTCTCATCAACGTTGCAAAAATCATCGAAAAATCGCAACTTTTTGAAAAAGTCGCGAGGTTTTACCTCTGCCGAAAAACCGACGCTTAAAATCGCAATTTTTTAAAATATCGGCGACTTCCAACTTTTTCAAAAAATTCGGCGCTTTTTTCGAAAAAATTGCGAGTTGATGGAAAAAATCGCCCAGGCTTTTTCACAGTTTTAAAAACTTGGGTTTTTTTTATAAATTCGATGAGTTTTGTACATGTAACATTGATGTCAACAATACTAAATGGTAATGTTAAATTCTTAAAGTAAAAGTGACATTCTCTTTATCTTTCCTTTTCCGGAAAATGAAAGACAAAGAGAATGTCACTTTTAATTAAATTTTTAACATTACCATTAATTGTTTCAGGATGTTTGAGAGTGGTTCCAACCTCATCAGACTTCATATGCAAAAAGTAGGACTTTAGATCCCATTTAGAATTCAACACACTTAATGGTTTTCAGGATTTCAGGATCCAACGTTTCCAGTGGATTCTATCATGTATGTGGGTAAGGGATTGGAATTTAATGAAGTACATCAAACTCTCTATGTACCTTGATGTTGGTGGTGTCGATGCCTGATTGTTAAAGTTATTTGAATTCCACTGTCATGAGCTTAATAAAAAAATGTACCCTTCAGTTAAGCAAAATCACTTATTAAGCATGGGAATCTCTTTCTACCTTATTTTAACGCTTGGATTAAGAAGTTTGAACAAATTGTAGGGTGTTAATTGATGTCCTCGGAGGATCAACTTCGAGATTGGAGGCAGAGGCAAAGTCTAGAGCCTAGAGGTGGGGGAACATGGTGCTATTGATGAATATGATCTTGACATAGACAATGATTTTGATGATTATATTTTTTCAATTTTGATTTAGATATGTATTGCGCTTGGTGCCATTTTGATAATATTTTGTCTCTAATGGTTTGGAATCATCTTTAATATATATTTTTTTCATTAAAATTGTAAAATTTTATGTATTCTTTAACAGTCCGAGTGATTGAAATCAAACCACTCCGAGTTATTTGCATCCACTACATCTATATGTTAGTGATTTCTTCATATTTATGTTCCAATGTGTTTATCTGATGTTATTGTTACGTTATATGTTTAAAATTCTGAAAAAAATGAATGTATTTTGTATTTTTTAATGTTTGCCGACTTTTGCTGATTTTTCCCGATTTTTTCGCCGATGTTGTCGAGAAGTTGTATTCGGGACCCTTGCCGACTTTTTGCCGATGCCGACTTTTTCAACATTGGTTCTCATCATTATTTGTTGCATCTTAGTGCTATGTCACTATTTCAATACTTCATTTCTCACTTGTTGCAGAGCCAGTTTGAGCATAAGTTGTTGCAAATCGTTCTTGCTACAACTCACCTCACACATTCATTTGTATTGACCATGTTTCCATCCTCATTTACTATCTCTTCATCCTCCGGTACATGATAGCAACCTAGATGGGAACAAAGGTTGTGTTCGACAATCGACTAACACAAGATATTTACAGGAGATCGAACACCTTTAGAAACTGCTCACACATACAGATCATAGATCAACACACCGATGTTTTTACATGGTTGGTTTAAACCTTCGAAGAGGGAGACATTCCATGACCCCAGCCAAATAGCTACTTGAGGCAATATTATTACGCAAAAGAAAATAAATTTTACGCCGAGCTTCATATAATTGTTCAACTACCAAATGACCCTCCATGCTCTTTAAATAGAGATCATGGACCAATCGCGTGTTAAGACACATATCAATGGTTGTTAAGGTCGAGGTGAGAATGAACCGTTGGATCACTATATGTCTAGAACATATCGTGACTGTCAGATTACATAAGTACAAATGCATATACTAAAGAAGCACACTTTACCTAAAGATACATTATAACAAGTTGAAGATACTTTATCTAAATATCCTAACATCCCTACTTAAGAAGAACTCGGGGTAGGATTGAAGGATTTACAAAAGTGACACTATAGGAGATGGAAGGAGGCATTAGAGCCTATCCCCCCTTAATGAAAATTTCTTGAACTCCTAACATAGATTGAAGTTTAGAAAACTTCGCTTTCGGAAGAGACTTTGTGATCTCTGCAATTGGATCATTTGTAGGGCAAAAGAGCACTTTGAGAATGCAATCATGAACAAGCTTTTTGGTGAAGTGCATATGTAGCTCAATGTGTTTGTTGCGATGATGTTGAATTGGATCTCTGGCGAGCTTGATGGCACTCTGATTGTCACGCCAAAGGGTAGTCAGATGCTGCTGCTCGAATCCAAACTCTAAAAGGATTTGTCGAAGCTACAAAGCTTCCTGACTTAGATTAATTGCGGGTTGTTACTCTACTTCTGCTAGAGAAAGAGCAAGAGCTTGTTGTTTCTTTCAAGCCCAAGTAGTTCTAAACCAAGACTGAAAACATAACCTGCAATAGACTTCCGATCATCAGTGTTGCCGCCCCAATCTGAATTAGTGAAACCAACCAACAAAGTAGTCCCCCTTAAACTGTGATGAATCCCAAACTGAACTGTACCTTGGATATATTGAAGTATCCTTTTTGCTGCTTTCCAATGGCTTTCATGAGGCATTTGCATATAGCGGGCAAAAAGACAAACAAAAAAGGAAATATCAAGACGAGTATGAGTGAAGTACAAGGGACTACCAACAAGTTGACGATATAGGGTGGCATCAACTTCGAGTGAAGTGCAAGTGGTAGAAAGTTTGACTCCAGATTGTAAGGGAGATGGGGATGGTTTACAATCTCGCATGTTAAAGCGACGAATAAGGTCAAAAGCATACTTAGATTGAGAAGGAAAAATTCCTACTTTGGTTTGCAAGATTTTGAGGCCAAGAAAATAATGCAGATGTCGTAAGTCTATCATTTTAAAATCCGCTTAAGGTTGGATTTCACATGGGTTAAAAGTTTATGGTAACTCCAATAAGAATAAGGTCATGAACATAAAGAACAAGGATGATGAGATGGTTTCCTACTTTCTTGGTATAGACATTAGTGTTAGAATGACATCTAGGTAAACTAGTGTAAAGCAGAAAGCTATCCATTTTGGCATTCCAGGATCAAGGAACTTGCTTAATGCCATATAGGGATTTCTTAAGGCGACAAACATGGATCGAGTCATTTTGAACATAGCCAAGAGGTTATTCCATAGAAATTTCATCCTGTCAATCCCCATGCAAGAAGGCGGACCTGACATCCATTTGATGGACCTCCCATTTATGGAAGGTGACAAGGGAAAGAACAAGGTAAGTGGAGTTCATTTTGGCGATAAGGGCAAAGGTTTCAGTGTAGTTAGTTCCTTCAAATTGGGAAAATCCTTTGGGAACTAACCTTGCCTTAAGTCTTTCAAAACTTCCATCTGATGCATACTTAGTTCGAAATACCCATTTACATCTAAAAGGTTTTCTTCCTTTTGGAAGAGGTACAAGATCCCATGTATCGTTCGCCATTAAGGAATGATATTCTTCATCCATAGCTGCATCCCAATTTAGGTTTTCTAAAGCTTCTGCAAATGTCTTTGGTGTTGGACTTTGTGTTGTCATTGATTTCAAATGGGATTGGAAAGTATGCCTACCAAATCAGATTTGAAATATTGAGCTTCAAATCCAGTTTGAAGAAGCATTGCTGATGTCTTGAGAGTGTTGTGAAGAACATGTTGATGTCAAAAGTTGGAAGAATATTGAAACCCTAAACAAGCAAAGAATGTTGATGATAAGAAGAATGTTAACGCCCTCCAAGTGAGTGTTGAAGCCACACAATGAAACATTAAATCCCTATAAAGCATTGTCATTAAAGAAGGCTCTCCAAGTAAGCGTTGAAGTTGAAGATGGAAAGTTGTCCTACAGAGAAGCCCTTGTAGCATGCAAGTGTTGTTGAAGCCCTCCATGCAAGCATTGGAGAATAGAGTCCAAGTGCTGAAGTTATCCTTTGTAGTGTTGAAGCCCTCCATGCAGAGAGTTGAAGGTTGAAAAATGTCTTAAAGCTATTAAAATGCTCACAATAGTCATTATGGAAGATGCTCGTCATAGATGCCTGCCATAGATACCCATCATGGAGAAAATGGCCACATGAGGTAAGAGTATGCATGCCATGCACTTGGAGGAGAGAATGCACACCAACAGTAGAAAGATGTCTGCCAAGATATGCCTTCACAGATTCACAATGGTAGAAGCCCCTTCAAGAATATCAAATTGTGGATGATCAACAATCAGACTAAAGAAGATCCATGCAAAATGTTAAAGTGACAAGTCAAAACATAAGTGTTTTTGTGTTGGTTTTTTCATCCCAAGTTAAAGCCCTATGTATGGCTTGTAAGTTTGTAACTGATTTAAAAATGTACTTTGAGGCTAGATTAAGTCAGTCTAAGAAAAATTATAAATTAAATAAAATTTCTACAGGTTGGCCCAGTCACTTGTAAAAGGTCAGCTCTTGTATAAGTAAAAATGTATTGATTGTATTTTGGTATGCATTTCGATGTGAAGATTGGGAGGCAAGGTGAGGGTCGAGGGAGTCAACGTTACCATAAGAAGAAAATCAGGCTAATGAATAGATCAGGTGTCAAGTGCATCCGAGGTAAAGAATCCGAGGCAAAGTAATGGTCGAAGGTGGTTTTTTGTAGAGAAAATCCGGGTTGATAGATCATTCCTCAAAGTGCATCCGAGAGCTGTATACTAGTAACGAGCAACAGAGGCAGAGAGACACTCTATGAAGAAGAGTGTCAAGACCAGTGGCATCTACATAGTAAAGAGGTTTTTTTGTGATATGAATATTTAGGACATAATGTATTTGTTGCAGACCTTGTAAAGATCTTAGAAAACATTTGTTAAAAGTCCTGAAGTAATTTTTTTCATTAAAGACTTTGAACATATCTCATTAGACCAGATCTAATAAGATTAAAGGAGTTTATCCTCTGAATCAGAATTTCAAGTTGGAGCTCGAAGAGGGTTGAAGCCCTCTCTAGTTGGAGCTGGAAGAAGAAGGGAGTTGTTGCTCCCTATCAGTTGTAGCTGACAAAACCTAGGGGGTTGGTGCCTCCTCCAGTTGGAGTTGAAAAATTGGAGATTGGTGTCTCCTCGTGATCGTATAAACGATTATGATTTTAACAATTTCTATTATTGAGATTCCAAACATCTCGTGTACAATTTGTTGAAGCTTATTTGAATATACTAATGAATAAATCTGTATAAGTAATGATGATTGAAAGTAAAAAGTAATCAAGGTGCAAGACACTGATTCACCTCCCCCTCTTAGTGTCCTTGGTGTGTTCTACGTCTGGGTCATGATTGTCTGAAACTTGAGCCAAAAGAGAAGTGGCTCGCTGGAATTGTGAATGTGTTCGATGGTGATCATTGGGATCATTGACAAGATCACTAGTGGCTTCACATGTTGAATGGAACCATGCAGGAAGCAGTTGTGCTAATGCAATTGGAGGGAAAGGAGCAGACAAAGGCGGATTTTCATCCTCACTGTCATCATCAGAATCTGAAGTAGGAACACTGTCAAAGAAGTTTGGAGTAGAAGATGACACAAGTGCCAAAGATGGCTTGTAGGCGCCATAGATGGCATAGACACCGAACGAGTCTCGTAGGTCGAGATATTTTCATCAGATTCAATATCTTTTCTAATAATTATATCATGGGAATTTGGTTGCAGAGGTCTATAACCGTTGACATCTTCGGAATATCCAACAAATATGCACTTTTCACGTTTAGGCTGGAATGCTTTTCGTTTTTAACCAACAAGATGAGCCCATGCTTCACTACCAAACACACAGAAGTGTTTGACATTTGGTTTAATTTCCATGTTTCTTCTGTTGTTAGATAGTGGGAGTGCAATTAACTATGTAATTGACACAATTAATGGCTTTAGGACAAAAATGAAGACTTAATCCCATATCTTGGAGAACACAATTAGTAATTTCTTTTAATGTGTGATTCTTTCTCTTAGCAACACCATTTTGCTGTGGTGTGTATGGAACAATATGTAGCATTTGAATTCCTTGTTCGGTGCAGTAATTATTGAATTTGTTGTTTACATATTCGTTTCCGTTATCTGTTCTTAACTTGTGTATTTGATGTCTAGATTGTTTCTCTATAAGGGGTTTGTAGGCCAAAAACTTGTCAAAAAATTCACTCTTAAGTTTTAAGAAGTAAATCCAAGCACGTCTAGAGAAGTCATCAATGAATGTTAAGAAATACTTGAAGCTAGAGAAAGAAGCAGAAGGAAGTGAACCTCACAAATCATTGTGAACAAGTTGCAAGTGGGCCGAGGCATGCCAAGAGGCATGTTTTTCAAAACTTTCCTTATGATGTTTGTTGAGAACACACCTGAGACAAACACCATCTCTACAAGAGATGAGAGGAAGACCATTCACATTTTCTGATTACATAGTTGTTGTAATGAGTGGTAGTTTGAATGTCCAAATTGTTCATGCCAAAGTTTGCTCAAGTCATTGTTGTTAGCAATAAAAACAGAGGGAAAAGGTGATGACCTAAAGTTTTTAAACTTGTACAACTTGGTAATATCATAAACGATTCTAGTATCTAGGACATGTTTTGGATCTTTGAATTGCTTGATTACAACTTGGTGAGGTGTAAACGTTATAGTCTTACCTTCACCAGAATGAGTGATTTGATAGACTGACAACAAATTCTAGAAAATTCTTGGAACACATAATACATCATTGAACTGACCATCATCCACTTGCATTGTTCCAGATGCCACAACATTAAGAAATCTATCATTACCAACAAATATTTGTTTGGTGTTACATTCATTCATAGTAGAAAATGTGGTTTTATCCTTATCCATTTGGTAAGGTGTTCTAGAATCAATGAACCACTCATTAGAAGAAGAGGAAGACGATGCCATTGAAGGACAAACTAGAAGCACAAAGTGCATGTCCACGAGTTGTAGAGTCAGAAGACGAATCAAGGTTGATGTTGTGCTTCTTCATTGCTGTTTGCAACGATGCTATTTTCTTGAAACACTTGGATTTCACATTACCATCTTTTGCGCAAAAATTGCAATGGCGCTTAGTCATTTTGTCTTTTGATTTGGTTCCCTTGTCACGATTGGAAGGATGAGCTGGCTGAGTGGGTTTTGGACCCTTGTTTTGCTTATTATTTCGACGATGTTGCTTCTTGGGATTCTTGGTTTTGTTCTTCTATTCTGCCACTAAGGCTTTGCTAGATGTATTGGCATTGCTGATTACTCTAGGATGTATGAGCTTATCCTTCTCTCTAATCAAGTAATCACAAAAGGATTCAAGACAGGGTTCTATATAGTGAAGCCCAAAGATTCTTTCATGGTGTAAAAGGTAGATACAAAAACAGAATAGGAAGGACCAAGCGTGTGAAGAATATGAAAAATACATTGCTTTTCTTTCCTTGTTATGTCGCATTCTTCAACTAAGATTTGAAGGGTTTTGTACTTAGATTAGATAAATAGTCTTGAATGCAAGAGAAATCACTTGGATTTAAGTTAACCAATTCATTTTCAAGCCAGTGACATCGAATCTCATTGTGTTTATGTAACACTGTGTTACCGGGCAAACTAGCAGGGCTAGTTTCTGATAAGCATTATATAAGAATTGTGACCCAATGTCACCTCTATCACGATTCTAACTTCTTCGGAGCGTCGGAACCTCCAAGGAGAAGTACCCTTTGGGACCCTGTAGAAGATTGATACAACCAAAAGACTATATTCTCTATGCAATTATTAGTTAGACCAATGCCTAAATGTAGTCAATCACAGTATTCGTAGGTGTAATGCAACCAATAAAATTTAATGTGTTTAAAGCACATTCACCAATATCATAACGCAACCTTAGATCAACCAATCATCAAAGTGGTCGTGAATGAAGAATACATACTATTTTATCATTCAATATTTGTAAGTGCAAGATGAGTGACATGTGAAGTTATTAAGGAATGATCAATTAAGCTTTGGTTCATTAAAGAGTATACCGCCAAGTACCAAGATAAGTTTACTTTCACCATCAATGTTCAATAGATCATTCATTAATATTTAACATGCAAGTAAGTATCATCAACGAAGTGCAAGCAAGTCCAAATAGTAATTGCAATGTATCCAAGTCAAATATAGTTCAATCGGCATTAACCATTAAAATGGCCAACTGTGTTTCAATTTAAATAACCCCAAATGTAATTATGCAAGTATATTTCACACAGTAATATCAGTAAAGTACCAAATAGAGTTAAGCTTAGCTCTTGTAATCACATAGCAAACTATATTGGCAGCAGAATTATGATAATGTATGTTCACCACCAAAGTCCTCCACCATTCCTTGTCACAACCACTTTAAAAAATTGCACAGTAAAAAGACCTCTGTATAATAAAAAGAGCAGAAATGTGACTTTGCCAAGGATGTGAAAACTTGGAGATGCAAAGAAAACAAAAATTATCTCACTGAGTCAGATCACACTCAACCAAGCTAACACATTTATTTAAGTTTGTATTTTATGTTTGTGCAGAGAAAGGGAAGAAGAGAAAGCACATGGTTTGCAATTATATTGTAGACTTGTGTTAGCTGAAAGAGGAGGGTTCGGTGAAGAGAAAGGGATGGAGGAAGGAGGGAGGTACAGAGGAAAAGGAAGACAGGGCAACAGAGGAAGGAGTGGGATGGAGGAGAGGAGGAGGAAGAAGGGGGACATAGGAAGAAAGGGGGATGCAGGTAGAGAAGGGAGGCATCAAAAGAAGAGGCCGTGGGTTAAGGAAGGAAGGGAAGGTAGGAGGCGAGGAGAAGGAAGAGAGGAGGGAAGAGGAGAGGAAGGATAGAGGAAGGGAGTAGGGAAGAAATGCAAGGGTAGAAGGGGCCGCAGATAGGGCAGCAGGCTCGAGAAAGGAGAGAGGGCCAGCGAAGAGGAAATGAGGTGGACCGAGGGTGTAGAGATGGAGTGGGAGGAAGGCCTAGTAGCCTGGGAGGTAGGGTGAGGGCAAAGGAAGGATCCTTAAGGAGGCCGCTAGGGAAAAAGGAAGTTTGCACCTAGGGTTTTGACAGAATTAGGGTTAGAAAATGGTTTTTAATAATTTAAAATTTGCAAAAATTACATAAAAATTAACATCTAAGCTAAAATAATATTTACAAAATGTACAAATTCAGAAATTAGGTTAAAGATGTAGAAGAACAACATAGGGTTTGAAGAGAAAATCACCCTAGTCCTAGGCATCAAGGAGGATAACCTCCCCTTGAGATGGCACTTGCCAAGTTTGGAAGACTAGGGCTTGCTCAACAACTACAAGAGTTGGTTGATGATGCCCTAACTAAGACAAACTTTGGAGACCAAAAATTCAAGTTGACAATGCTAGGGTAACTAAAGGTTGAAAATGACTTATGGTAGGGCAAAATGCAACATTAGTGGCTACCATTCAACCTTAGACAAAGTACACATCCAACATTTAACAAAGAAAATATCAAGAGAAGAGACTTGGATACCTCCTTGTGCATGTGTTAATCAAACAACTCCTAGCATCACCTTAGCAAAGTGCAAGAGCAAAGATACTTCAAAGAAATGTCCCCAAACTAGATCCTCAAGAGGTGTGCATCACTCCATGAGCCTAAGAAGGGTAAAAATCAGAAAATTTAGTTTTATCCCATAAATTGATGTTTAAAATGAAGTGAGGAAAAGTTTATTTATACCTTTTCACACTCACTTTACAAAAGTAAAATAAAATCTCGGCTGACATGTCTTTTTAAATGTCAATTTGAAATTATAAATGTCAACTTTAAAATAAAACAAAAAAAATAAAATAATCAAATATGTGGGTAATTTGTGGGATTTTCCCCAGAATTTACCCACATAACTAAAATAGCTAAAAATGAGCATATTGTTCCATTTTGAAGGCCAGACTGCGGAGGGGGGGGGGGGTCGTCATGCCCCAACTAACCCCAACGGAAGTGAAAATTCCTTAACGCCCCCCTAATCAAGCATCACAACCTAACTCCAAGGATGATGTCATCATCTGAAGGAGGGCCCAGCGAGAGGGCGTTGGTGAATTGGAGGGCCAAGAGGGCGTTGGAGGTGACCTAAAAAAGAAAGAGATGCCTCAGTACTGAAAGATTTGTCACTGGAGTGCTAAATCAGGGTTGGGGTCATGTGACCTAGTGATCCACGCCTGGAAGCCTCAGACACCAACTTCAGGGCTTCAAGCGCTTTCACGAGGCAGTCAACAATGCCACTAAGCCATACTACTTCCAAGGGAGAAACCAGAGGGTTTGGCCATAATTGCTACCCAGAAAAAACTGGTTAAACACCCCTCCTGGTGAGAAAAATGACCCCCTCTCCTTGGGGCATATCTGCAAGTGCGCAGGTACTGATACCATCGTAACACACTGTTTTTAATTTATCCCTTCATCAATTCCTTGAAGGTGGGATAGTAAATTAGTAGAAATTGACATCTTGATTAATCCATGGGCTTCATTACATTTATTGGCCCTTTTTATTTTTTTATCATCATTAGTGGGTTCAATTTCTTTTCCCATGGTAATCTGGTAATGTCCTCTACTTTGTAGGACATCCTCCATACGGCTTTCCATGAGAACTAGTTGGTAATGGTAAACAAAATATCACATGGAGCAGCCATAGTGTAATACATAGGTAATATGGCTCCACTAACAAAAGCTGATGGTCTAGATGCAAAGATCTTGAAAAAATAGGGAGTAGGGAAAATTTTAGGGGCGAAATTTAGCCCATGGGCTAATTTTCAACCTTTTTTCTTGGAAAAACATTCGCCAATTTCCATTTTTTTCCAATAGGATTCACCCAAATTCCATAGGATAGCTTTTTTTACTCTAAAAATCGCCAAAATTGTCTAGAAACATTACACAATCCTTGGAAGTTTGAATAATTTTACAAAAATATCGCCAAATATTTATGGTTGAGAATTTAGAAATTAGTAAGACTCACCAAGGTTTTAGACTTTAAGAAAATTATGGATCCTTAAAATTTTCCTTGATAGGGAGTTAAAATAAAATGACTCTAAAAACAGATTGCGGATGCCAAAGTTATGCCCTTTTGAAGAAATGCATAAAAAAGAGCTAAGGAGCCACGTGACAGGCAAAGGTCATTCACGTGTTGATGGAAGCAAAAATGTAGTAAATAATTCTACCCCTTACTAACTTTGCTTATAAGCTCACTTTTACAAACAAGTTGCTTGAAAATAAGTGATCCCCTTTTATAAAACAAGTGGGAAACACTTTTACAACATAGTGACTTATAACTTAAAGTTACATGAACTTTTACAAAAAGTAACAAAAAGGACTTGAACCCAAGACCTTTTACTTTTTAAAGTAACTTTTAACCAAGTGAGCTAAGAAAAAGATTTAGTAAAGCTATGGAGGAGAATGGGGGTGTTGTTGTTGGAAGAACATGCCTACCCAAAAAATCGTGGCTTTTGGCCTGCAAGACACTTTATAAAACTACTCAGAAACGAAAAATGAAATTTTGAAACTAAAATGTCTGAGATTTGGGGTTAGTCCTTGGTTAGCTTTCTTGGAAACTATAAGTTTTCTCACTGTTTTTGGTTTACCGAGTTCGCACAAAGCGTACGATAAAGAGCATATGAAATAAAGAAAACCCTTCCCACTTTGTTTCTGATGGCAGAAAGTGCATGACAAAGAGCATATGCAGATTGAAAAGGTAACAAACCAGAAATAAAAGAAAAACCAAGGTAAAATGTGAAAGAATATGAAAAAAAAAAGGCGTAATTTTAAGCAGTATATCTCTGGTTTTGGTAAAATGGCTGTATCTTGGGCAAACGAAAACCTTTTTTAGTGAGTGCTCCAGACACAATGTAAGAACTCTTTTGGCCCATAAATGCACAGGAATATCATGACTAAAAATCCTTTGATGCCCTTGACAACATCGGTTCAAGATCTCGATCATAGATGGATGCTGAACGTCATAAGAGCTCTGATACCATGTTTGACTAACATAGGATATTTCTAGAAGATCGAACACCTTTAGAAACTGCTCACACAAATAGATCACAAATCAACACACCAATGTTTTTACGTGGTTTAAATCCTCGAAGAGAGAAACACTCCACGACCCCAACCAAATAGCTATTTGAGGCAACATTATTATGCAAAAGAAAAAAAATGTTACAATGAGCTTGTCATAACCAATCAACTACCAAATAACCCTCTATGCTCTGTAAGTAGAGATCGTGGAGCAATTGGTTGTTAAACCATGGATCAATGGCCATCAGGGTTGAGGTGAGAATGAATCGTCAGATTACTCTATGTCTAGAACATATCGTGATCTTCGAATTAGACATGTACAAATGCATACTAAAGAAACACACTTTACCTAGAGATACATTATAACAAGTTGATCTTAACTAACTTGTAAGTGTCTAAATATCCTAACAGGTGGTGTGTCACTGTCATGTTAATGCTCACAACCTCTCACTTTAGGACTAACTCTTTAATTCAAAGTTTAGGGGGTGGCCTAGATCAAAGAAGCTTAAACACCATAAAAGATATAACAATAACTGTTGGAAACATTAATTTGTATGGGTTAATAATTATTGTATTTTGGTATTCTCAATCACATTCACGCCAAGAGTCACTCGCAAATGTGAACAGTCATTAGGAGTCTATGAGATGCCTTGGGAATATGAAACTGTTAATTTTTCAATAATTTCATTCAATATTATCTAGGATCACTAAGAGAATAACAAGCACAGCATAACAATCACAAGAGACAATGGACACAAAGCATTTCACCGGGGAAAACCAAGAAGGTGAAAAACCCCGCAACTTCCTCAGAGATAGAATGAGCAATAGTACAAAACCCCAAAACAAAGAGATAGACTCCAACAGCTTCTCCTCCTCCACTTGTGCGAACTTGTCTCGCTCTCACTCATGCGCAATGAGTAAGTGAGTGAATGAATAAATGAGAGAGCCCCACTCTCTATTTATACTTTACTTCACTTGCCTTTTTACCCTATAGGGTCGACTTCTCCTATGAGAGTCTAATAACCCTTTAATCCCTAACTCTGGGCCGACCCCACAAGAGGAGTCTAATAACCCATCAAATAATAATGATGACCTTCCTGATCGGAGGAATGAAACCTCTCCGTTGGAAGTACAATGAATACAATATAAAATATACAAGTGAAATACATTCCGAAGTTACATATACATCAACACTCCCTCTTAACTAGGAAGGTATTTTCTTGACATATGTCATCAATACATATAGGCACAAGTCTTCAATATTGGAGTTGGGTCATCGTTACTGGATCAAGGAGCATCATCGTCACTACTGTTGTACTCGTCATCTCGATCACTGGTGTTATCTCTCAATTCTTCTCGTCATAGGAAGTTCTACGGAGCCAGCCATTTTTCATGCTGGATGTAGGCCTAGCCTCCTGTAGGTCTTCATCATCTCTGGGAGCAAGCCATCTAGTATGTACATCTCAGGACTTATTATATGCTTTTGCAAAACCTGTGTACCATACTCTCATCATCAACAATCATCCTCTTGCTGGAACATCATTTACTGGAACAACATCTTCGTCAACTGGAACTTTTTCTGTTGGAACATCCTCATCAACAACATCATCAGTTGGAACATCTTTTGCTGTCAACAACCTCGTTAGTTGGAACACCATCTGTTGGAACATCCTCATCAGTAGCACCATCAGTTGGAACAACATCATCGTCAGCTGGAACACCATCTGTTGGAACATCCTCATCAATAGCACCATCAGCTGGAACACCTGCAACAAACATCGGTAACTAAATACTGATAGTATCAGTCAGCCAGTACTGATCTTCCCTCACCCTTGGAGAGGCATCCATCCCTATGGATAGGCATCAGCTTGTGAGAGATGGAACCATCAGTCAGCCAGTACTGATCTTCCCTCACCCTTGGAGAGGCATCCATCCCTATGGACATGCATCAGCTCGTGAGAGCTGGAACCATCAGTCAGCCAGTACTGATCTTCCCTCACCCTTGGAGAGGCATCCATCCCTACAGACAGGCATCGGCTCGTGAGAGCTGGAACCATCAGTCAGTCGGTACTGATCTTCCCTCACCCTTGGAGAGGCATCCAACCCTATGGACAAGCATCAGCTCGTGAGAGATGGAACCATCAGTGAGCCAGTACTAATCTTCCCTCACCCTTGGAGAGGCATTCATCCCTATGGACAGGCATCAGCTTGCGAGAGCTGGAAAAACAGTCAGCCAGTACTGATCTTCCATCCCTCCTGGACAGGCATCTATCCTTTCGGATAGGATCCATCATTCTCTCTTTCTAGAGAGGTCCCTCTGGACCAAACCAAGCTTGTCTCGAAAGTACTCAAACTTCACACGAGCCATAGGTTTAGTCAACACATCAGCATCTTGTTCCTCTGTAGGAACATACTCGAGCTTGACAGCTCCCCTATGCACCATATCCTGGATATAGTGAAACTTAATATCGATGTGCTTCGATTTATCATGAAACACTGGATTTTTTGTCAACTTGATGTAACTCTGGTTATCACAAAGTATCTCTGTAGCATCAATCTCTGTATCGAACAATCCTGTCAACATCTTGCGAAGCCACACTGCTTCAGCACAAGCTGAACAAGCTGCTACATATTCAGCGTCTGTTGTATTGAGTGCTACACATGGTTGCTTTCTATTGAGCCATGAGATCACACTTGATCCCAAACTAAAGCAACATCCTGAAGTGCTCTTTCTATCTTCAGCACTTTCAGCCCAATTTGATTCTATGTAAGCATACAGTCTGAACTCACTATCTGAGGCATATCTGAGTCCATAATCCAATGTACCCTTCAGATATCTCATCACATGTTTTGCTGCAATCAGGTGAACATTCCTGGGTTCCACCATATACCGACTCAATGTGTTTACCGCAAAACATATATTTGGACGAGTATTGGTCAAATACATCAATGACTTAATAATCTGTCTATACACGGTGACATCCACTTTCTTTGAAGAAGCATCACTCAGAAGCTTTAGATTTGTCACCATCGGAGTAGTCATGGCCTTGCAATCCAGCATCCCAAATCTCTACAGGATCTCTATTGTGTATTTTCCTTGACTCAGGAAAATCTCGTCTGGAAACTGCCATACCTCAAGACCTAGAAAATAGTGCATCTTGCCAAGGTCTTTCATCTCAAATTCTGCTGCAAGCCTCTTCTTACATTGAACAATAGGCTTGTCTTCTCCAGTTAGAAATAAGTCATCCACATACAATAATAGTATCATGGGTTCTGTTATCACATTTTATGTTGGGAGCAGCTTCCACACTGCAGACTGTGCGGCCGAGGAACGCATAGTACTTTTTTTCAAGATCAGAGATCAGCTGCCTTCAAAGGACGCATTTTTGTTCAGATTGCCCCTAGTAGACATATCAGAGGGGACATGCAGTTGGACTTACCATCTACCACAGGTTTACCTTTCCTTGCCAGGCTTTGACACAAACCCATTTGAGACAGTTGCCTAGTCTTATTTTGATCGAGATTGTCATAGTACAATGCTGGTTTATTATGTGCCCGGATTCAACAGAGATCTAGCTCAGATACAGGTTCAGTAGCAGCAGGTATTGCATATATTGATTATTGCTCATGTTGTAGATTAGACTCTTTTACACTTGCTAGTACACTAACTTTACATGAGATGATATATTTGGTGATCTGCTTATGATATGATGTGTTTGGGCCTTTGGTGATTTCAGTCCACCCCTCCAATTAGACTTATGTATATGCACGCTGAGTCATGTCCTGTATACTTGGCTTAGACTTGATCACTTAGCCCCTCGGTAGCTGACTTTAGCACCATTATCACCTTCTCCACCCATCCATGACACTTCTTCCCCGACTTGGATTCTGATTTGTGATCACGAGGACCCCTTTCCCCACTGATCTCTGAGTTTGCCATGACTCCCTGTTTATTGTGCCTCGGCTCTTTAGTGTGTGAGACACACGGTTAGACCTGAGATTTGCTCCTGTCGGTTGCCCTTGATGTTGCAATGCAGTTAGGATTGTGTACCCTCATCGGGTGCTCCCCACTGGTCATCGAAGCATGTATTACTCACCCCCATTACCTTTGCAATATGAGCGCCATGTTTATATCTTTTGAGATATGTATGTAGCCCAAGAGGGCCATGAAGAAATGACGAAATGAATTGTAAATCAGGCTAAAAGGCCTTTATGTTGTAAATGTAAAATGTAGCCAAAAAAGGGCTAAGTATGAAACTCATTGTAAAATCCATGCAATGTGTTTATGAACACACATGGATTCTGGTTAGCTATACATGTTAGCATTTGTAGTGGTTATTCCTCATTTAGTCCTGCGGGACAAGGAGGTGAGAAGGAGCAAGGGACAAGCTCAAGATTGCCCCATAGAGTCTCAAGTTACGGTTTGCTGGACACCCAGTTTGGCAGCTCTAGAAAAGAACCTCACGGAGTCTTCGGATACGGATGTGAGTTGTGGGATACTTGTTAGATGACTAGTGGTGGTTTCCCTGCACTATACCCATTTGTGAGGCACCGTCTTTCCCCGTGTTTTGTCATGGCATACTTATCTTAGTGGACCCCGCTTTCCTGAGTTGTTTTAGTGGTCACATGATCCTTATCCTCGTCTTCCCATATCTTTACCATGTTGTCCACATCACCTAGAGTCAGCAAGGTGGTCAATTCTATGGAGGTGTATAGCATCCTAGTCTTTTGGAGGTGGTGGGTCCACTTCACCAGGGCCTTGTACTATTTTGGGATTAAATGTATTTTTGATCACCATGATATCATTTATTGCTTAGTAATGTACTAACTTGTTTAATTGAGCCTTGTCGCTTCATGCTTGCATATAGATTTCAGCCAGCACTATAGTTGACCAGATTTGACTTAGTCAAACTGGGTTGACTGGGCCAAAATGGGCCCAAAAAAATGTTGCGATCGGAATTTCGATTTCGATCACTTATTATCTACAGGGGTTCCATATGAGCATACAACTGACGGAATTGCAAAACATTGAACCATTTGAGAGATTTTTAATTATTATTGGTCAATTTTGACCCGTTTTAATTAAAAATCATGGATTTGGGGCAAATATTGCCAAAGTGATGAATCGGGGTCGTTCGAGTGGTCATCCCTACTACTTTTGGGGTCCACGATCACATTGCAGCAGACGGTTCGGCAATCCGGGCAATAAAAGTGGGTCAAAAGCCCAATTTTCATCTTTAGCCATATAAACCAGCAGAAAATACATGGAAATCAGAATTTGACTAAGGCAACTATAGAGAAATGGCAAAATCAAAGGTTGGCAATGGTAAAGGTAATTACTAAGGTAATTTTGGTATGTTTTGACATTTTATTTGATGGTTGTGGGGCCCTCATTCGCCCAGGCCACCATAGAGGCCGATTTTGGCCCATAGGGTCGTTTTTCTCCTTAGTGGGTAATTCGATTTGCTTGCTCTTGATGGTGGGACCCTTATTGTATATGGTTGGGGGGATAAAAATATAGACACCCCCCAACCCATTGGCATGTGATGTATGGCCCCCACATGGGCCCCTCTCCTTCATAGTGTGCTTCTCCTCTGGGCAATTCGCACCCCCCCTCATTGAGTGATCTCCACCATTCGATTTTGTGGATGGGGAGATGATCTCAACCCTCCGTTTTGGGGGGAAATCTAGTTGAGAGTGAGCCATCTCTATAAGAGAATGGACTCACCTCCATTGTACTTCTTCTTGACATTTTTGAGATTTGCTATAGAGCTCTTGAGAGAGACACTTCATCTTCTTGTGCATAGTGGTTGAGTGTTTGCTGTTGATTATTAGCATATTGCTGGTGTATTGTTGATTTTTCATGCGGTATCTCTACCTATCCTTGGCCAAACGAATCTGCAGGTGAAACGACCACCAGAGGAGGGCGCACTTCTTGAGCTAGCAGCTCTGTCTTGGGCTCTCTCTCCGTGTTTCAGCAAAGGGAAGTGAACTTACACTTATTATCTCGCTTTTCTTCATCATTTGTCGTTTATTTGCTAGTATTTCTTTGTCATTTGCCATAGTTTCTGATTTACTTCTCTCTCTGGCAGGTACAAGGGCGCACTTGGTCATCTAGTTGCTCCAAACGCTAGGGGAAATCACTTGGTTGCTCAACACTCAGGCTTCAGCAATTGTTTTTGACATCAAATTCTTCTTCTCTATTGCTTTAGGTAGGCAATCACTGCTTCTCCCTCTTGTCCTCATCTTCTTGTGAATGTTAAGCTGCAAACATATAATAAAAACCCTAAAAATTAATATATTCATTTTCGACCGTTAGAACCCTTAGTTATTTAAAACCCGCTAATGAAATATAATCAAATAGCCGTATCTGAAATTTCATAGCATTCCGACTCCATATGCCCATAGAACTATGCACTAGTCCTTCACCAATTTTGCCTTACCTGGGCAAAACTGTCAATCTGGTTTTTGGGTCAATTTTGGGGTTATGGGTACTCTCTAATCTGGTCCTTAACGTCATTTTACTTTTGAGTACCAAATCCCAGCAGCTGAAAGTGCTTAAAAACGTCTTTTTTTGACTGCCCTAGGTGCATTTTTCCACCATTTAACCCATTCCCCTAGGGCTGTTCAATTCACTGCTTGCTGGTCTGTTTTTTGTGTCTTAAATCAGCCATCTAATCAAGTTCTAATTGCTGGAATATGTGTCTGAATCACTTATCTACCGCTGCCATGTATTGATAAATCATTATGAGCTTCATTTCCCCATAGGCAAGGTCCCTTACCACTATTCTAGCATTTTCTGTTTGCTGATTTAATTTCCAGCCTTCTAATTCTTCAATTTATTCATCATTCACATGTGTAATCAGATCTGAGTTTGTTTCACTTAGTATATCTTTCATCTAGAATCTCGATTCCACTAAGGTTGGAAGAACTCTCACCTTCAGTCTTCCATTTTGTCTATTGCTTTGATCATCTTTTCTGGGTTTAGGGTGTCTGATTGCTGAGTCTCAACCTTCACTGGTTGAGAGGGTCTCCCCCTTGACTAGGCCAAGTGCCTTGTCTAAAGTGACTGCAGCCTTGTCCGGTGTGACTTCTGACCCTTGGACAGAGGACTTGGCTGTTGTTGGTTACACCGGCCTAGCTGTGCTCCTCTACCGTCCCTATTGGGATACATGCACTAAGCAGCTAGAGTTTGTGTGATAACAGGTTCATCATTCATAATCTTGTAATAAAGATTAAAATCCGCTTTACTCTTGGTAAAGCCCAAGCTCATCAGGAAGCTGCCAATTCTTCCATACCATGCTCCGAGAGCTTGCTTCAACCCATACAATGCTTTCTTCAACCTGCATACATGTGACTCATTACCTTCTACTTCGAATCCTTTTGGTTGCTCGATATATACTTCCTCTTCTATGTTTTCATTCAGGAAAGCAATCTTCACATCCATCTGATTTAGCTTCCATTTCATCTTGGCCGCCAAGGCAAGAATGGTTCTAATCGAAGTATATCTGGCTACTGGGGCAAAGGTCTCCTCATAATCTATCCCCTCTTTCTAGGAGAAGCCACGAGCCACAAACCTCGCCTTGTATTTCTTTATGCTGCCATCTGCAACATGTTTGATCTTGTAGATCCACTTGGAAGTCACAACAGATTTCCCTTCTGGTCTTGGGACCACATCCCAAACATTATTCTTCATGATTGACTGGTACTCCTCGATCATGGCATCCTTCCATTATTGCATCCCGGATCCTGGGAACTTCAGATTATTCAATATCTTCAATAGGTAGTTTTCTTGATTTGTTGAGTCTTCGTTGCTTGTTCTTCGAAACAAGTCTCTCTTGTAGGTGATGGTACACGGTCTTTCCTACAAGACAAGTTCAATTGCATGATTAGAAACATCTCATAAATTTCAGAACAAATTCTTACATATAAAGACATATGTCATATAGTCATGCAAATGTCTTAGCCAATGCTTCACTACAACATTTCTCCATATCCCGTAACTTTCTAGATGCCTTCCATCTCTACCAGAACATTTTTAAGAGTGTGCACTACTCCAACATGTCAGCAAAGAGGTTTCATTCTAGATAAGTAGCAATGGAATGTTGTACAGTACCATAGGCCACTTACCCATTACTTGCATATTAGTAGTATCTTGTTCATTAATGCAACTTTTCTACATCTTAAATCTAGGAACATAAGTATGTACATTACTGAACAACATCATTTAAGTAACCATATATACAAGAAATGACAATTCTAATACTTATCTTTGTTTGGTTGTTGGGTGGACTCCCTCTCGATCTTTGCTTCCTTGCAGGACCTACTGGAGTGTGCTCTCTCTTGATCTTTGCTTCCTGGATTATCTGTCTTCTAACTTGTATACATCTTGGACTACTATGCATGCTTAAGTGTGCACTATTGTCATCATTGTGTCATTCTCAAGATCTCATACATAATCATACATGCATTAGTATAATCTCAATACTATCAAAAACATTATGATTCTAAATATGTATGGTCATGATCATTTCATACACAGGTAATTTATCACAAGCGTTAGTATTCAAGGTTTCATGCATATTCTTATTCGACCATTGGACTCTTCTAGTTTGTTATATCATTAATCAAACTAAGAAGCATAATATGCATAAACCCATGATTATTCAAACCTATAACTTCATGAATAATCATTATCAATCATACGAAAGTATACTTATATGAGATCCTAACACAAGGTAGGATTCTAACTTGATATAGGAAAACATACTTGGATTATCATGCTTTCTAGTTATGTCTAACATACTCACTTAATGTCTTCTTTGTTCTCTTCAATGAATTAAGAGCTTGTCCTAGTAACCTGCATATATCATAAGTTAAACATTGTAGAATCAGATTATACATACCTCGTAAGTAGAGCTTCTATGTGATCAATGGCTATAGATGAGTCTTTGTCTTCATGTCACCATGGTCATATGTTCTCGATCTAGAACTTGATTTGTCTTTCTTGATGTAATGGGTAGTGTTCTATAGTGCACATGTGCAAGCCTTCTATGCCATAATTCACTTGGCTCCATGGAGTCATGAACCAAGGCTTGTTCAGGTTGGCCCTTCAATTTGTACAAACCTCCCTCTTGCTCTCCAATCACAATTTCATCATCTATTGTCTTTCCCTTTGGCCACATTAGGACTTTGCCATCAACAAATGCAACCCTCACACCTTTGGCATCTAGTGTTGATATGGAGAGAAGGTTCTTCTATAGTCCTGGAACATAAAGGACATCTTTCATCTTCAGAGATTTGCTAGAGTCTACCTTGTATGATCTTCTCCACTTCCTTTAATGGGGTATTGGTAATCATCCCCAAGTTTCACCTTGTGAGGTGACTCATGCTCAGATAGATTTGTGAAGGATTCTTTATATCTCGTCATATTCTTGGAAGCTCCACTATCTACAAGGCAATCATTACTTCCATGTGTGATAGTGCCCGTGAGTGTTGAGATCAGGACATATTCTTCATTGCTTGAAGATTCATCACTTTCTTCTATGGCTCTCTTCCTTGGAGGTTCATCATCTTCTGCGGTGTGAACATGGTGTCTTTTCTTGTTGTTCTTCTTATTGGAGCCTCTGTTTCTGGGACAATCTCTGGAGTAGTGTCCTTTCTCATCACATGTATAACATCTAACGTTGGATAGATCTCTTCTAGATCTTCTAAAGTTCTCCCTCTGATTTTGGTGGTGTTTTTCCCTCTTATTGTGATGATGGTGCTCCCTCTTGTTATGATTTCTTCTGGTGTGTGCTGTGAGAGCTTGATCATCATTTGCTCCCATCTTCTCTTCTCGTGCCACAAGTCGAGCTTCTTCTTGTGAACATTCTTCCCATAATCTACTGAATGTGATCAACTTCTTTCTGGCACATATCCCTTGAATGAATGAGTTCCATGATCTTGGGAGACCATTCAAGGTGGTCATCACAATCTCTCCTTCTTCTACCTTTTCTCCAACTACTTCAAGTTACTCCTTGATTTGTGAGACCCTTGTAAAATAGGACTGCATGGTCTCTGCATTTTGAATCTTCACATTCTTAAGCTGGTTCGGCAAGGTCATCTTCCGATTGGTGTTCTTCCCTTCAAATAGCTTTGTCAAAGCATTAAGCATCTCCTTAGGTGTCTTCAAGGATGACACGTGGGATGGGATGATCCTTAATGGAATTTGCAATGGTTCTCTTGGCCTTAACCAAGTTCTTCTTGTGGATGGCTTTAGCCTCATCTCCCTCTAGTGCTGGAACCTCTTCATTTACATACTTGTCGAATTCATTTTCTTTAAGGACAAGAGCAATCCTATACTTCCATGCTCGGAAATTATTGTCTCCTTCAAGCTTATCCTCAAGCTTGGTGTGGTGAGACATATTGAATAATAACTTCAAATGGAAATAGCAAAGCTTTTAGGTCTTACCACTTTTAGATGCCCAAATTGGTTTTGGCGTTGGTTGGCTTAGGGGTTTTTAAAGAAACCCTAATTTTCCAAACTTGGAATTTGGAACTTCTGATTGGACAGGTAGATGCGTCTCCTCAAGGCGAGTTGTCCAATGTATTCACTTCTCCAAATCTGTGAATAGAATCCCAAAATAGTTGATGCCCTAGTTTTCCTTTGGCAGTAGTGACCGGCCAAAAAATGAAAATTCTCGGAATTAGATTCTGCTTCGACAAAAAGATGCGCCCTCCTAGGGCGAGTTAGCTTAGCCTCTTTTTCTTGATGATCTGTGGAGAGAAGACCCCAAACTTAGAAGCCCTAGCTTCCCGCAGCTGCACAATGTCTTCTTTTCAGGTTCGCTTTGATACCATGTTAGTTTTTCTACTTTTAATCAATATTATCGAGGATCTTAATTGAAAGAATAACATGCACAACATAACACAAGAGACACAAAGATTTTCCTCGGGGAAACCATAAAGGAGAAAACCCGACAACTTCCTCAAAGATAGAATCGTCAGTGCGTCACCAATACAATATCACAGAATGGAAAACCCCAAAACAAGATAGTCTTCTGCAGCTCCTCTCTCTTTCTCCTATGCGAACTTGGCTTCTCTCTCTCACTAATGCGAACTTGAGTGAGTGAGTGTGTGTTCAAATGAGAGAGCCCAACTCTCGATTTATGCCTTACTTTCCCTTGTCCTTTTCACTAGCTAGGTCGGCCCCAGCTAAACCTGATTGGGTTGACTTCTCTAGGGGACTCAATAACCCTAATACATTTGACTCTAGGGGACTCAATAACCCTAATACATTTGACTCTAGGGGGATCTATTGCCCTGACTTACAATGGAGGATTTACCTCAATGACTTTACATGACCAAATGTAATAATGACATGTCCGACCGGAGGGAAAACATCTCCGTCGGAGGTACAAATAAAATACAATAATAATAACAATATAAAATATAAGTGAATATCTTCCGAAGTTACAATTACATCAACACCTTGCACCCTTTTGTTCCCTTTATTTTTTCTTTTTTTCTTTTGCTTGGTCCTTTTCTATAGATTTAGCTTTGATAACCATGGGGCTTAGTGAATGGGCTTTTGGCAATGGGGCATAGCTCATGTACTTTTACATTTTAATTTAGCAGCATCAACCTTAGAGTACCTAACTCTTTTAGCTTTGATTTAGACATTCGTACATGGGAGTAGTATTGAGGCCTTGCAGAGTTACATAAGATCGATCACTTACAAAGTTGAAAACGGATGGAAATGGATGATAAATCTAGTGAAATGAAAACTGGCTAGGTGAAATGTTGTGAAATATGTGGAATACCTACTTAGTTTGCTAGGGGCACAACCTAACCTTCAGAACAGCACACTTATCGAAGGGAAAATTATGATTACACCATGGTACATCTTAGTAATGAACAACAATTTGAAGTGTTATGAGCTACTATAGAGCATAAAAGTGACCTCCCATGGTCATATCAACATAAAGAAAAACATTCCATTTTCAATGAGGGTGAAATATAGCACAAGCATATCTGACACCATATCCATCAATACCATCAAGGCACAAAAATAATCGAAGTATGCTGTATGCTGGGACAATATTTGACAAATGATCTACGGAAATCCACAGATCTCCTTTCTAGCAAGCTGTTTGTGATGGGATAACAAACAAAACTGATCATCAAGTCACCCCTGTAGATCTAGGTGTAACACAACCAACAAAAAATTAAAATCAATCTTTTCATTTTTGTTGTATTCAGATTAGAAGGTAATTAAAGTAAAATCAGAATGTTCAGATCTGTAAACTCAGCTTTTTTTCATCATTGTTACTCCTTTATACCAACTGAATTTATATGAATCAAATCTGAAATTTACATTACCAAAGCTACATGATAAAATCAGATTTGATTCCAGACCTTGTACCACTTTTGGGTCTGTTTATAGGACTGCTGTTATAGCTATTTAAATCTGAAGCCTAAACCAAAAATTAATAGCCATAAATTTGCTAATAGAGCTGCTTTGTAAACCCTTAGAAATATGGAAAATGTATTGCATAACTTCATAAAAACCAGAGTTGTGGTTAGTGTTCTAAACCTTCTCAAATCCTTGACTATAAGAGAAAGACTATCACCGATAGGGAAGCTTCCATTGTGCTGAAATAAATCTCAGCCTGAAAAGAAGAGGGATTGATGAGGTGACAGTGGCCTCCCTCTTAGTTACCCTTGTCTTTCATCTAGTGAATTAGGGTTTTGTCACCTAAGGTGTGGGATTAAGTTGTAACAAGTCTGTTATGAAATAGAGCATAAAATTGTAGTGGAAATAGTACAATATTTGATTTTCTAAAAGCACAAACTTCTAGGCAATCCAGGGAAAAAGAATACCAAACAACTTGGATAAGTTCCATCCCTCTGGGGCAACTTATCCCACATAAACCAGATCTGAAAATTTACTTTTATAGCAGGATAACAACATTCAACAGCAGGTGTAGCAGCAACGGAACAACCCTTAAATTCCTCAATGAAGATGTCAAATACTTAACAATTTTCTTTCTACTTATGTAAACTCATCAAGACATATATAATTGTAAAGAACAATGCATGAAGAACCTATGGCTGAAAATAAAATCTGATATAATCTAAAATTATATTTAATATCAGAAGGTAACTGATGCCCGTACAATGGTAGTTATGTTTTGTGATGCTTTCAAATTTAATTCATATTATTCTCTTGCAATGAGCGGTGCAAATAAAAGATAATGCAACAGTCAAAATATTTGCATAGTTCAATTATGCTTTGGGAGATAAGTAAATTCTTCTAGCAATTCACTCGCATCTTCTACATCTACTGTGGCATAGTTTGACCTCTGTTTTCCACAAAAATAAATTACGGTTCGAGTCAGGGAAGCCTACTCCTTTTAGGAGATGCGAAAAAAAGGGCATAACGTTTTTATATGAACAGTTTATGTCAAAAATTTATATGTAACTGGCATATGGGAATTAAAAATATTTATTTCTGCAGCTGAAGGCCCGGGCTAGAGTAAAACCGATTTTTGATACTAATGTTTCAGGTATAGCTTTGTTAGAACTTCTTTTAGCAACGTTTCGAATCTCACTCAGATTCATCTTCAGGATTGCGCAAATGATTTATTAAAGACAAATCAGCTATATAATTTGGCCTGGTTTTGTGATGATGTTTTCAGGACGGAAACTGGTAAACGCTAGTGGGTTCCAGTCTTCTAATCACATGTTATGCATTAGTCCTACTTGTTTTCATTGATTTATTTGTTAGTTTATTTCTTCACTTATTAAATCATTTGCACTTTAAATGAAAGTTAAGTAGGTTAATGTTAATTGGCTTGTGGTCAAGTGGTTAAATAAAAAACAACAAAGACATGTTGCCTTGTTATCTGTGATCGGCTGGATGTGCTAGTCACTCTGTCTGCCCGCAAATGTTGCATATGCCATGGACGAGGCTAGGTGCAAGTTTTGGGTGAATTTGATGGAATAGAATTGGTTGACTGATAGAGAATAGCAGTTTGAAAGTTTTAATAACTCTGGAATCTTATATAGATTTGTTTAACGGAAGGGACATTGTTGGACAATGCAGGTAGAATGCAGATATCTAACCTGGGAATTGGCCTCTGTAGATGAGCTTCAAAACTGTGGTGCAGAAGTGATGTGCGTGCATGTTTTGTTCACTCACGTCATAGCTTTAGTATAGCTATCAGCATATTCAGCTCTTTTTCTGATGAATTAATTTCTTGACAGATTGGGAGCAGATGTAATTTATGACCCAGCATGTGTACCACACCTTGTACGGGTTTTGGCTGCACTTTTGGGAACCAAAAAGGGTTCACTGCGGAGCCATGCTGAATCATCAGTTTCAGAGGATAGATCCATTTATGGTTCGACGGAGCTAGAAAAACCTGATAAGAATCAGAAGGACAATAGAGATCTTAACGACAACGCATACCCTGTTGCATACATAGCAAATGCCATTCGGAACATTGATACCTTCAAGTGCTTTCTGAGATTAGCATCTGAAGCTGGCCTAAGTGTTATAGATATAACAGAAAAACAGAGATCAATGAACTTACTGCCTTACTTATCCAGTTTTGATAGAGCACCCATTCATTTGTACAGGATTTCATCTTTGGATTCCATTCGCGACACATAGTAATTTACAAGCACGATGTGATTTGTTTCTATAAAAACCTTCTTTTTACTGGCATGACACTGATTTTGTGTATTTTTTCTATGGTAGAATTAATCTCATTGAAACAGATTGACGTGGTCAAGGAAAAGAGGCAATTTGCATGAGAAAAGGCTTTGAAGGAAATAATCTTGTTTAGAGTGGCTTGATGAGAAGTATGTTTACTTGATAAACACGATTCTCATTTTATTTGAGAGTTTCTGATCATGTCAACTATTCTCATTTTTCTGTAGCCGATCCACATTCTTTTCTGGGTGGCATGTTTGCTGTCAAGCATTTCTTTATGCTGGTGACCTCTATGATTATTTTCCTTAACAACGTGGGTTGTTTCGATTGCTCAGTATGGTCACTGGATGGTCAAGAGGGATGCGATGGAAGATAATTACAAGTAGCATGCAAGTCGACACTCTTCCATGTTTAATATTTACACTATATTGATTGTCAAATAAAAGGGTTGCCAGAAGAATATATGGTGCTATGGTTTAGAGAAGTTTGCCGCTGACATATGGATAAGAACGAGGCCTTCGAATTTTACAAGATTAGCTCAAACCTGTATAAAGTTATAAACCTGGGCCTTGTAGTCATCAAATTGGCATCAACACCAATGTCTTCAATCAATCCTTTTGTTCACTCAGGATGATATGCGATTCTCTTAGAGATCACAAAAATAAAACTTTAATTTGCCTTGTGATCACACGTGTTTTGCCGTTGACATGTTTTGCAGAGCGTCTTGTAATTCACAAAGATTTTGCCGTTGACATGTTTTGCAGAGCGTCTTGTAATTCACAAAGATTTGCTGGGCAAGAAGAAGCAAAGAAACTGGTGAAAGGAGAGTAATGAGAGGAGGCAGCATCAAATTTGCAACTCAGCTCATTATTCTCCTCTTCTCATGGACACATGGCAATGCCATACCCTACACTTCCGTCCACCCCATCGAATTGATATTCGCCATTCTTAAGAGTGCATAACAAGGTCTGGAATGAGAATTTACTATTTCCCTCACCTTCATTTGTCTATATTTTATGTCTATCTCACCACGGGTTACCATGTTTATGCAACATTATTGACAAATTTGAAGTCAATTGATTTATTAATTTACCAAGGAGTAAGCTAAAAAGTGGGTAAAGTCAAGCATTTTTTTAGGAGTTCTCCCCCAAATCTGGTAGAATTTTTGCCGGAAGTTATAGTTCCATGTGATTGATGGAAACTTTGACCATTGAACTTTGGCTCTAAGGATTTTAGCTCATTTTGAGAAGACAAATTTTAAAAAAAAAATGAAAGAAAGTGAATTAGGGTGGAAATTTGGTTAGTCAGTAAAAATAGACTTGTCAAAAAGGTTGAATTTGTCCATTTTTTAACTCATTCCATTTATTAAAGTATATTGGACCAAATGATCGCATCTCCATTCTTGATTTTAATATTCTGTTATTTGGGCAATTATGTAGGAAGCTTACAAACATATTCTTGAGCCATCTCCAAATTAAAAATTAGTGCAAGTAATTGAAAGAAGTATATCAAAAGTATTATTGATGACACCTAAAGCACATGCACAAGAGAACAAAGTCTTGGTTGTAATCATTATTATGTTGTGTCCAAGCGCAACAATCCATTCATACTTTGTCCAAGTAGTGAATGATTTCACTCCATCAAGGAAGGTTGTATAGCCAACTCATGAACCTCCCTAAGAGTCCCTTCTTCAATGGTCAATCCCATATGATCATAGACCACCATTAGAAGACATGCATAGAATGATAAAATAATCCTTCATTACTATACTCCACTCTCCACCAAAGAAGGTTATATGGAAAAATCACAAACCTTCTTAAGAGACCCTTCTTCAATGGTCAATATAATCAAAGGTCAATACCATATGATCATAGGCCACCCTTATAAGACATACATAAATTGATAGGATAACCATCCTTACTATGCTTTATATTCACACCATATACTCATGAGCAAGTGACGCTTACTTATCCTTTGTGTTTGGAGGCCCCATTTACAGGGAGTATGATTAGAATAGGGCATGTGCATGCAAGGCATGGTCCATTACTTGACCTAGCTTAATTTATATTACTCATGCCAAGTCTAAGTAGTGAATACAATAACCATGCATTAATACCCATTTAATTATAGTTGAAAGAAAGACAAATGTACATATAACTAACAAGTTTTCCACATACTAGGTGTCCATTTAAATAGCATAAATCACATTAACATTTATTCCATGTCCACAATGCATTCCAAAATGACCTCATCTTAATGTTTAATGCAATTATGGCTCACAATGAGGTGAATTGGAATTCGAAGGCCACATTTTCCTTAACTAAATTTTGATGTAGATTTGATTGTTCACATTGTCTATGCTCAACATTTTTAAAATACTTGGAATTTGATGGCAAAATTTTTCCTAACTAAATTGTGATGTAGATTTGATTGTTCACATTGTCTATGCTCAACATTTATAAAATACAGCTAACCTTCAAAAGATGCTTTGTTTAAAAGTACACACCTTCATTCATTGCTACCAATGATAGGTAATATATATCATTTTAGTTATAATTTTCATTATCTTTTGTATCATCATTTATGAGGCATTGTTGGTCTTAGGATGTCAACTATTTTCAGCGATAAATTGTGCCCTAATCAAATTCATTTAGATTGTCATAACCTTATGCACTTTCCAACAATCAAGACTGATTCATATTTGGATTGTTTTCCCAATATCTATTGGTAATATTAAGCTCTACAAGTTATGTGTTTCCCTTATAATGATGACATTAATGATTTAATTTCAAATTATGTATATATATATAGTTGAGGGACAATAGATTGATTAGTGAGGAGGTAGATGTTTTACTTCCCATTAGGATCAAATCCTCGATGAGTCATGTGATCTAATTGTTGGACTTTTCTTGAGCTAATAGTTGGTAAACCAATTGTTGAAAATTGTAGGGCTCCACATGAGTATTTATGACATGGCATTACCCTATGTACCATCCTCAGAATGAGGGAGAATGAGGGGAAGTGTTAGGGGATTTCACGCATCACTTATATAGAGGAGAAACAATTAATGATACCTCTATAAAAAGTCTCTAGAATGACATAGATTTAACCACCAACACAATGTTGTCCCTATGCATTGTTAAAATAAATCTATCAAACATTTGGGCATTTCTTTGTTTACATAAAAAACCAAACAAGATGAGTACAAGTAAGATTTATATCCAATGTATAGGAATTTTGCATTATATATATATATATATATATATATATATATATATATATATATGTTGCAAACTTAGTTAAATATCCACTGCAGGGGGTGCAAACTTAGTTAAATATCCATTGCAGGGGGAGGGTGCTGATTTCCTATAATTTTCGTTTCATCAACATACCGACATGTAATTCCTTTGCCATTTTAGCAAAATATCATTTGCCTTTGCATTATTTTCTTAAAAGATGTGTTTGAAGGATACCTTGGAGAAGCAAGGAATGAATTCCCTTGTTCCATGGCATAATTTATGCATTATACAACAAAATATTTTGGTAAACCAATTGTTGAAAATTGTAGGGCTCCACATGAGTATTTATGACATGGCATTAACCTATGTACCATCCTCAGAATGAAGGAGAATGAGGGGAAGTGTTAGGGGATTTCACGCATCACTTATATAGAGGAGAAACAATTAATGATACCTCTATAAAAAGTCTCTAGAATGACATAGATTTAACCACCAACACAATGTTGCCCCTATGCATTGTTAAAATAAATCTATCAAACATTTGGGCATTTCTTTGTGTACATAAAAAACCAAACAAAGATGAGTACAAGTAAGATTTATATCCAATGTATAGGAATTTTGCATTATATATATATATATATATATATATATATATATATATATATATATATATGGTGCAAACTTAGTTAAATATCCACTGCAGGGGGTGCAAACTTAGTTAAATATCCACTGCAGGGGGAGGGTGCTGATTTCCTATAATTTTCGTTTCATCAACATACCGACATGTAATTCCTTTGCCATTTTAGCAAAATATAATTTGCCTTTGCATTATTTTCTTAAAAGACGTGTTTGAAGGATATCTTGGAGAAGCAAGGAATGAATTCCCTTGTTCCATGGCATAATTTATGCATTATACAACAAAATATTTTGATTTGTAAATGCTCAACTAAGCTACTCCACTATTTTTGAATTTGCAAAGATTTAGTTCTCTTTTACATGACTGTATTATACCTGTCGAAGGTAGGATATTATGTAATCGGCTAGGTATTCAAAAACATTTTTACATTTCCCAAATACAAAAATTAAATTTTTATTCCAATGTTTTACTTTAGAGTTAAGAAAATCATATATTAAAAAAAAATATAGTTATTTGCTTTCTGATTGGTCAGATTTATGTTTTGACCTAGACAAGACTAATTGTCATCTTATTCTTGTTAGACCTATTGAACAAAATAAAATTTAATCTTTTTATGATGCCTATTTTCCTGCAACTTGAGAAAGGGTGAAAGAGGTGGTGGTATGTTTGTTGTCAATGAATCACAAACGACACCATCACTATCAAACCTTCCTCCGCTGATTTCGAGAAAACTCAATTGAACTTCAATGAACGAATTAAACCCAAGAATTAATAGTTCGTGAGGCTAATCAAACTTCGGAATTTGCATATTAATTAGTCATATTCAATTATAATATATATAAACATTTTCACTTCGACCCCTAGGTTTTTTAAAATTATTCATTTTTTATTACATATATATTAGATATCACATTATAATTATATTTTTTTATTTTAATTAATTAAAAATGCTAAATAAAGTTTTCATCACCAAACCAAAAATATATTTAATTTAAAATGAAAAAAATGTAGTTTTCAACTTGCCATCAAACTTAATTGTTGTCCACTTCTCCACCAACTTTACTAAATGCAAATGATTCTTATTAGTAGAGGACCAATCTAACTGGGTTAGATTGGAGATTTGGCCATGTTTCAGATATGTCATTTTAAATAGAGTTGTCTAAACATGTTTTTCCCATAGAAAGTCCTAAGAGATCTTTAAAATGGTAGTTGTTATTCAATGAGAATAAAATATTCTTTTTGAGGAAATTCTCAAAGTTATTTCAAAGTTTGGCTAATGTCATTGTGGTATTGTTTATAATACATCTTTATCAAGAAATACTTGTTGCTTTTTCTCTTTCATTTGTGTGTTGGTGTATATTATTATCACACAAGAATTTCTCTTTTAACCTTTTATTATATGTACAATTTAATAAAATTATGCTAATGATTCTTGCTTTTATGCTATTTTTTTGGTATTAAACATTATAGAAAATGGAGGAGGATGGGCTTATTCAAATAGAATGTCATGGAACTATTGAAATCTAAATTTTAAAAGATTAAAACAAAAGTTTGCATATGATGTAAGAGTTCGATTACAACAAATTTAAGCCATTAAAATGAAAGTTTGCATATTGAGGTAAGAGTATAATGATAATTTTTCTTACGACAATGAGTTAAGTGACCTTTCGCTATACTAATCTTAAATGAAGAAATGAAATATCTAGGTTAAATTTACTATGACCAACTTTTGAAAATATATATTTTACTTTAATTACAATGCGTAAGAAAAATGTATTTTATAAATAAAAAGTAAAAAATATATATAAATGTAAAATATATGTAAATATTGAAACTTTGTCACGAGTAAGCAATATATTGAAATAGAGATTGAAATGATGGAATTTGTTTATGCTATAAACTATTTTATGTTATAATGTGCACTGTAAATAGCTTGGTTGAAATATGAGTGCACACTTGTAGTAAAATATAACCTATAAAGATATCTTTTTAGAAAGAAAGGATTAGATTTCCATGTTTAAGGGAAAAAAATGTATTGTTTAATCTAACTTGAATGAATACTATTTGGGAGCATTTTATAAGTTTCATCTTTTAAGAAAGACATTTTGTTAAATATTTTATTACTTAATTATTACTGTAGGAAAATTGTTTTATAGGCCTAAGGATCAAGGTTAATAATGTAATACCATAATACAAATTAGATGAGAACTTGAAATGTAGGTGAACAAATTAATTGGAAATTTGAAAGGAGGAAAATTATTATATGCATTTAAAATTTAAATACTTTTGTGTTAGAATAGTATAATTGAACTATTAAGAGCTTTGTTGGAGCATAGATTTATTAGGATGCTTGCTTTCTACACATTTATAAGTATTTTGATATGAATAATAAATCATATTATTATTAGTCCCTACTAATGATTATAGTTTTTACTCAATGTGATTAAATTGCTTGTAAGGGAACGCCAAGGAAATATTTGTACATAGTTTTCGGTACTCATGGCCTGATTTTTTACTTTTGTAAGTTTTTTGAAGATTTGAATAGCAAAAAATTGGGGTTTTCTTGGTTTTGATTGGTTAGTTGGAGGCAATGGGGTCGTTAACCTCCTTGTGGTGGCCATGGGGGGTGGCAAAGAAAATAGGGAAATTGTTGGAATATTATGGTGTGTTGCATGTACTTGTTTGTTTGAACATACCAAGAATGGATGTGCTTCATTGTACATCACTATGGTTATTGTGATGTTGGTGGCAGAGGTGAATGTCAGTTGTCAAGGTCTTGTTGGTTCATTGACCATTTTGGGCAAGACTAGTGTTCTCAATTCGACCATTGTTGTGGAATTTTTATGTCGAGCTTTTGTTGGTCACCACATTGATTGTGGGAGTGAATGGAGGTGTGTGGATGATGTTTTCCTAGTTCATCAGTAGCTGTGAATAGTGCTAGTGTTCCTGGTTTGACCATTGCTGTGAGTTTTTGATGCCAAGCTGTTGTTGGGAATGAATGGAGGGCTTGTTGGTTCATCTATCATTTTGAATTCATGATGGTGAGGTCGCTCGTTGTGGTGTTGGTGGTCTTCATTGTGTTTTTGACTTTTTGTTGTTTTATCTGTTGTCGTGAATGGTGTTGGTCTTCTTGGTTCAATATTTGTTTGGGATGTAGGTGGTTGTGTGAGTGAGCAAAGGTTCGCCTTGGTTGTTTGAGGTTGTTCATTGTTTGTATTTTTCTGGGTGGATTCATGATGTTGTGATAATGGTAAGTCTTAAGTTTTTCAAAAGCTTATTTTTTATTGTTTGTATTGCTAAGATGGTATTGACAATGAATGCCCTTTGCCGTGCTTTATTGCAATCATTGCGATATTGTTGGTGGGTCCAGTGAAAGGACACTCTAATAATGCATTGATGGGAGTGTGGACAAGGGTTTGGTTGTCTGGGGTTGTTTATTACATGTCAAGGGTTGTTATAGGTAGTAACTAGTTGGATTTGTTGGCTTTGGAGGGTTGTTGGTCAAATCGACATAGGTTTATGAGAGGTGTGTGTTGTTTTCTTGCACGTGCTTGGGTTGTTGGTGGAAAAATATACTTGAAAATAATGTAAGCTTTTATTATAGGGTTTGGTTGCTCTGGAGGGTAGCTGATCAAGTTGTTAGAATCTTGTGAGAAGGGTGTGTTATTTTTTACTAGTGCTTGTGGTGGTGGGGGTCAAATATAGTTAGGGTATTGTACGTACTTCCTTTAAATTTTATTATATTCAAATTTTGCTTCTCGGCGGTGGAACAAGGTAAACTTGGAGTCTTTCCTTGCATTAAAGTTAATAGCTTTGATTTCAACATGCAAATGGTTGTTTTGGATGAGATTTTATTGTGGATTTTGGTCACTTTGGAGGGTTGTTTGTTGAGTTGGAAGAACTTCATGAGAAGGGTGTGCTATTTTTTCCAAGTGCATGGAGTCATTGGGGTCAAATCAGGTTAGGGTGACTTATGCACTCCCATTGAATTTCTCTGTAGTTGAATTCAACTTCCTGACGGTAGAAATAGTCCAGATTCTTTCCCTACATTGAAGTTGAAAGCTTGCATTTCAATGTGTAAATGGTTGTCATCAACGAACGTTTATTTTAGTGGTCTTCATATTTATTGAATTGTTGTTTGTTGGGGTCTCTATAGTTTTTCCATGGCATCCACTCATGGGTTGTTTGTATGGTATTGCAACACATGTTACACCTACCCTACTTTCCATATTAAAATACAATCAAGCAATTTTAGTGTTTTTAAATTAATATCTATGCAACTTTAAGCTAGTTAGAGGTAATTTATTGTCCCTCTACTACCATTATTTAAAAGAAACTTGTTTCAAAATCTAAGTATTGTTTTCTTATGTGTGAAGAATTGAATGCATATTGTGGGTTTTTGTTTCTAGTCCTTTACCATTTGAACTTGTTTACCATACAATGAATCTACCATATAAATTTATTCCATTCTATTATAACATGTTTAGATGCTAAAGGGATTGTGTTGTATGCTTGTTTTCATCTTGAGACTATATTTTTTTCTTTTCCATTTATATTTGTAGTGCCCTTTTTTGCTTCGACTCCATTCACTAATGTGTATGATATTTGAGGGCATTATGGTTATAAGAATGACTTGGTTGAGTGACAAATACACCTTTGGGTAAATTGATCTAAACTTTTGAATTGGTCTATTTTAATTATTGTTGACATTATGTTTTGATATATTTTTGATGGTATGAAATTGGATTTTATTATATGATGTGATATTTAAATGATAAGTGATATAATGTAATATTGAAAATGAATATATGTGTTTACATGGTGAAATTTACTATATTACGTGATGCTAGTGATGGGTTGTCAAGTGCAACAAGAATGGAACCCATAGTTATATATAGACTGGATTGAGTAAGGGTGTGTGGACCAAGGATATGATTGTGTTATAGATGATTGGCATGTGTATGCCATTACTTATTATTTTTTCATGATTATTAGATAATACTATTTGATGTGTTTTCTCTAAATGTGTGAAGAGACATGAAAGATAATTGACAATAAAGCTTACACATTGGCAAAGGGTTGTATGAAGAGTGTTGCATGAGTACTATTGGGAGAAGAGTTCTAGGTTTTCTATTCCTACCTACCAACTCTCTTTTCCTATGCAATAGGTGAAAGATACATGTTTTTTCCCAAAGGTTGCACATTGCAATGAGGACATGTCATGGAATTCAATCACTCGTGATGATTTATTAAGGGGTGTGCAATAAAGTGTCATTCCTTATTCGCCAATGGCCATTAGTCTTTTGCCAAAATTAAACAAGTCAAGTTAACTAGGTCCCAACTATAACATTCTTTCCCACCATGAAATTGGTATTTGAAGAGTTGTAGTGAACACTTGGCTTTCTCTTGGTACTGGATACTTGAAGGCTTTGAATTAACATGGTCTCATCCTTAGTATCAACCTTAGTTTATGTATGAGTATTCTTCAATTGCATAATAGTTGAGCGCATTAAAAGTGAAAAATACAAATACATTAATAGCCCGATTGTTCATATATACATAGGCAAAGTTTGTAAAAAGAAAAAAAGAACTCAAGAGTTGAAAGTTATTGATTATAAAAATTATTTAATAAGAAAAAGTCATTTCATGTGCACCCACTGAATTATGAGAAGAAAAATGAATTAAGGGAACATCTTAACTATAGAAAAAAATGATTGGGATGTGGTGAATAATATGTGAGTATATATTTATGAGATTAGTAATTGTGCATGGATGTGACATGTGCAGGTGATTATTATGCATTTGTTAATTAAACAACTATCTTTTTTGTATGACATTGATAAGTGACATGAGCATCAAAGGCTATATAAGGAGAGATGGTTGGGCTTGAGAGCTCATCTCTTACACCCTAATGCTGGATGGTTTTCCTATTTCACAATTTTTTCAAGGTGACAACATAGTTACCGATTTGATGATAACCATGACCTCAAACCAAGAATTCGAACTATAAAATTTATATTTTTTGGTAAAAACATAAAAAGCATTCCTTGAATTGAAAAGTCGTGCTATTGGTAGCACATATTTTTATTTTTATATGGATTAAAATTATATTTTTTTCACCATGGCCTTATCTCCTCATAAAATTGCCCCCTGCCACAATTTTGAACAAGTTCTAAAGTGTTAAGCCGAAAGAAGGGGGCGCTACTAGTAGGAACCCCTTTTGATTTAGGGGTTGTTTTTAAGGTTTTTGTTTGAAACGATATTGGTGGTCAAGGATTGATTTTAAACAAGTTTTAATTTTAACTCTAAAAAAATGGTGTTGATAATGAAAGCACCACTTTTTGATCTAGGGGTCGATTTTAAGGTTTTTGTTCGCAATTTTATGTGGAATTAAGGAAATGGTGGAAACAATTTGTAGTTTTAACCTCGAAAAAAAGGTGCGCTACTAGCATCACCACTTTTTTAATCAAGGATAAAAACAACTACTAAATACGACCTCTTTAAAAACAAGGAAGTTTGTAACTATGTTTGACCTAGTTTTGAGATTGGTTTAAAGAATTGTTCCTTGATCTTGGAGGCAAGGTACCTAATATACTCTAGAGGATATGCACATTATTTCGATGGCTATTGTACTCTCTTCATGCAATTGATTGCAACTCAAGGGTTTAACAAGAAGAGTATGCTAAGGATATGGTAGGGTCGTCAATTGGTAAGCTTCTTGCAATTGATAATTTGTGGAGCTTGGAGTATTTTTTGGAGAATCTTTTTGGTGAAATATTGTAGCTAGAATTTGAAGCAAGAGAGTCATCTACATACATTTGAAGTAAGGTATGATGATATTTTGCTAGCTATTGTACTCTCTTCATACAACCGCTTGCAACTCAAGGGTTTTAGGAGAAGAAGAGTATGCTAAGGATATGGTAGGTGGTCAATTGGTAAGCTTCTTGCAATTGATAATGTGTGGAGCTTGGAATAATTTTTGGAGAATCTTTTTGGCAAATGCTTGTAGCTAGAATTTGAAGCAAGAGAGTCATCTACATACATTTGAAATAAGGTATGATAATCTTGAAATTAGATAAGTACTTATATATATTTTGATGTTTTGAAATTTATCTTGAGAATTTGGGTTTGTAAATTACATAAGATTAATAATTTATATGGGAAGGTTATAACTTTGGTTAAATTCCATTAAAATAGTCCTGCAAAGGACATTAATCTTTGCAAAAATCCCCAAGTGATTCTACTACTTGCAGAACATTGATTTAAAATTTGTGAAATTGCTTTACATGCTTAGGACATGCATGCAACCCTCAATGTTGCAACCTGTGTGTGTATCCATGGTTTTCCACTTACAACCTGCAAGCATTTTCCTTGATGTCCAAGGTTTTCCATACATTGTTTGCATGCATGTATTGTAGGACCATTGTTTGCCTCAATCCAAGCCAAAATTAGGTTCTAAAGGATTCGAGAAAAGGGTCTTCATGAGCTTTCATGTGTTGACTGATGATACATGTTAGTAGGTTTTGTATGATGAATTAATGGAGTCAAGATTTTTTTAAAACCTTTTTTAGATGACTTGAAATATTATATTGTGGCATTGAAAAGCCTCATTTTGATTTCCAGCTTAAAGGATACCTATACTAAATTGTCTCATTTTAACTCATCATTTGAGAGAAATGTCATGATGCCTACACTACTTTTGAGCTTAGATAATTGGCAATGTTATAGTTATATTCCTCTTAAATACCTTTCATTATATTAACAATTCATTTGCAAGGGTTATTTTAGAAGACTAGTAGGTTCAAGTTGTGTTTGTTGGGAAATATCTTTTGAAAATTTGATTTGTGGATGTTACGCAAATTGAATTAGGGATGATATTGAGTAATCTCTAAGGATATAGCTTGTATTTGGCATGTATACCAATTTGTGTTGATATTTAATCATTCCAACACATAGACACTTGTCTTGTATAAGTTTTAGGTTTGAGGAAGGATTGCACAGGCGAAGGTGTCAAATAGGAAAGTAGACTTGAATTAAGGACAAAATATGGAATGTATATTGCAACCAAATAATTGATATTAGTTCAATTTGATTATCTAGTTATTGTGTTCTTAGATATTGTCTTTTGTAAGAGACCTCCATATTTTAGTATTTGGATTGTTAGTAATGGCCTCTTACTTAATTGAGAGAAGTTATAAAGAACAAGAATTTGATTGGAATTATATTGCATGATTGTTTTAAGTTCTTATTTTGTATCATTGAAAAGAAAATAACATTCTTTTGTGGATCAAACCTTGAATAGTAATTGTTGGGCCTGACGCTCAATTACTTAGAATGCATAAGGATGAATGAGTGAATTAATTACTTTTGTTCTAAACTTACATGTGAGAGTATTACAAGAAAATAGGCCTATTTGTTGTTGCAGTGATAAAGAAAATATTCCACCTTTTTGTAAGCTAAGTGCTTTGTATCTTGGGTGGGTGTTACATTGTTTTAACTTTGGATTTGAGTGTTTTGTTGATTGATTGATTTTATTTTGGTTGAACCCTCAAGATTCCCTATTTTTCTCTACCGCGGTGTCCAAATTTCCATACATCAGTTTTCTTTTGTACATACTTGGAAGAAAATTTGGATTGGTTCTTGTGCAAGGCATAGATAAGATTCAATATTGTTTGATTTCTCCTGTGTGCATAGAAGGTAATAGCTCCATTTCTTTTGAATATTTTCCTTACATATTATTGATTCATATATCAAGTTGGGTTCATTTTTTCATTACACTATAAAATTTGAGGCAGTGTTTCTGGTTGTATTTCCATAGGTAAAATATTTTTTGTGCATTTTGAAAAGAAAATTTGGTTGGTTTTTTTGTATAAAGGGTGAAAACATGAAAATGGATAACAATTTTGTTTGTTTTTATAAAGGAAACTACATTTTTTATTTTTCTTCAACCTCAATCCCTCTAAGCTCGTATTTTATTTCAGAATTTCACTTTGAAGTAAAAAGTATATTTGGAGAGAATTGCCTTACATATGTACTCATACTTTAAAAAATATAGTGGGATAAATCCAATGTTTATTAAGTACATATATTTTAAAATTTAGGTAAGGATGACAAGTGACTTATATGGGGTGCTTTTAGTTTTCCAAAGATGGCTATTCACTTTGGGAAAAAAAACATATGCTCACAATGTATACATATGGCATTGGTGCATGGATTTTATTTTGTGATTTCCAGATTCAAGTATTTTTTTTTATTTTTTATTGAAATAGAGTAAAACAACAAAAAAACACAATTTTGTATGGAGAAATTTTTATGGGAACCATTTTTTTTTTAATGTGATCATTACCAGGAAAACTAAAATTACCCTTTTGAAGAGGACAGTGTGAGGAAGTGCTATGTGATTTTTTAAATTTTTTATTATTATAATTTTGATGATATTGAATTTTTATTATAGAGAATTTTGAAAAGAATAAAATTCTTAAGTGTTAAAGTTTAGAACAAAATTATTAAAATGTAACAATTCTTAAGTGTTAAAGTTTAGAACAAAATTATTAAAATGTAACAATTCTTAATGAAAATCAATATTTCTTATATTATTACAAATTAGATTTGAAGATATATCCATTGGTAGAAGCTCCAACAAATGATTTTAAAAATTTATAGAGGCACACCCTCATTAATGTTGTAGGTTTATGAAAACTACAATAAATTTTGTAGTTCTAGTTGACCAAAACCTGTTTGCTAAGAAAATGTTTCAACAAAGTGTTTATTTTCATCTCTCAATGGAGAGTTTTTCTACAAATAAAGTATCCTTGGGTTAAAGTAAACTGTCAATGCAGAGTTTATAAATCTATCAGCTAAGAGTTTAGAAAAGCATTTGGTTGAGAGTTTGATAATCTTGCCCTAGGAATATTTTCAAGCCACAATTTAAATAAAACAATATTTCTTATGAAAGTTCTATATAGACTATTGGATGAAATATTGTTTATATCACTCATATTCAAATTACCTTAAAAAACAAGAGAAGATAAAGTGTTAGGTGTACCTCTAGAAAAAAGGGTTAATTATTTTTCGATTTTGTGATGTTTGAATTTTGCTTATCACTTGTGGAATACTGGATTTGGAATATTGGAAGTTGTCTTATCATTTTATAATTGTGACTTTGGGGTATTGGATTTGCGATGACTTATAGGATTTTTGCTATAGGAGATTGGAGTTTGCCTCATTACTTTTGGAATTTGGCTTTGGGATGTTGGAATTTGACTCACACTTGTGGAATAATGGTTCTCACTTGTGTAATTTTAGCATTGGATTTCAAGTTTCTAATTATTTGGATATGAGATGCCAAAGGAAACGCAAACAAATATATGATGGCAAGAGATATGTTTTAGATAAAAGGAATGATAAAAATCATGAATACATTAAAAAACAAAGAGCAAATGAAGTTGGTGAAAAAGGTGTGGAGGCACATAGTGATGACAAGGAAATGAGGTTAACATACTTTTAGAAACTCGTCGATGACATGAATGAACAAGATGATGTTGATATTAGCATCATTGGTGAGTCAATAATTTCCTAAATTTTGAATTTCGTAGTTCCCATATTTTTGATATGTTGAAATTTTTAAAAATATTTTGAAATGTATATATTGCTTGTTCTAATTATAAATCTACGTTTTTAAGCAAGGACAACATCAAACCCACATTAAGATCCTACCAACCTAAGCAAATCATGAAAATTAATTGTTAGTTGCAACAACTTCCACTTTGACAACAAATTTTTGGAGAACATGGATGCAACTAAGATTGAAATAATGAGATTGGAGATGCATGATCACATTGTTCAAGAAAAATCTTGGAAAAACTTTTCAAAGGTAAACTTGTTAGAGAAAAATCTCAACGGTTATGTAGATTCTTGAAGCACACAAGTTTTAAAAATGTAGTTCAATTATTGGGCATTAAAGGTGCCAAAGTGGTTAAGCAAAATGAGGCATTATAAAAAACGTGATCTTCACCCTTTCCTTACCTAGAAAAAAATGAAACAAAGATTCCAAGTCTACTCGTAGATTATTAATAAAATGTGCAATTGCAAAAATAATTATATCAATTTGTTTGATGTCAATGCCCATAGAAGTATTAAAAACCTCAAGGAAAACACTATGAAAGCATAAAAAAATCAGTGTTCAATTAGATGAGGATGATGAACTTCCATGTTGGGCTATTATTTGTAGGCAACCATACTATCATAGGCTTTTAGAAAATGTGACAGCTGGGGTACAAGAGTTTTGAAATTTGAATTCTCATGTTTCACCAAATGAAAAGGACATCACGTGACTTCGTCTATCAAAAGGAGAGTATGGAATTCATGCCAAACATATAACAAAGGTTACTCAAGTGGAAATGTTCCACAATTTCAAGGAGAGTAATATTGATGTGGAGATTTCCCTTACCACGTTTGTGAAGTTTAAACCATGGTGTATCAAGTCCATCATTGTTTGCGATACATATTGTTGTTGGTACGATGGAGAAATTTAGCTATATTATGAGACATTTCTAGATTTTGGCATATAATATTGGTCAAATGGCCCTCCTCCTTCTAGTGATCATGAATTTTTATCCAATATATTATATGCACGAGAGAATTATCATTTATTTTATAATAAAGAACATGTTGATGATAGAGAATGCAAGGAATGTTATGATTTGACACTCTTTAGTATTAAGTATCATATTGATCTTAGTGATCCATGATTGTTAAATATAATTATGAAGTGGGATAGATATGAATATGTTAAGTACAATCCTATCACAGATTCAACTACAAAGATAAAATATATTGATTTACTTGAAGAAGATATCTTGGTGACAATTTTTATGAAAAGGTTCAGGGATCAAATATATAGATATATCAAACACTATCATACAATGCAACGACAAGACTTATAGTTTGAGAAATCACATGATGTATTTCTAAAAACAACAATATTATAAGTGGTTCATTTTGTTGAGAATTACACTTTCACTGCACAAAAGGAGATATAAAGTGAGTATTATCATTTATACCAAGTTTCTATAGTTGTGATTATTTTGTAAACACATGCAGAAGTTGGTATTGATGGTTGTGATAAAAAACAAATATTGTGAAGTGATTAAGGGGTATATTTTTGCATTATTGATGATGGTACACATGATACATGTTTTGTTTAGTATTGTTTTGATTTACTTTATAATGAATGAGTGAGATGAGGGGCCAGTTTTAAAGACATTGGGTATGGTCATATGGTACCATAGTCATTATAAATAACTGCAAACATTCTTATGATTGTGTCACTTTCATAAAAAAAATGAACATTTGCCACAAATGGAGTTTATTTGAGATAGGACTTGGAAAATGACATCATGATGGTGTTGGGGCCTATGCAAAATTTAGTGTGTGATTTCTCACACATGTGTGCAAAAGAGCACCCACCAAGGGGTTGTTCAATCCTTGATAGCATATTCAAAATGGAAAATAAAAATAACAAAAAACAAAACAAAACTATAGATCCACACTCTCAAACCAAGATGCAAATATAGATCACCAAGATAGAATGCATAGAGTTATAGATCACCAAGATAGAATGCATAGAGTAAAAGAATGTGCTTTCATTAATATCCAAAGAATGTTTACAAAGTCACACCTTAGTATGATTTGTAGAGGATATGGGGCCTCTGTAGCTTGTCCAAGGGAAGTTTCGTTCATCTCCATTGTGACCTCCAATCTCCATCCAAACGTCATGAATGGATCTCCTTTATGGTGAAAGTAGAAAGTATAATGTGGTATCCTTCTATTTTTGGAGAAAATTCGACAAAGTAACGTAGTGTTTTTGATGAAATTGAATTTGTATGGAATGGTGATATTGAGGGCTTCTTGTATAGGCACAAGAGTGGTCAAGAGAAACATCTAGATCCAATGTGTATGCTACCCATATCCTTGATTGCTTAGTGGAGAATTTAGGGTTTTGGAATCTATATCCTTTATTCATTTCGACCACGTCAAGGGTTGTGTCCACTTTTGGTTCCTACTTCGTTAGGGAAGTGGGAAATGACAAATTCTAACTTAAGAATTACTTTTTGGGAACAGGTCGTTCCTTTTGGGGCAATAGTAGTGACCAAGTTCATGCTTTTTGAAGGAAAAGTAGTGACCTTACTTATATGGTCAATTTGATTGTTTGAATTTTATATTTTTGGCTATTTTATCACTTGGGTCATATGGATGGAATGAGGTGGAAAAATGGTGTTTATGTTGTTGATTATGGTGCATAATGATTATGAAACTGATGACAATGTAGGTGGGCAAATTTTGGCTGTTAACATAAACCATGCACTTAGAAGGTATCAACTAAATCATTATACTTCTTGAACTATAGATTCAATTGATGTTGTTAACCAATGAAAAAAGAATTAAGGCATGAATTCAACCCAAGGATGATTTATATATGCTAGTAATCTTGGACGACCTTTGAAATGTTCAAATAATTACAATTATATTTATGCTTGTATATGTGTTTTCTATTGAAAATATTATTTATTTGTGAAATTTGACATGCACAAACTCCATTTTGTTAAGCAGGTTCCTTTGGAATATTGTAGTGGGAGAGGTTCATCTATTGATGGCATACAATATTTTTTGGAGTACTTAGAACAAGGGATTTACACTCCATTAGGAGTGATAGAGTGACAAATGTGTACTCAATTGAGAAACACAAGCACTCTTACTTTTGTCTTGCTTATATTGATTATGTGAAGTCTATTTATGAGTGTGAAAACCAAATTACAAATTTGTTAAACCATTGAAACATGAAGAGATATGACCATTGGCACCCTTTGGAAATGTGAACAATGCAGAGATGAATAATGAAGAGGCTATGACCAACAAGGATTGCCATCATGTTTTTGATATGGTTAGAGAAGGTGATGTCTTTGTTGTCCTTGCACTGGAATATAAAAATAAAAAAGCACTTCTATTTAATGTGATGCACTAGGTCAATAATCAAATTGATGCAAGAGTTTAAGGATCACCCAAATTTTACAATGCAATTGGTTCAACGATTTTAATGGGACATTTATTTAAGCAAGTCAATAAATTCAATAACCACCTTCTTTTTTAGGACTACCAACAAAATGCTACGTGTGCCCAATATATTCATTTTGTCATAGCAACTTAGTTGTGCTTGAAATAAGTCAGGAATGGGAAAACTCCAAAAGGTAGTAATCAAAATTTTCAATAGAAGATTATGAAACCATTCTTGAGAATGCACCACTAATACATTTAACATGGATGGAAAACATTTCTTCATGAACAATTTATTGCTTAGGGCTAGAACATAAGAGTTGTTATATATTGGACTTTATAGTAAATTGGGCTATATTTAAGTCATTTTAGTGAATTTTGTTTCAAATAGTTGTGTGAATTGCTACAAATGTTATGTCACTCATGTTTGACTAATCTATTATCTTCATTTTTCTTTAAATTTTTTAATATTTATGATGAAAATAATAAATTCATTGATTGACATTTCTTCCACATGCGCTATTTGTCACTTGGACCTAACCTAATCTTCCCCAACCTAGCATAACCTATGCTACCCTTTACCTAAACTCTAATAACTATTTAAGATGGTCCAGGTGGATTATACCCATGTTTACTTGAGATTCCACATTTCTTGTGTCTTTTACTTATTTTGGTTGAATTTGTATGCTTCTCCCAAGTGCATGCAACTCGACCTTGACAATTGGACCAAACTTGTGATTTTAGTAGCTACAATATTCACATTTATGTTAATCTAAATCACTTCTTTGAAATCCATTTTTCTTGAAATTCTCATCGGTTATAGAATAAGCTTATGATGTTTGTTTCAAGCCATACAAATATTTCTTGAATTGGTAGACTATGTTACATCTTGGAGTTTCTTTTCAAAATCTGAGAGTTGCCCAATATTCATTTTCTCTTCTAGTATGTTATACAAGAATGTACTTTCAATATCCATATGATGGAATTTCCATCCAAATTATGTTACTCAAGTCATGATTAACTTGATTGTGTTGATTTTGGCAATATTGTGATGGTCTCACCTTAATTTTCAATTGTAAGACCTCATTTTTCTACCCTTAGTTGTACATAATTTGATATGAAAATAGCATATAAATAACACATTTTGGCTTGGGTTGTAATACATGTTGATGTGAATTTAGTGGGAAAACACCCAAGAACATGTGCATCTCAATACACATGTGCATTCTATTAAATTTAAAATGATGGCCACAAGAACAAGGTCCTAGTAAGAATACTAATGTTAATGATGACAATAATCATTAATTAAAACTCTTTGTAATGATACTTTCATTTAAAAAAAATTGAATTTACAAATACATTTATACACAAAACATGCATATAGTATTTAAACAACATTATCCAAATGTAAATAAAACTAATATGAAATTAAGAATACAATTTTTAGAAATAAATAAAGCTTATGTATGTCAATTGACGTCTAAGTAAACTATGATCCTAATCTTAAGATTATCAGTTTTATTAGTCCGTGCCTTGCAGCAGGGACCCTTGAAATTTCCTTAGGTTGATGTACTAGTTCTAATGTGGTTTTCAAAGCATTTTATATTAAATTTTAAGCTTGTGTTTTCCTCCTAACCAATTGCCTAATCAAAGGCCTTATTTGGAATCATATCGAGACAACCATAAATGTATTTTGACTATGCTCTCTCCTTTGTATCTTGAATGGTTGCATGTCCTCCATCTATTGATGGGAAGGCCTGGGAGTGAAGGAGGTAAACCACCACATTTGATGGTTACACATTTCATTGGTGTTTTGACTATGGTATTACAAACTATTACTAGGGTTTTTCCATGCGCTCTCTCCTATGTTTCGTGATTGGCTGCATGTCCTCCACATGTTGACGGGAAGGCATGGGAGCGAAGGAGGTAAATCACCGCCTTTGATGTTTATATGTTTCACTGGTGTTTTGACTATTGTATTACAAACTATTACCAGGGTTTCGTCCTATGTATGAATCCTCGACCCCTAGTGACATGCTGTAGTAACAAAATTTCTCTCCTTGATTTCCGCTTAATATTAAACTATTCAAGGAGATGGAACTACACTATGTTGTTTCATTTGTGTCTTTCACTCTAGATTCTTTGGAGAGGGTTACTCACCGTTAGCTTATGAACGTGACCTAAGCTAGTTTTTTTAATCAAAAGTTCAATGTATCAACTACACCAAGTAACTTGTATTTCCTTTACCATTTGTAGTTATTCTTATAGGTTCCTACTTGTTAGATTTGTTTCATTTTGAGCTTATTCTTATGCCCGTTTTTTATAATTGGGAACCCACCTCTTTTTAGAGGAGATGGTTATTCAAGTTTCTTATTCATAATGGTTTATCAACATTTACATCCATAGAATATTAACAATAAGATAAGTTATATGAAAACATACATAATGGTCAAAGATCAATGCAAAAATGTTGTTCATTTAAACGATTTGAGGAAAGGATTAGGTTTGGGGTCAGGACTCTAGAGGGATTTGACACATGGTCCCAAAGTTGTGTTTTTATGCCCCTTTTCACCTAAAGTGATAGTGGAGCTATTCAACATGATGAGGGTTTACACCATCCTCATCTCAAAGTGTCACGTGCAATTTTTCTTTTTCTTTTTATGCATTAGTATGCATTTTGAGACCACATCGAGTGTATTTGTAGACAACACCGAGTTTGTACTTAGGTATAGTATGGTTCCCCTTTTTTGTTTTCTCTTAGGTTTGTCAATTATATTACTTGTTTATTTAATTGTCTGCAAGCTCATATTTTCCTCTTTACTGATGATTACTCGGATTTGGTTTCCTTCTATTTATTGGACTAACATGGATCAACATCGAGATGACTCATATATTTTCTTGATAAGTTATCCTTAGATCTATTTTTCTAATCGCTTATGTCTTCTATGATGTTCTCAACCAAATGTCAACATGGGTTCCTTATGGGTTTTGCATGTAGTTAACTCGGTGGATATGGGTTTTCTTACATTAGGATTTTGTTTTAGAGTGACAAAGACCCGAATAGTGTTATTTATTGTTAACAGTTACTTGTGGGGGGTTTGCATCCATGATTGCTTTGGGGTTTTGTCTGTTTCTAAAGTAAAATTTTGTTTATATATAACCTCTCCCATTCTCGTTCGTCTTAATTTCAAAGTTACTTCATTCTATCTTCTCTTTACACGAAGCTTATATTAATTCTATTAGACATATTCATATTTATTCTTGAATTGGGTAACAATACTTATTTCTTGTAGCAAGTATATAAATTTTAATACATTTTTGTTTTCTCTTGAATTAAGCAATGGCACTTAATGTTTCCTGTTTTTCTTTTAACAGAAATAGGGTATGAGTTGATATTTGAAAAAGGTTGTGCATAGCCATTCAGTACATTGTGATGATTTTCCTAGCGAACCAGGAATCTAGAGTATCAAAAGGCTGATGACCTCTGACAGTACTACCAGCCTTCTTATTGGTATCATGGGAGACAAATCCCATATGTTTCTAGAGATATCATGAGTAAAAGAAATAACTTGCTTGCAAGAATAAATCCTTACAAACTGAGAGCATAACAGGCTGCAAAAACAACACATTTAAGAAGACGAGGAGATAAAATGCCCTTTAAGGAAGGGGTCCAAGCGCTTCTGATGTCCTGAAGAGATGTTCTCGGCTGCCTCTTTGTCCCGTCATTCTTTGTTGGATTTCCAGCCATGATTAAGAGGAGGAGAAGGGGTTGAAAAGTCTTCAGTATCCGAGGAGCCATCTGAAGTTGTGGAGGGTACTAAAGAATCCAACCCTGCATAGGCTGAAGTCTCTTGCTCGAAATTCCGAGCCTCGCTCTTAGAACCTGAGGGAGTTGAGCGTGGAAGAGAGGTTGTCAAAGGAGGGTTATCTGACTCCAGATGATCTGAAGAAACTGGGATAGTCTCAGACTGTCTGGGACCTTCCGGTGCTTCAGTTTCTTTACCTTCAGATTCTTGCAAAACTGCATATCTGTTGTTGTTTGGCCGTGGAGAGCTAGGAGCTGTTGGAGTTGTTATGTCTTGTGGCTGAACCGTCTGCTGTAAGGGTTGGGGGTCCTTACGCTGAGGGGATCTTCTCCGATTATTAACAACCTGGAACTTTGTTACTTTGCTTGCTTGGGTATTTTCAGGTTGGTGAGTTTCTGAGAGTTTGGGGTAGTTCTTGGTGAAGTGACCATAAACGTGGCAAGAGATGCATTTAAATGGTATCTGCTCATAGTCCAGTTCTTGGTGGTGGCTCCAATATCCCAAGTTGATATTTAAAGCTTCAGGAATCCCTCTCTCCAAGTTTAATTCTATGCATATGCAAGCATAGGTAAACTTCCCCACTTTTGGTTCTGCACAATCCAGAAAATGCCCCAGTTTGTTGCTGATGTCTGTTAGAGAGTTGCACCCCCAGAGGTGTAAGGGGAGGTGGGGAAATCTCACCCAAATAGGAGCACTAGTAATCTCTGATACAGGATTGAAATCCAAGGTCTACAGAGCTAAGAAAAGGCCTCTTTAGCCCATGAAGTAAGTCCCCGAGCGGAAGATTAAATCTCTTTTAGTTTTGTTCATGAAGAGGAAAACAAAATAGCCCCTCCCGGCGGCGAAGACAGAGACCTGCCCTTGCAACTTGGGGGCCCAATGCTCTGCTATCCATAGATCCACAGCTTTTGGGTTGGGACAGAGGCTAGTAAATTTTCCAATGAGAGTTTTCTTTGAGAGGGTCAGAGTTTTCTTACAAGGATCCGAAGGAGAGAGATTTACAGAAGGGATCTCATTCAACTTCTTCACAAATTTACTGGTAGGAAGAGAAGCTACCTTGGGAGAGGAGGACTAGACGAGGGCCTTGAAGGCCTGAATCTTGTCCTAGGCGTCCATACCACACTTCGACGGCTGCAAAAATAACAGAAACGATGCAGAGAGCTGGTGCAGGATGCAAATACTTAGCCTGCAAGGGAGCCGAGCTGCTGGAGACAGGTCGCGGTGGCTGCAACAGAATGTTGGCGGCTAGGGGAACCCTAGCCGCGTTTCGACCAGGAGATATCCGTCTCCATCTCAACGAATATTGGCTACTAAAATATCTTAGCTCAGCACTTAATGTTTCATGTTAGTAGGCATTTCCTTCATAGAAAATTTTATAAGACCCCCTTTTTGAGTAACAGAAAGCTAAGACTTCATTCTGGATTAAAAACTCAACAAACCTTCATAAGCTTATTAGAGGATTTTCCTTTTGATAAATCATAATAATAAGAGGAAATCATGTTTCGTTAATGGTTGTATACCAGTCGAGGTGCATGCCTCTTCTTGGTATTAATAAGGGTTTTGTTTGCTTGTAAATTTTGTTAGAAATCCTCAATTTGTATTACTTTGCATATAGTGTGAGGTTGTAGGTATTTTGTTATACAATGATTTTTCCAAAAGAAATATTTATCTTTGTTTATCTATGTTTTATTATAATATTTAAATATTTACAAATAAACTTTGTTTAGGCCTCAGGCATTTTCAAGCCTATACAACTTCCTCCTATCTTATTCTTTTACATTTTTTAATGAAAACATGTACTTGTTTACAGTATCAAAGAAATAGGTCTTGGCTAGACTAGAATACCTATAGTTACAAAAATTCGTCTATAAAGTTTGAGAAACAGTAGTTCAAAAATTTCTCTGATGTTAAAAGAAAAATTTGTTGCTAGGTACATACATTATTCCAACTTCAAAATGATACTGCAAATCTTACTATTATAGATCCTAATAAAAGTGCTTAGTATCGAAATACATTTGATTTGCATTTACAAAAAGACAAAAAAGATAAGTCCCAACATTCTTATGCAAAAAACATAAAAGGTATATTCGATATTCAAAGGATAAGAAGTATCAGAGGAATCCTTATCATTACTCTTCTCATTTGCATCTTTGTCTCCAGCAACATCCTGACTAGTAACATTCAATTCCTTTGTGATATTGTATGCCTGAGAAGTGATATAATTCGGGACTTTTCCCTGTAACTTTGTGATGGCTTGATCTTGGTCTTTGTATTTCCATTTCCATTAGTCAATTTCAATCTCATCATTTATCAATCTCATTCTCATGTGTGTTACTTGGGGTTCAAGGAAATCATGCTTGATATTGGACATTAGTTGACCCCTAACATAGTGTTCTTCCTATAAAGACCTCTACCTCTTCACTAGATTCTTGATAACCTTATCTCTATTGTCACTGACATCATATTTCTCTCTGTTTCTAAGACTTCATTCTAAATTTTCTTTACTTCATCTTTCTTGTTCCATTGTTTGAATAACAATATAAAAAATAACATGTATGTAGAATCCATCAAATTTATGGATTTGAAAACCAACCTCATCGAGGTTACAAAAATAGTAGCCAACTCTATCCTCAAAACCACTAAGAATAACAAATGAGCTATCAATATTGTATACCAACTGCCCTACATTAGAACCAATATAACTCACAAACTAGTAAACCGAAACTTTGAGACCAAATTTCCTCAATACCTCAGAAAATATAATCACTACAACAAACCTCTAGATTATGATCATTATCACGGTTAAAGTCTATGTTTACATATTCAACAATCTAAAAAAGACTGAAACTTATAGGATAATTGCACTCTGTAATCCTGTGAAGATAATAACTACAATAGACCTCCAAATTTTGAGCACTGTCATATTTAAACTTTATGTTTCCACACAACAAAATCCCTAAAATAGGACTGTTGAAATTTCGCATTAACCCAAAAATTTATTTATATCTCCAATAAATTTATTTACCACAGATTAATGCACATTAATTTGAAAGCATTAAAATCTGAAATTTATGAGCATAAATACATTGAGCTATAATTTGGAAATGCACAGCAGAAATGAATAGTAGACAACCGCATTTAACCACACATTTGGCATTGATTTTTTGGGTTGTGCCCCTGGAAAAACCCCGAAGGGAAAACCAATCAATGAGAGAATTTTTTTTGTCGATTTCCCGTCACTCGGGGCCGGTATCAATGAACCATTGGTTAAGAACCGCAACCCAAGGGGCCGGTATCAATGAACCATTGGTTAAGAACCACAACCCAATGGAATCTAAGCTGCCAAAGTCACCTGAGGATCGCACTCGTCCTGGGCCACACCAACCCTTATGATGGTTGGATTTTTGGGTGTCTCCTCCCGAATAGCTCACCCTTAAGGGTAATTGAACTCAGGTCACCCTACTGACGAGACCCACGCCTTAATCGAATGAGATAGTGAGAATTGATGTCAATGAGAGAAATTTTATTAAATGAGCCCACATAATTTTATGAGTACAAAGAACAGTAATTAACAGTAATAAATGTAACATACTTTCCTTAAAAATTGTGCCTATTTTCTTGGGAATCGTTCCATAACAACATGTACGAACTATATAGCCTCCCAATCACCAATAAATTCTTGAAATTCATGCCCATAATCTTATTGTATGGTCCCTCGAATTTTGTGCCAAAATTATGCTATACAAATTCATCAAAATTCATGCCTCCTCTCTGTGGTATGGATAGTCCTTAATTTCTATGCAAGATAACAGATGTACGACCTATAATTAATGCATAGTATGACCTACAATAAATGTTGGAATTGTCTTAGGATTCATGCCTACTTCCACTCTTGGAAAATGTACCCTCTCTGTTGCTCCTTCTCCTCTTCTTCTCCTCTTTAATAAATCTCTCATCCAAATGTATGTCCTCTACTCTCCTTCGGTCTCTTGTATAATTTCTCTAATGACCCTTCAACTACCTCCAGATCTCAAGAGTCAATATTAGATCTTGGACCCACTATATTTACCATTGCGACCTAATCTCTCATTGATATGTCTTAAATCACTTAAGTCACACAAACTTTATAAAAAGTCACTTTAGTCATTAAAATAATGAAAGTCACTTTATAAAATCACTTTATAAAGTGCTCACCTAAAGAGTCATTTTTTCGGACCACTTCTACATGCTAGACACATAGCCTATGTAGAAGTACCTATCCAATCCACAAAAATAACACTCCCTCTTAGTGAGGAATGGAACCTCCACCTGGATCTGTCTCATACCCCATCACTCCATCTGTTGTTGTAGTTTCTCTCTATGAACCAAAATGCTTCCCTACCATATATAATGGAATCTGTGTTGAAGATTGTTGATGTATATGTAACTTCGGAATGTATTTCACATATATGTATATTGTATTCCTATAGAGATGTTATTATTCCTCTATACGGAAGTGTCGTTATTTATATTGTAAGTGTCGTAACTTATACTTGATGGGTTATTAGACCACCTTGTTGGGGTCGGCCCTGTATAAGTCATGTGGGTCGAAGGGTTATTAGACCACCCTATTGGGGGTCGGCCATGTGGGTCAAAGGGTTATTAGACCACCCTATTGGGGGTCGGCCCAGTCAGCATAATGTTATGTGGTTAAGTTCGAGCCTACATGAGTTAGGTAAAAAGGCAAGTCAAGTCAAGTATAAATAGAGTGCGGGAGGCACTCTATTTACTCACTCACTCCTCACACATGCACTCAAGGAGGAGTGGCGCACTTATGGAGGAGGAGGATCTGCTGCTAGGTTATGGCTATCTCTCTTCGTTGGTTGTATCATTGCTCTATCTATCTCTGAGGAAGTTATTGGGGTTTTTCACCTTTATGGTTTTCCCCAAGTAAATCTTTGTGTCTCTTGTGTGCTTGCATTATTGTCTCCATGATTGATATGCTGTAGATATGCTGTACATGTTGTTCTCTCAGTGAAGATCCTAGATCATATTGAAGTAAATTCAAAAAATTTAACATGGTATCAGAGCTAGCCTGAAAGAAGGCATGATATGGCATGTATGACACTTGTTGCACTTACGATACTAGGGCTTGATATAGCAAAAACCAGTCATCGTAGAACTTTCGCTATAAATCCGTTTTGGCGAATTTTTCGGATCTGAAATTGTTACAGGACGAAGATTAAATCTCCAGGTATCTTGTGTCCAAAGGAAAACCTCTAATTCGTTGTACTTTGTGATTTATGATCTGTACAATATAGGGTTTCTGCCTCTTCCAGATCTGAGTCAAAATCAGGTGACCTTGGGAAAAAGGTCATATCTTGGGGTAGGAAGCTCCAAATGAAATTTAGTAAAAAGTGACAGGTAGTACACAGTCAGTACTATCACAGAAAACTTTTTCAGAGGCCGAAGTTGAACCAGTGACACGTGGCACGCCGTACAAGTTCGCTCTCCTGTATTATCCCATAAACAGGTCATATTGCGACACTTGGCATAACTCTCTCTTAGAGAGTCCAATTGAGGTCAGACCTATCAAGATGGAAAGGTAACAGGCTGAGCTATCTCAGGAAACTTTTTTAGAGGCCGAAGTTCAAACAAGTGACACCTGGCATGCCGTACAAGTTCGCACTCCTGTATTATCCCAAAACAGGTCACGTTGCGACATTTGCCATAACTCTCTCTCAGAGAATCCAATTGAGGTCAGACCTGTCAGGATGGAAAGGTAACAGGCCGAGCTATCTCAGAAAACTTTTTGCAGACCCTGTGGATCAAAAGGTTCGGAGTTACACCAGAAACAATCAGGTACATATTTCTTTCAAAACAGAATTATTTTTGAGTACCTTCATTCATGGCTTCCGGAATTTAGGGCTTTGGAGAAAGTTGGAATTTTTGTAATCGGAGACCACGGCTGAATGCTACTCATCAAAATAAAAATTTAGAGACCAAGATCAGAACTTTTGGTTGGGCAGAAGGCCGGGCTTGATCAAACCCTAGATCGGGACTTTGATAAGAAAAGTGGAAAATTAGGGCTTCTGTAAAAATGGGAATTTTTGAAATCTGTGACCACGGATGGAAGCTCCTCAGAAAAATAGAAGCTTAGAGCTTTGGATCAAATTTTTGATTGGGCAGAAGAGTGGGTTTCATCAAACCCCAGTTCAAGGTCACGTCCAGTGAATCTGGAAGTTTCAAAGGCAAAATTGAGGAGTGAAACTTTGCAGTTTTCAAATTCTGAATATACAAGTTTGATCAACTCATCAAGGCGCACATTTCTATCCTTTCAGAAGTTTGAAATTCAAAGTTTGAATTTTTGGGGTTTCTCTGACAAACCCATATCCAGCTCCAGGTCCAGTTCTTTCAAATCAAGTGGATTGGGTTAATCCTAGAAGAAGATGGATTGATCATCTGCATGAGTGAAGAAGTTCCCGTTTCAGAGGGAGATGAGGCTAAGGCCTTATATAAGAAGATTACAAGTGATCTCGACAGTTATAACTCATCGAGGTATGTTTCGATATTTGTCCATGATTAAGTTTATGGTATGTTTGTCTTCATGTTATTACGGTTAGTACAATTTTGATCTTAGATTTGTTGTATCACCTTAACAAAATTATGAATGCATAGTAGAAGATATTCATTGGTTAGGGTGTTGACACTTATGATTGTACTAATGCATTATGGTGTTGTATGAGGTTTATGTTGTCTACTAACATGAAAGGTACACCAAGAAAGACAAATCATGTTCTGGTCCAAGAACATATGATCATGATAACATGAGGACAAAGATTCATCCATAAGATCCATTTACGAGGTATGTATAACTTGGTTTTGTAATAGTTAACCTATGAGATATACAGGTTACTAGCACAAGTCATTGAAGAAGAACAAGAAGACATCATGTAAGTATGTTAGACATAACTAACTAGCATGCTAATACAGGTATGTTTTTCCTATATCAAGATAGAATCCTACCTTGTGTTAGGATCTTATACTGTTGTTGATAATGATTATTCATGAAGTCATAGGTTTGAATAATCATGATTGTATGCATATTATGTTTCTTACCATAATTGATGATATGACTAACCAGAAGAATCATGATGGTATAGGTTTGAATAATCACAGGTTTTATGCATAATATATCTCTTATCTTGATTGATGACTCAACTAACCTGAAGAGTCATAGGTTTGAGTAATTACAGGTTTAGACATGTTATGATTTGACTAACCATAAGAATCCTACATAAACCTTGAATGCTAATGCTTATTATTTCTGTTTGAAATGATCATGACTATACATGCTTGAGATTATTGTGTTTTAATAGTATACTAATGAATGTATGATTTTATATGAGATCACAAGGATAACACATTCATGATACTAATAAGCATGCATAGGGACCAAGGATGAATATGAGCAGGTAATCCAAGAAGCAATGATCAAGAGGGAGTACACTCTAGTGGTTTATGCAAGGATGCAGATATTCAGAGGGAGTTGTCCATCTCTCTACATTCCACAACAGAAAGGTGTAGAAGAAGCTACTTTAGATTAGGACTCCAGCAGCTCCTGCAAGGAAGCGAAGACTCAGAGGGATTCCACCCAACGAACAAACAAAGATAAGTATTTTAATTATCATTTCTTACATATTTGTTTGTTTAAATAAAATTGTTCAATGATGTATATGCTCATGGTCTTAGACTTAGGATATGTATTGTGCATATTAGAATAATTACATTAATGAACAGTACACTACTAATATGCATGGGTAAGTAGCCTATGGCACTGTACAACATTCCATTGCTACTTATCTAGAATGAAACCTCTTTGCTGACATGTTGGGAGTTGTGCACACTCTTAACAATGTTCTGGTAGAGATTGGAAGGCATCTAGAAAGTTACGGGATATGGATAAATGTTGTATTGTAGCATTGGCTAAGATAATTGCATCACTGTATGACATATTTGTTTATGTGTAATAATTTGTTCTGAAAACTATGAGATGTTTTCTAATCATGCAATTTAACTTGTTGTGTAGGAAAGATCGTATGCCATCTCCTACAAAAGAAGAACTACAACATTTGTTCAGCAACAAATTTATTTATTGAAGATATTGAAGTTCCCAGGATCTGGGATGAAGAAATGGAATGCCATGATCCATCGATCATGAAGAATGATGTTTGGGATGTAGTCCCAAGATGTGAAGGGAAGTTTGTTATGACTTCCAAATAGAACTATCAGATCAAGCATGTTGCAGATGGCAGCATTGAGAAATATAAAAGTGATGAAATAGAAGATACACCAGATGGATTCAAGACAGCTTCCTTGAATGGTGTAGTTGAAGAAGAAGTGTATGTGGAGCAGCCACTTAGTTCTGAGACACATGATAGGAAATCATATATGTGCAGAACTTGGTATGGTGAAGATAGATTGATTGCCGACACGCAGCGGAAGCTTACTACCGAGTTTGAGATGAAGAACTTGGGGATGATGCACTATTTGTTTTTGGCATGGAGGTGTGGCAGAGTGCAGATAGAATCTTCCTTGGACAAGGGAAGTATGCAGTAGAGATCCCAAAGAGGTTCGGGATGATGGATTGCAAGGCCATGGCCACACCTATGGCATCAAATATGAAGCTTCTATGTGATGCTTCATCTGAGCCTATTGATGTCTCTATGTATCGCCAGATGATTGGGTCCTTGATGTACCTGACGAACACGAGACCAGACATTTGCTTTGCTGTGAACACATTGAGCCAGTTCCTGACGGATCCAAGGAGTGTTCACCTGGTTGCTGTAAAGCATGTTCTGAGGTACCTGAAGGGTACAGTGGATTATGGGCTCAAGTATGAAGCAAATCAAAAGTTTAACCTACAGGGTTATGTTGATTCAGATTGGGCTGGCAGTGCTGCAGATAGGAAGAGCACATCTGGGTGCTGCTTCAGTATGGGATCAGGTGTGATCTCTTGGTTTAGCAGGAAGCAGTCCTGCGTAGCACTGAGTACAGCTGAGGCAGAATATGTTGCAGCCTGCTCAGCTAGTTGCGAGGCAGTATGGCTACGGAAGCTACTGTCTGAGTTATTTGATCTCCCGTTGGAGGCTACTGGTATCTTCTGTGATAACCAGAGTTGTGTGAAGCTGTCCGAGAACCCAGTGTTTCATGACAGGTCGAAACACATAGAGATCAAATATCACTATATCAGGGATATGGTGCAGAGAGGAGCTGTGAAGCTCCTGTATGTTGCGACGGACGAGCAGATTGTAGATGTACTGACGAAGCCACTAGCGAGAGTGAAGTTCGAGTACTTCAGAGAGAGGCTTGGCGTTCTTCAGATCGAGGACACTTCGAGGAAGAAGTGATGGACACATTTGCTGAAGCCATTCCAAGCATGTTGGAAGGAGGATCCTTCACATGGCTGTGGATGTAAGCGCTGGATGATGAGCATCAGGATGATGTTCTGGTTTCTGCTTGATATGATCAGTTGGATCATGTACGCATCATGTTGGATGCTGGATATGATCAGTTGGATCATTTTTATGTATGTATGTACACATCATGTTGGATGCTGGATATGATCAGTTGGATCATTTATGTATGTATGCATCATGTTGGATGCTGGATATGATCAGTTGGATCATGTGTACGTATTTTGTATATGCATCATGTTGGATGCTTGGACCATGTATATGATGATATGTATCAGGTAGATACTTGGTATGCATCAGGTAGATGCATTGATGATCAGGAGGATCATGTATGATGATATGTATCATGTATTTGTATCAGGTGGATACATTGATGATCAGGAGGATCATGTATGATGATATGTATCAGGTAGATACTTGGTATGCATCAGGTAGATGCATTGATGATCAGGAGGATCATGTATGATGATATGTATCAGGTAGATACTTGGTATGCATCAGGTAGATGCATTGATGATCAGGAGGATCATGTATGATGATATGTATCATGTATTTGTATCAGGTGGATACATTGATGATCAGGAGGATCATGTATGATACTTGGTATGCATCAGGTAGATGCATTGATGATCAGGTGGATCATGCAGCAGGATGTTGCAGTGATGATCAGGATGATCATAGATGACGAGCTTCAGGATGTTGCTCCAGATGACATGCAGCAGGATGTTGCAGTGATGATCAGGATGATCATAGATGACGAGCTTCAGGATGTTGCTCCAGATGACATGCAGCAGGATGTTGCAGTGATGATCAGGATGATCATAGATGACGAGCTTCAAGATGTTGCTCCAAATGACATGCAGCAGGACGTTGCAGTGATGATGATCATGGATACATCAGGATGATGTATGGTGAGTATCAGGTTGATACTCTATGGCCGTGGATCAGGTTGTGCAGATGAGCATGTAATTCGTTGCCCTGGGAGATTTGCAGATGGTCTTTCGAGGTTTTGCCTATGGCATGTAATTCGGTGCCCTGGGACATCTGGCAAATGCTCTTTCAAGGTTTTGCTCTGGGAGGACATGTAATTCGTTGCCCTGGGAGATCTGCAGATAGTCTTTCGAGGTTTTGCCTATGGCATATAATAGCGCCCTGGGATATCTGGCAGATGCTCTTGCGAGGTTTTGTCCTATGGCATGTAATTCGTTTCCCTGGGAGATCCGATAGGTTGGGCTGTGTGCCCGTAATCAGTCCTGGGATGCTCTTGCGAGGTTTTGCCATGACCACATGTAATTCGTTGCCCTGGGAGATCCTATAGGTAGAGCTGTGTGCTCGTAACAGCCTGGGATGCTCTTGCGAGGTTTTGTGGTGAGGTCACATGTAATTCGTTGCCCTGGGAGATCCTATAGGTAGAGCTGTGTGCTCGTAACAGCCTGGGATGCTCTTTCGAGGTTTTGTGACGCACGTAAAAGTCCTGAGGATTCCACAGTATGGCAAGTGATGACGAAGACCTGCAGGTGGTGGGCCTACATCCAGTATGGAAAAGGACTGGCTCTGTAGAACTTCCTATGACGAGTAGATTCAGAGATTGATTGAGATAGCAGCAGCAGTGACGATGATGATGACTCGATGACGATTATCTAGTGACAATGATCCAGAGAAGATGACTTGTGCTAGAAGAACTGTGCTGAGAAATACCTTCCTAGTTAAGAGGGAGTGTTGATGTATATGTAACTTCGGAATGTATTTCACATATATGTATATTATATTCCTATAGAGATGTTATTATTCCTCTATACGGAAGTGTCGTTATTTATATTGTAAGTGTCGTAACTTATACTTGATGGGTTATTAGACCACCTTGTTGGGGTCGGCCCTGTATAAGTCATGTGGGTCGAAGGGTTATTAGACCACCCTATTGGGGGTCGGCCATGTGGGTCAAAGGGTTATTAGACCACCCTATTGGGGGTCGGCCCAGTCAGCATAATGTTATGTGGTTAAGTTCGAGCCTACATGAGTTAGGTAAAAAGGCAAGTCAAGTCAAGTATAAATAGAGTGCGGGAGGCACTCTATTTACTCACTCACTCCTCACACATGCACTCAAGGAGGAGTGGTGCACTTATGGAGGAGGAGGATCTGCTGCTAGGTTATGGCTATCTCTCTTGGTTGGTTGTATCATTGCTCTATCTATCTCTGAGGAAGTTATTGGGGTTTTTCACCTTTATGGTTTTCCCCAAGTAAATCTTTGTGTCTCTTGTGTGCTTGCATTATTGTCTCCATGATTGATATGCTGTAGATATGTTGTACATGTTGTTCTCTCAGTGAAGATCCTAGATCATATTGAAGTAAATTCAGAAAATTTAACAAAGATCATTTCCTCCAAAACATGATCCAAAGAGTCTCCTCAAACTCTTGAGCATCCAATTGAGTCATCTCGTACCAACTTAGTCTCTAGAAAGTACTGGAAGAAGCCATGAAGTCAATTTCTTTGATACTAGCACGAACCCTAAATCAAAGATCCCCTTGGATCCAATCATAGGTTGTCCCAACAACCTGTACAATGTCCCATGTTTGACACCAAGCACTCATGCTATGTCTAGGGTATCTCCTTATGGATATATAAGTATCTGTCCATTCTAGAAGAAAACTCCATATCCCTCATCCTCCAAATTTGATACTGAAAGTGAGCTAACCTTCAACCCTTGTACAAACAACACCTCAGACACCTCCAAAGATCCTCCGGACTCTAGTTGGAATATCACACATCCAACCCCCTTCATTGCATGTATGGTGTCGAATCTTCTATCCGCATAGCAATCCAAGTTTATCTTTAAAACACTGAGGAACATCGACCTCATTCCCGTCATATGGTGAGATGAACCGCTACCCAGAATCCATGCTGCAATGTCCTCAAACCCTACACTACCACTGCCTGAAATACAAGAAACCATAGAAAATTCCTTCTCAAACTTCATATCAAAGTCCTCAATCTTAGTTGATGTTGTTGAAAATCAAAGCTTCTCTGTTCAAAATTAGAGCTTCATCTTTGATACCATGTTGAAATTTCACAATAACCCAAAAACTAATTTATGTTTCGAATAAATTTATTTACCACAAATTAACGCACATCAATTTGAAAGCATTCAAATCTAAAATTTATGAGCAGAAATATATTGAACAGTAGATAACCACATTTAACCACACATTTGATCAATGATTTTTTGGCAATGCCCTTGGAAAATATTCAAAGGGAAAACCATTCAATGATTGAGATTGACATTGGTGGCCACCCACCTTGTCCACTGGCTCAAAGATAAATGTTGGAATCCTAAGGGATTTGTTGTAAATAAGCTTTCAGTGTCAATTAGGTAATATGAAGAGTTTTGAGACTCCAACGGATCTCTTGGAATCCGAAGTCCAAGAGTCTCATCTAAATGTGTATAAATAATTGATTTTGTCTATGAATGAAACACAATCGGGAGTTATTTTTTGTCATCTAGTATGAGAGCTTCCATAACTCCTGTCTGCTATAGTTGTGCCAGTCAGATTGTCCACTTTTGGTTCTGCTTTCTTCCTCGGGCTCTCAGGCATGCCCTATGCATTCTCTTAGTCCTGGAATCCTGCTATCCGTTAACCTGCTCTCTATGTCATCCAATACATTGATCTGCACTCATAATGGTCACGCACTACCAAAACGATTATTTTCATCTTGTAACCTAATTCCTCATGACTCTCTTTACCCTCTCCAACTGTAACCCTAATTTTTCAAATGCCCATTTCGTTCCGTGTGAGGCTGCATCCACTTGACTCCTTCTAAACTGCATTGTTGGATTGAGAGCTCGATCGTATTTTGAATGGAATGTGTACCGTGTACATGAGTTGCGACCTCTTCTTTGGAGACAACGTTTTTGTGGTTGTGTGTAGCATGACATCTTATTGAGAGTGTGCCCTCCTCCTTGGTGTTGCTATTGTTCATTGGAGTTGTAAGTTGTGGAGACGAGCTTGCAAATACAACTCTGCCAAGATCGTGGAGCTACTGAGATCGTGGAGATGTGAGTTTGTGGAGTTGCTACGTATTTCCCATTGAAGTCGCGAAGACTGGAGTTGTCATCTGTCTAAAATTGTGGAGTTGTCCATATCTACATTGGAGGTGATAGCTGCATGGAGGATACGGTCCTCTATTTTTTGTGGTTGATGTGTGGGCTGCTCCTTGTGATGTTGTTGAGTGGTGTGTCCAAGCTTTTAAGAGCTGCAACAGTGAGACAAGGTGAGAGTAGCTACGAGAGCTGCGACATTGAGGGTTGAGTGGACTCTCTTATGAATCCTCCTGTCACCTGCTGTGATTTGCTTGAGACTGCAACACGAATTGTGAGCTGCAAGATTCGAGCTGCCAGATTGTGAAGCAAGGCTGCCATATCGTGGATGCGTCCACATTGAAGGTTGCGTCCAAGTATGCGTTAGAGTTATACTGCGTGGAAATTTGAGATAAGAGTTGATACCTTGCACATCGTGGAGAGTTGTGTGGAATGTGACTGTTTTCTCAACCTGTTGCAAATTTGTCAAAGAATTGTATGAAGATCTCAGATTTGGTTGCAAACCCTAAAAATTGGATGATCTCATGGAGGTAAAAGTCATTTAGTGAAAACCCTAATTTTGTAAGTGGAAAAAGACTATAGTAATCATTTTTTTAATGCGAGCATGGTGAAGAATTTGTAAAGAAGTTATATTTTGAAGATCGTTATGTATTTCTAACTAAAGATTCCCGAGATTTTGCCTCGGTGTTTGAAGATATATCATTGTATTTTTGAGTAAGGATCATTATATTGTGTGAAAACTACCTTGAATCACTGTGTAATAGAGAGTTGAGTCTATATATGTAATAGTGCTTTAATAGAGAGTTGAGTCTATATATGTAATAGTGCTCTCGGAAATGCTGTAGAATTGAGTTGCGGAATTAAATTGTAACCATTTCTGTAAAGAAGGGAGTATAAATTTAATCTGCAACCCATTTCGTTTCTGCCATATATTATCCCTAATAGTTACAAGTTCAAGTCCAAGCTAAATATGCATTCTATAGCATCTGTATTTGGTGCTACACTCACCGTCAAAGACATATTTCCATAATGGTGGAGGAAGATCAAGGCTACATACGTCTACAATGATTTGTGGGATGACATTGGTGAAGGAAATACCATTCACACCGATGAAGTCACCGTCATCACTTTAGCTCCAAAGCCTCCAACATCAAAGAAAGAGCTTGCTATTTGGCAGTCTAAAGACAAGAAAGCCGTAGCCATGACCTCTGCCACTGTTAGTGAAGAACTGAGCCAACACATATTGTCTGCAAAATCATGTTAAGAAGCTTTAAAGACTCTAAAATATTTGTATGACTCACACTCTGAAATGGAAGTGATCCAATTAATGTTAAAGTTATTTAGTCTGGAATTAAAAGATAATGATCTCATGTTGGTTGCATCTAAGATCAAATAAATCACGCACAAGATTCAAGCCTCTGGTATGAAACCATACCTTCCACCTATAGAATTTGTAAAGTCTCTTTATCCTACTCACTCAAACTATCTTGAATATTTGCAAGCAAACGACAAGTTCAAAGACCTCACCTTTGATATCCTGGTAGAGAATATTGCAGACAGAGAGAAAGCATTTGGAAAGAAGGAAAATGAGAATATTTGAGAATCTCTTTGCTTTGCTCAGAAAGAAAAGAACAAGCCTAAAGACCCTTCCAAGGGAGATAGCAGCAAAAGAGGTAGAGAAGAAGAAATTTCAGAGGAAGAGGAGGAAGAAACAACTCTAGTAGTAGATCAGATCTAAAGTGCAAGTGCTGCGGAAAGACTAGAAATGAAACATATCAGTGTTGGGATTCTTGGGACTCCATCACAGGAAGACATAATTAGAATAAAGAATACAAGAATAAAAACCAAGAGGCTGGTAAAGATCCTAATTCTGCTCATTGCATTGTTGCACATTGTAATCTTAGAATTAATGAAATAACCTCTCTTTCATCTTACAAAGATTGTTGGCTACTTGATACTGGTGCAACATCTCATATGAATTTTAGAAAAGATTGCTTTGAAGAACTGAATGACATTATAAATGGCATAGTGTACTTTGTAGACAAATCTAGCCTCAAACCATAGGGAATTGGCTCAATCAAGATTAAGTTGCCTGGATTCCTTGATTTCATATTAAAGAATGTTCTCTATCTTCCATAATTGCAGAGAAGCTTGTTGTCCATAGTGCAGATTAGACAACAAGGTCATTCCATCCACATGTTCGATGGGATTGAAGAGATAAGAAAATCCTCTGACAACAAGGTCATCATGACTGGTTATGAAGATGGACAATTTTTGAAGTTGAGGGGCTCTCCTGCAAGAGCTCAAAACTTTGGCTATCTCTCTCAGCATGAAGAAGGTAATATGTCATCTAGTTTACTATGGCATGCTAGATTTGGTCATCTACATTATAATAGTTTTAGGTTGTTAAGAAATAATGGTGTATTTGGTTTTCCCAACATTCCTAAGCAAAAGAACAAATGTGATGCATGCATACTAGGCAAACATAGTAAGCAACCATTTCAAGATTCTAAATTCATAACATGTACAAAGTTAGAGCTGGTTCACTTTGACTTATGTGGCCCCATTCCAATTCCTTCTACAAATGGTAATAAGTACATTATGAATTTTGTTGATGACTATAGTAGAATGTGTCGGGTATAATTGTTGAAGAAAAAATCTGAAGCATTTCAAACATTCAATATGTTTCATGCATGGATAGAAAATCAAGCACAAGCACATATTGGTACATTATGATATGATAATGGTAAAGAATATACATCTAAGGAATTTTAAGACTATCTTTTCAAACATGGAATTACACATCTAACTTCAGTTCCCTACAATCCCCAACAAAACAATGTAGCAGAAAGGATGAATAGAGCCTTAATCAATACATCATGCTCAATGATGTTTTTAAAAAATGTGAAGCTAATGTTTCGGGGTGAAGCATTCATATGTGTAGTATACTTGAGAAACATAATTCCATCTCATGTTCTTGGAGATAAGGCTCCACATGAAATGTGGTTTGTCCACCTTCCTTCGGTTAGGAATCTCAGGGTTTGTGGTTCCACCTACTATGCCTTAATACCAAAGGAGCAAAGAAACAAGATTGGTGCTAGAAGTAGAAGATGCATTTTTTTGGGGTACTCAGAACTTCCAAGGCATATCGTCTTTATGATGAGGTAAACACAAAGTATTTTGTTTCCATAGATGTCATTTTTCTTGAAACTAATAAAAATAACCTGTCTATTGGAAGACAACTTGATCATTTGGAGAGGTTTGTTCATATAAATACATATTATGAATTTGATAATGAAATTTCACATATTGAAGGGGGGATCCCTATCTTGGGTAGATCTATGGAATTTCCCTTTGAAGCAGCACCAACACCCAATCAAGAATAAAATCATGAAGAAGAATTTCCTACCACTTCAACTAAACATGATACTCAACTGGATGATGTGATTGTGAGGATTGGAATATTGAACCTTGAAGAGAATGATGCACCGCCAACTAATCAACCTGGACCATCAAGGAAGATTTTGAAATGTGCCACAAAGACACTTGAAAGTGTCCATGCATATGAAGTAGGAAAGACGAGAACAAGAAGCTCAACCAGACAAGAAGATGGAGGAAATGCATATAACTCAGATGATGAAATGGATGTCTCATTTGATTATGAATTGAATTTTCCTGCTAACTTTGAACCAACTTCCTTTGAAGAGGTTGATACTCGTGATGAGTGGAAATAATCCATGCAGAATTAGTATGATGCACTCATAAAGAATGGAACCTGGGAGTTGGTTGACCCTCCAATCAGAACCAAACCAATTGGAAGCAAGTTAGTATACAAGAACAAATAAAAATCATATGGTTCACTTGATAAACAAAAGCAAGGCTCATGGCGAAAGGATATGAATAGAAATAAGGAATTGACTATGAAGAAACATTCTCTCCCACAACAAAATGGGGCACCATCCATACTATACTTTCCTTGGCTGCACAAAATAGATGGAAATTTCATCAAATGGATGTAAAGACAACATTATTGAACGGATACTTGAAATAAAATGTCTTCATGTCTCAACCAGAAGGTTTTTTTGTGAAGGGACAAGAACACAAGGTATGCAAACTTGTCAAGTCCTTGTATATCCTGAAACAAGCACCTCGAGCATGGTATGAAAAGCTAACCGAGCATCTTCTAAAGCTGAATTTCAAACATTATAATATTGATGACAAAACATTGTTTGTAAATAAAGTTGGAAGATATGTTGTGTTTCTTGTAGTATATGTAGATGATCTTTTGATGGCAGGGAACAATGGAAGTTATATAAAATCCATAATGAAAGATTTAAAGAAAGGATTTGAAATGACCAATCTGGGACATCTTCACTACTACTTAGGAATTGAAGTGACTCAACATACTAAGTACATATTCATTTATTAGAAAAAAGTATATTGGAGAACTATTGAACAGATTTGGCATGACAGACTGCAACCCGCTCTCAACTCCAATAGAACAAAAGCTAAAGCTCACATCAGGTGAAGGAAAATAATTTGAGGATGCAACCAAGTACCGATAGCTTGTAGGAAGCCTTATCTACATTACCACCATTGGACTAGATATTTCTTATGTTGTTAGCATTCTTTTACAGTTCATGTACAAACCTTGTGAAGGACATTGGTCTGCAACAAAAAGAGTTCTAAGATACTTGAAAGGGACTCAAGAATTTGGACTCAAGTACTCTAAGGTGGATGACTTCAAACTTATTGAGTAATATCATTCAGACTTTAATGGTGACAAATAAACAAGAGTGTCCAATTCTAGATACACAATGAGTTTTGGATAAGCAACTGTCTCCTAGAGATCATGCAAACAGTTAGTTCCAACAAATTCGACAATAGAGATAGAATATGTAGCTACTGTAGAAGAAATTAAAGAGATTGTGTGGCTCAGGAAGATACTTGAAGATTTGCAGAAGAAATAAGAGAAATCCACTACGCTTTTGATTGAAAAAACTTATGCAATCAAGTTGGCTAAGAATCCTAGATTCCATGATTGAACCAAACACATCAACACAAAGTATCATTTGATTCGACACCATGTAGAGGCCAAGACAATTCATTCACATCATTGTTCTACAAATGAGAAAATTGCAGATATCTTCACCAAAGTACTTGGATGAGAAAAGTTTGAAAGATTTAGAACCATCCTAGGACTTACAAACACCCCTTCGGATTAAGGGGGGGAATTTTGGAATCCTACGGGATTTGTTGTAAGTAATTATGTAAATAAGATTCCAGTTTCAATTAGGGAATATGAAGAGTTTTGAGACTCCAACAGATCTCTTGGAATACAAAGTCCAAGAGTCTCATCTAAATGTATATAAATAATTGATTTTTCCTATGAATGAAACACAATCGGGAGTTATTTTCTGTCAATATAGTTTTCCAACTTGGAAGTTTTTCTATAGTTTTTCAGGTCTTGATCTTCTGAGGCCGTTTTGAGGCCCTAAATGACGATTTTTTGGCACGACAACGACTAGACGATTGTAGAATGCACAATCTAATCCAATAAGATGGAGTCCTTATCGGCCATAAATTTTCGATAGGATACTGAGCGCCATAAGCGGAGGTCGTATGCAAAAGTTGTGCCCTCGAGAAGTTGATGTATCAACTAACCATAATAGAGCCCACAAACATTTGGCGTTTCATCTCCTGGGGTCAGGGTTTTTGATGTTTAGGGTTTTCTCATTAATGCTTGACATTAAAAAGGACTTTATGGCCTCATTGTAAATCAGTTCTTGAGGATGAGCGTAGCCTACACATTTATTTTCAAAGATAAGGTAACACCATCTAGAGCTAGTTGTATTTCTTTGCAGTTTACAGTGTTTTTCCATTCCAGTCATTAATAGAATTTGGGTTTTATTGTACTACTGTGTTTTCTACAAAATATTCATGTGCATTTCTATTTTATTTCACTGCATTCATTTCATTCTCCAAATAATCCATATCAGTGGTATCAGAGCAATCTGCTCTTGTTGTTTCTCCATGCATGTCCCCAACGATATCTGAATATAAAGAGTTAGGTCTCGAACTAGTTGAGCTTGGGGAAAACCACCCTCGTCGGCTTAGGAAGCCTCACATGGAGAGAGAAGAAAAGAGATATCATGGAGAAGGAGATCCTATTAATTTATTGCTTGAGTTATCCCTCACATGATAGAGAAACAATATGATGGATAATTTCGCCCAGATCCTTTGATGAATGCCAACGACGGTGGATGCACCTTCTACGAGCAGTCATTTCAGAGGTGAGACTCCCTTCAAGGTACAAGTTAAAGTTGTAATTCCATTATTTGAATGAAATATAGATGCATATGATTTGGATAAATGGTTAAATCTGTTATAGGGTTACTTCTCTGCTCAAAAAAATTTCAAAAATGAAAAGATCACCTTTGCGCTCCTTAAGTCCTTTCCCCATATCAAATGTTGGTGGGACGGTTATTATGAGAGGCATCTGAGGGATGAGTCTCAAATATACAGGGTAGAACCCACTTGGGTGGGTTTTGTCGATGCCATCAAGGAGGAATTCTACCTTGTTGGAAACTATGGTGATCAGTACACCAGGTGGACGACTTTGCACCAGGAAAGAGACCAGATAGTGTTGAAGTTTACCTAGTATATTTCATACCTTGCGCTCAAATATGGGTATTAGATACTCTGAAAAGAACTTGGTCCTAAAGTATCATGGTGGCCTACATAGATAAATTTAGAAAGCGATGGATTTCCTATACATCTCCTCACTGGGAGATGCTTATTGGTACATTGTTAAGGTTGAGGAAAAGTTTAAGCAAAAGAATGAGTGGGGGATTGGATTTTCAAATAAACAACAATAGAATCCTAGAAAAGGTGACTCTAACTCACAAAAAAGGGATAGAGAAAGGACGGTCAAAATCATGACAACTAGCCCAATCCGTAAGAAAAGAAGGGTAACGGGAAATCGAAGGACATCGGAAAGTGGTGTGAGTTCCACAAAATCCCCTGGAAAAACAATGATGAATGCCATTTAAAATAATCATTGTTGATTGAGGAAAAATCCCCAAAATCAGACTCTGTCTCAAACTCTATATAATAGCAAGAAAGGGGAAACAAGATCATTTATGCAGAACCTAGTTCCACCATTGCAACCACAAAGATCCAACTAGAAGAGTCATTGGATCTAGAGGAAGGGGAGTTCCTCTTCCATTCACAACTATGAGTGAAGGGGAATTTGGACCATTTCATTATCGACGGTGGTAGATAGAAGAACATCACCTCGGTCTAGGTCATAAAAATATTGAAGCTGATAACAATGCCACACCCCCAACCATACACCATCATTTGGATGATCCAAGGATGAGACATCCGCATTAGTCAACAATGTCTCCTATCCTGCTACATCAAGCCCCTCAAAGATGAGGTATTGTGTGATGTTTCCCCACTTGAATTTTGTGATGTTCTTTTAGGACAACCCTATATGTGGAAACACCATGTTGTTTATGATTCCAGGCCCCATAGCATCATTGTTACTTTGGAGGGACAACTCTACAGGATACCCAAGGTAGTCCTGACTACTACAGTTTCCTTGATCACTGCAAAGAAATGTCGTAAGGTCATATCTTAGACTAGGAAATTTTTCCTCTTCATGGTTCGGTTAGAAGGTCACCGCAACGATCGCATCCTTAGCACAAGGTCTCTCTAAACAACAAAAGTAGGTTGACAAGATTGTAAAAGGGTACAAGGACATCTTCACTTCCCCTACAGGAGTGCCTCTGTACTTCCAGTTTAAACATCCAATCGACTTGATACCAGGTGATTTTTTACACAATGGACCAATATATAGGCGCTCTCTTGTGGAGAATGATGAAATAAAATTCCAAATTCATGAGCTCATCCAAAAGGGTGCATTCAACCAAGCTCCTCACCTTGAGAATGCCCAATTGTGTTGGTGCAGAAAAAGTATAGGGCATGGCGGCTGCATTGATTACAAATCCCTGAACAAAATCACTGTCAAGAATTGATACTTGATCCTCTGGATATACGATCTTCTTGATCATATTAAGGGTGCATGTCAATTCGTTACAAATATTGATATGAAGTCGGGCTATCACCAAGTTCCAATTGAACAAACTGATGTATGGAAGATAACATTCAAGTCTAAAGAAGGCCTCTATGAATGGTTGGTCATGCCTTTTGTCTTGACTAATGCTCCATCAACATTCATCAGGATGATGGATGATATCTTGCGGTCGTTCACAAAATCCTTTATGGTTGTATATCTGGATTACATCCTCATCTACAATAGAACCTAAGAAGAACATCTACAACACATTCAGTAGGTCTTGAGTACCCTGTGGCAACACAAGCTATATGCCAACTTGGAGAAATGCTCATTTGGAATGCAGAGAATTCAGTATTTTGGATACATCTTGGATGAACATGGGTTTCATGTGGACCTAGACAAGATTCAATTATTTCGCAATTGGCCAACCCTGATGACCTTGAAAAATCTCCACAGCTTCTTAGTTTTTTCCAACTTCTATCGTAGGTTCATGTTGGGGTTCTCTCATATCACTTGGCCCTTAATCCAAGCGACCGAGGGTGGAGATAAATCCAAGTTCACCTGGTTCGGGTCTCAACATAAATCATTTGAGGATTTGAAACATTGCCTCTACTCAGTGCTAGTCCTCACTCTTCCAAACCTACAACAACCATTTTGGATTCAGACAGATGCCTCAGACTATGTTATTGGTGCATTCCTCACTCAACAGGGACATCCGATGGCTTATCATAGTGAGACACTATACGATTATGTTCATAGATATCCAACCTATGAAAATGATATGTACTCCATTGTGCAGGGATTCCAATAGTGGAAGCATTACATTATCGAAATAAAATGGCCATAAACACTAATCATAGGCCCCTGCAATTCATGAAGATATAGGAAAGATACAGAATGGCCGTCTTCAGAAGTCGTCCATATACTTGCAACAATTTCATTTGAAAATTAAATACAAGAAGGGTAGCACGAGTCATGTTGCAGACTTCCTCAGCCAACGTCTGGTTGTGGCAATAACCGTGGTCCTTAACTCCTGTGGGCATGAGACTACTAAGTCGTCCCAATTATACAACAATGAACCTGAATTTGCTACTACATATAAAAAACTGGGTGTAGGTAAACAAATTCCATACTTTCACCTCTAGGATGCACTTTTGTGCTATCTGGTCCATCTTTTTGTTCCATGAAATGAGAGTGAAAAACTAATTTGAGAGGCACACGATAGTCGAGTGTTCGAACACTTTAGTGTGGAGAAGACAGTAGAAGTGCTTCATAAGTATTTCTATTGGCTAAAACTATGGCAGGACATTGAAAGGTATATCCGATCGTACATTTCCCGTGCCATCTCCAAAATTTCCATCAAGAAGAAAGGTTTGTACATTCCTCTACCCACCCCAGAAACTACTTGGGAGTTAGTCTCAATGGATTACGCGTTTGGTTTTCCCTCCACCAAGCATTGTCACGAATGTGTTTTTGTGGTTGTCGATCATTTCTCTTATATGACCATTCTAGCACCATGTAAGAAGAGTATCATAGCCAAAGCCACTGCTAAGCTCTTCTTTGAGTGTCTTTGGGTTAATTTCGAGATTCCACAGACCATTGTTTCATATCTGGACAGTTGGTTCCTTAGCACCTTATGGTCCTGCTTATGGTCTCTAATGGAAACCAAGTTGATCAAATTGACTGCATTCCACTCCCAAATGGATGGGAAGACATAAGTTGTCAACAAGATGATTGTGCATATCTTGTGCATGTACAACTCCAAACATCCATGTGCATGGGATGAGAGCCTTCCATATGTTCAACATAGTTACAATAGATCCCTCCATGGATCTATTGGCCATAGCTTCTTTAAAGTGTGTTTGGGGTTCCAACCAATGGCCCCCATTGATTTAGCTATACCCATTGCATTTACAGAGGGCGATTCCTCCCATTCTCAGTCAAAGGTAAATAAAGCATAAAATTCATTGAATAGATCTAGCACATCCAATAACAAGTTCATGATATCATGCAGAAATTCAATGGCAAGTACAAACATCGATATGACCAACATCAGGTTCTACACAAGTTTCAGGTCCAGTATAAGGTATGGTTGCATTTGCAGAAGGAGTGCCTCACATGACTCATAAAAAGATCAGGACACTCGTATATGGGCCTTACACCATCACCAAGGTTGTGGGTGAGAATGATTTCAAATTAAGTATTCCCCCTTTCCTTGGCTTGCACCTAGTATTTAACGTGGAATTGCTTCGACCATATTTTCCACCTTTCTTTGACACCTCAGAGGTGGCTGACCATTTGGACTCTACAAAAATCAATCCATAATTCCTTGAAAAATATACAATGGATTGGATCATGGAAACACATATGAATGGCACCTTCCAACATAACATTCAACTCTATCAGGTTGTTAAAGCAAGGCAAATTCTTCACCAAGGAAAGTGGCTCACCAAGAGTTAAATTCAATAGAAGTTCCCCATCTAATGAGGGATCTTGACGTAATGGAGACCGTTTATTCCTAAGGGGGGAGTACTGATCCATATGGACATCGATGGACACCCACCTAGTCCATTGTCTCAAAGATACTGTTTTCTAGCTTGGCAAACATTTTACAGTTTTTCAGGGTCCTGATCTTTTGAGGTCATTTTGAGGCCCTAAACGACAATTTTTGGCACAATAGTTCCTACACAATCGCTGAATGCATTGTCTGGGCCAATAAAAAAAATTCCTTCTCGTCCATACCTTTTTAATGGGATACCGAGTGCCCAAAAAGGGGATCGTATGCAAAATTTGCGCCCCCAGGAAGTTGACGTATCAACTAACCACATCGAGGCCCATAAACCTTTTGGCATTTCATCTCCCGAGGTTAGGGTTTTTTATTGTTAGGGTGTTAAATAAATGTAACTGCGGAAGATATTCTAAATGTACTTGTCTATTGTATTATGTATTCCTCCTTCAGGAGATGTCATTGATTTAATTGATAATGTAAGAGTCATTGAAAGATTCAATGTAAACCCTAACTGTTAGGTTGGCCTGGAATAACTAGAAAATAATATTTTATTGTAAAGTGTACTGGTCGGCCCAATTAGGTGAGTCAAGCCGACCTAATTAGTAAAAAGGTCAAGTCACTTGTTAAGTATAAATAGGAGGTTGAGTTTCTAATTTGTATCACTCACCTCACTCACTCAAGTTCTCATAGGAGAGAGAGAAGCTCACACAAGTGAAGGAGAGAAGTTGTTTTTGTCTTGGGGTTTTATCTTGTACTTGGTGAATTCTATATTGAGGAAGTTTTGTCGGGGTTTTCTCCCTTTTGTTTCCCCGAGAGAAATTTTGTGTTCTTTGTGTTTGTTGTACTTGTATTTATTTTAGTGATTATATTTTTTAATGCTATCATGCTAAAAAGTAAAAACTTAACACGGTATCAAAGCATGCCTGAAATAGAACATTGTGCAGCTGCTTCCTAGGGTTTCCATTTATAGAAACTAGTCTTCTTGTAATTTTCGCTATAAATCACTTTTGGAGAAGGTTCAGGATCTGAAATTTGGAAATTCCAAAGATGAAATGTTCATGTACCTTGTGTGTGAGTTTCAGCCTCATATTCGTTGTACTTTATGAGATATGATCCATGCAAATTAGGGTTCCATCCTCCTCCATAATTCAGTTTTAAAAAGGTGACCTAGGGAGAAATGATATATCTCATGCTAGGAAGATCCAAATCGAATTTCGTAAGATTTCCTAGAAATTGCATGGACTGTAGTTTTTCTGGTGCAAGTTTTAGCACCCGACGATGAAACAGGGACACATGGAAGTCCATAAAAGTTCGATATACTGAAAAAGTCCATAAACAAGTCATCTTGGGAAACTTAGCATAAGTTCCACTTGGTGAATACAATCCTGCTCTAACCTATGGGATTGGATAGAGGATAGATCAGAAGATCACATGACGAAGTTTCAGACCTTTAGGAGAAGAAATTTTAGAGATAAATTATAATTAAGGCCAAACAAATCTGCAGTAGAAATTGATAAACCAAGGCATCAAATATTTTGCAGTCCTGTCCACGGATTTGGGAAAATGAATACTTTTCCTAACTAACCTTGGGGAGGCGCATATTTTCCTCCAATTAGTTTCTCAAGATATCAAAGTTGAAAAATTAGGGTTTCTCTATCAAACCATAGGTCAAGCTAGAAGCAATTCTTGGAGAAGTAGTTCCACAAGTAAGTACAATCTCCATTCTATTTCCATTTGAGGTTCTCATATTATCAAAATGAAAAAATCTACCAAGATTGATGAGAAGCTTGAGGGAGTTGAGAAATTCAGGGCATGGAAATATAGGTTCATGCTCATTCTTGAAGAACATGACTTAGAAGGATTCATAAAAGAAGAATTTAAAGAACCATAGGGACATGAGGTTAAAGAAAAACAAAATAAGAATATGATCAAGGATAAGAGGATCATAGCTGACTCTATCAAAGATCACTTGATCCCTCAAGTGTCATCAAAGAGGACCCCAAAAGAAATGTTTGATGCCTTGACAAGTCTATTTGAAGGAAAGAATATTAACAGAAATATGACCTTGAGAAATCAACTCAAGGGTGTGAAGGTTCAGAATGCTGATACTATGCATTCATATTTCACATTAGTATCTCAGATCAAAGAATAATTAGAAGCTATTGGAGACATGATAGAAGAATCTAAAGTTGTGATGACTACCCTGAATGGTCTCCCAAGATATTGGGAACCTTTCATTTGTGGCATATGCTATAGGGGAGAAATTGATCAAGTTCAGACAACTATGCGAAGAGTGTGTGCAAGAAGAAGAAATGATAGAAGTAAGAGAAGAGAAGTCAAATGATGATGAAGATCAAGATTTGGAAACCCATGCCAAAGGAAGGAACAAAAGGAAGAATCACAAACATTCTCATGACCACTCTCTTAGAAGATCTCAAATACTTCAAATGAACAAAAGGATCAAGAAAGACTTATCCTCCTTTGAATGTTTTACTTGTCACAAGATGGGACACATTGCAAGAAATTGTCCTCTCAGAGCTGAACAATTCAAGAAGTAGAATAAAAGATTTCATGCCCATGTAACTGAACATGATGATGAAAGGAAGGCCAAAGAAGATTCCTCCAATGATGAGGAATATGTAATTTAATCCAAACTAGGCAGATAGAAGAAACTATTAACTATCTCAACATTGGATAATAGGGGATGCAGTTGTGATTGAAATTGAAGAAGGAGGACTCTACAAATTGAAGGGACATGTAGATTCACCCCTAATAGCTAGGACCATGAGTCCTTGTGATTTGTAGTATAGAAGACTTGTTTATCATTGTCAATCATAAGAAAGAAAGGATCAGGTTATCAAAATCAAATGATGGAGTGGAGGACATTGTTAGAGACTCTTTCAAGGAGACTAGGATCAAGAGAGATCCTACCAAACAAACAAATATAAGTATTTGAATTGTCATTTCCTGTATTGTCCAGTTGTGTACATATTTATGTTCCTATATTTAGGATGTGTATTATGCATATTAGAATGTTTGCATTGATATGCATGTGATGGGTAAGTGGCCTATGGTGTTGTACAAAATTCCATTGCTACTTATCTAGAATGAAATCTCTTTGTTGACATATTGTGACTAGTGCACGCTCTTAATAATGTTCCGGTAGAGATGGAAGGCATCTAGAAAGTTATCGTACGAATACGGGATATGGATGAATGTTGTGTTGAAGCATTGGCTAAGATAGTTGCATGAATGTGTGACCTATGTTTTTATTCATAAGAATGTGTCATTATTAAAATATGTTTTGGAAACCATGAAATGTTTCTAATCATGTAACTGAATTTTTACTTGTAGGAAATATCGTGTACGATCACCTACAAATGAGGAATGATGAGATTCATTTTGTAGAACAAGTAACGATGGACTTATGAAATCAAGTATACTACATAAGTACAAAGAAAGGGTTCTCTCAGAAAGAGGGAGTCGACTATGATGAGATGTTTCTCTAGTGGCCAGACACACTTCCTCAGTGGTGAATATTACACTAGATAAATGGTGTAATTGAAGTAGAAGAAGATATCGAGCAACCTCTAGGACTCAGGACTCTCTACAGAGAACCACATGTGTGCATATTAAAGAAGACTTTGTACAATATCATAAGGAACCTATGGGATAGGATGATCACCTAGAGTGATGAGATATCAACCTTTGATACAAGGTTGAAGATGAGGAGCTCATGGATGGGTGCAAGAGAGAACTTACAATCAAAGTTGTATCAAGATGCCAGAGAATCCAGTGTTCCATGATAGATCGAATCATATCGAGATCAAGTATCACTATATCAGGGATATGGTGTATAAGGGAGCTGTAAATATCAAGTATGTTCCTACAGAGGAACAAGTTGTTGATGTGTTGACTAAGCCTCTGTCTCGCATAAAGTTTGAATAATTTTAAGACAATCTTGGTGTGGTCCGAAAGGACCTCCCTCAAAAGAGGGATTGATGGTGATGTTATTCCAGTACTTGCTGACTGATAGTGTTATCCCAGTACTTTCCGGTTGGTGATGTTATTATAGTACTTGCCGAATGATAGTGTTATCCCAGTACTTTCCGAATGGTGATGTTATTCCAATACTTGTTGATTGAATATCAGTACTTGTCGACTGATAGTGTTATCCCAGTACTTGTCGACTAGTGATGTTATTCTAGTACTTGTTGACTGAATATTAGTACTTGCCGAATAATAGTGTTATCCTAGTACTTTTCGACTAGTGATGTTATTCCAGTACTTTCCGATTGAAGATTAGTACTTTCCGATTGATAGTGTTATCCCAGTACTTGCCGACTGGTGATGTTATTCCAATACTTTCCGACTGATAGTGTTATCCCAGTACTTGCTGACTGATGATGTTATTCTAGTACTTGTCAGCTAATGATCAATACTTTTCGATTGATACCGTTATCCTAGTACTTGTCAACTGGTGTTCCAGTACTTTCCGACTTGAGATCAATACTTGCTAACTAATATTGTTATCCCAATACTTGCCGACTGGTGATGTTATTCCAGTACTTGTTGATTGAAGATCAGTACTTTCCAACTGATAGTGTTATCCCAGTAATTTCTGATTGGTGATGTTACTCCAGTACTTGTCGGATGAATATCAGTACTTTCTGACTGATAGGGTTATCCCAGTACTTGCCAACTGGTGATGTTATTCCAGTACTTGCCGACTAAAGATCAATAATTTTCGACTAATAGTGTTATCCCAACACTTTCCGACTGGTGATGTTATTCCACTACTTTTCGACTGAATATTAGTACTTGACGACTGATAGTGTTATCCCAGTACTTGACGAATGGTGATGTTATTCCAGTACTTGTCGGCTGATAGTGTTATCCCAGTACTTGCCGAATGGTGATGTTATCTCAGTACTTGCCAACTGATGATGTTATTCTAATACTTTTTGATTGGTAGTATTATCCCAGTAATTGCTGACTGGTGATGTTATCTCAGTACTTGTCGACTGATGATGTTACTCCAATACTTTTCGACTGGTAGTGTTATCCCAATACTTGCCGAGTGATGATTTTATCTCAGTACTTTCCGATTGATGATGTTACTTTAGTGATTTCCGAATGGTAGTGTTATCCCAATACTTGCTGAATGGTGATGTTATCTCAGTACTTGTTTATTGATATTGATGTTGTTATTACAGTATTTACTTACTGATGATTGTTGTTCCAATACTTGTTTACTGATGATTGATGTTGTTTTTCCAGTATTTACTTACTGATGATTGATGTTGTTTTAGTACTTGTCGACTGATGATTGATGTTGTTGTTGTTCTAGTATTTACTTACTAATGATTGTTGTTCCAGTACTTGTTTATTGATGATTGATGTTGCTGTTCCAGTACTTACTTATTGATGATTGATGTTGTTTCAGTACTTTCCGACTAATGATTGATGTTGTTGTTGTTCCAGTATTTACTTACTCATGATTGTTGTTCCAGTACTTGCTGACTGATGATTGATGTTGTTCCAGTATTCATATATTGATGATGATATTCCAGTAGATTATGTTGATGATGATGCTGATGGTGATATTCCGGCAGATGATGATGTTGATGATGATGGTGATACTCAAGCAGATGATGATGATGATGCTGATGGTGATATTCCAACAGATGACATTGATGTTCCATATGCTCTTGCTGCCGTTGATGATGATGATGGTGATATTCCAACAGATGATGATGATGATGCCGATGGTTATATTCCAGCAGATGAAATTGATGTTCCAATAGTTCTTGCTGTTGATGATGATGTTGATGGTTCTGTTCCAACAGATGATGTTGATGATACCCCAGACATATGATGATGTTCCAAAACTTCCTATGACATATAGAGATTCACCAGTCAGTTGGACAGTTGTTGATGATGTTGATGTTTCCTGTAGAATACCTTCCTAGTTAAGAGGGAGTGTTAAAGAAATGTAACTGCAGAAGATATTCTAAATGTACTTATCTATTGTATTATTGTATTCCTCCTTTGATAGATTTCATTGATGTAATTGATAATGTAAGAGTAATTGAAAGAGTCAATGTAAACCCTAACTATTAGGCTAGCCTGGAAATAACTAGAAAATAATATTTTATTGTAAAGTGTACAGGTTGGCCCAGTTAGGTGAGTCAAGCCGACCTATTTAGTAAAAAGTTCAAGTCACTTTTTAAGTATAAATAGGAGGTTGAGTTTCTCATTTGTATAACTCACCTCACTCACTCAAGATTGCATAGGAGAGAGAGAAGTTCGCACAAGTGAAGGAGAGAAGTTGTTTTTGTCTTGGTGTTTTTATCTTATACTTGGTGAATTCTATATTGAGGAATTTTTGCCAGGGTTTTCTCCCTTGTGGTTTCCCTGAGATAAATTTTGTGTTCTCTGTGTTTGTTGTGCTTGTCTTTCTTTCAGTGATTATATTGTTTAATGCTATTATGCTAAACAAGTAAAAACTTAACATATGGTGTTCGCATTGATGCTTTATGTTAAAAATTCCTTTATGGCCTCATTATAAATTAGTTCTTGTGGATGAGCGTATCCAACACATCTCTTTTCAGAGATAAGATACCACCATCTAGAGCTAGTTGTATTGCTTTGCAGTTATAGTGTTTTTCCATTCCAATCATTAACATAATTTTGGTTTTACTATACTATTGTGTTTTCTGCAAAATATTAGTTTGCATTTCTATTTTATTTCATTGCGTTCATTTCGTTCTCCAAATAATCCAGACTAGTCAATGAGAGAAGTTTTATTAAATGACCCCACATATTTTTTTGAGTACAAACAACAATAATTAACAACGATAAATGCTATGTACTTTCCTAAGAAATTATGCCCATTTTCTTGGAAATCGTGCCATAGTCACCTATATGACCTTTACAGACTACGCATCCTCCCAGACAGTAGTAAAGTCTCAAAATTCATGTCCATAATCTTGTTGTACTATCCCTCGAATTCTATGCCAAAATTTTGTTGTAGGGATTCCTCGAAATTCGTTCCTCCTCTCTGTTGTACAGATATTCCTCAATTTCTATGCAAGATAATAGTTGTATGGCCTAAAATTAATGCAGAGTACAACCTACAATAAATGTTGGAATTGTCTTGGGATTCATGCCTACTTCCATTCTTCGAAAGTGCACCCTCTCTGATGCTCCTCCTCTTCTTAATCTCTTCAATAACTCTCTCATCCAAAAATGTGTCTCTCCACTCTCCTTAGGTCTCTTTTATAATTTCTCCATATCTCAATGATCAATATTTGGCCTTGGACCCACTAGATATATGGTTGTGAATTAATCTCTCATTGAGATGACTTATGTCACTTAAGTCACTCAAAATTGATCAAAAGTCACTTTATAAAGTTCTCACCTAGAGAGTCATCACTTCTACATGCTAGACACATAGCCTATGTAGAAGTACCTTTCTGAGCTATAAAAACTAACAAGGACCATTTTCAAGATGACAAACAAAATCAACATTCCAACAAGTCTTTAATCTATCCAATAGCCACACATTAGAATAAATATCAATTCTATTGAGATTCAATAAGGAAGGTAAAATATCACACTTAATGACTAGATAGAAATCACTATAATGAATCATACAAGCCATGTATTTTTGACCTTCTTTAGCTTGTAAACATTCAACTTCAACAATTTCAGGATAGAAATCACATTCAACAAATATATGATGAGTTTGGCACATTTCACGTACCTCAATTTTTCCATCCAACTAGAGAGAGTGAACCTAGACTATTTCAACTCTATCTCTTGAACTTTCAGTGGCACATGCAAGACAATTGATCTCCTTTACATGATGAAACTAATTCAGAATCCCATTACTCAACTTTTGTGAAGATGAACTCTATTTCAGTCTAATAAATTCTAGAGTTGATGAATTATTCAAGTTAAAGCTCGAGGAAGAGCATCTATATCCAACCAATGCCTCATTAATTTGGTTCATACTTCCCCCACACTTCCCCAAACAAAATTCATGATTTTTCCTAACTGTTTCATGTGAAGGATAAATCAGATCTTTCTTCTCTCACTCGCTCACTCGCGATTCCCATTCAAATGACATCAATGTTATTGAACCTTAACTCATTTAAAATATCCTCTTGTATTGCATGTGAATGCATGATTTGGTTATGCCACTTGGATAACGTTGATATGATTCCATTGAATTCAACTATGAACCTATGCCTTAATATGTTTTCCTTAGTGTAAATTAATGAATTCGTTGAACTTCTAATGATTTATGGAATGTTGAAAACCCTGATTCAACTCCACTTAGCATCAATTTACCTTGAGCAAGATTCCATGCAACATTAGCTTATGTGTTAGCTTGGGTATTTAGTCTTCTTAGAACACGGAAAGGATTTACTTCTTTGAATTCTAATAACAGTTGTAAAATTCTCCATGTTCTAGAGAGAGGACCATCTAATGAAATCTTTTTGGAAATGAGATATTGAATCACTATCATGGAATCTCTCAAAATTATAATATGTCTAATTTTTCTTTGTAATGCTAGAATTTAAACCTTTCCAAAATGCTAGTGCTTTTGCTTGATTATTTGAAGTCTCTCCCAAACCCTAAGAGTAGTACCACTTACTTATTCCTACGGGGTCAAGAAGAATCCCCCCCTCTCTCACACTTGCCAACCCATTTATTCTTTTACATTTATTACTAATGGGTCGCAGAGAAATTCTTTCTTTCAATAGTTACAATTACATAATTATTGTTCATAGATATGTTCTATATTATACTTTCATATGAAAATGGATGGATTTTCTTTTACTTCTAATTAAACAAGAAAATAAACTCTTTATGTATTAGTTTGCAATCGACATACTAACAATGATAATCTAACAGTATACTTAAGTGTAAAAGATTATGCTCAAGGTTTCCTAGAATACAATTTAATAAATTCATACTCGATTTCTATTAAAAGAGATTCATTGTTATATCTATCTATCTATCTATCTATCTATATATATATATATATAAAGACTAAAACATTTCTATTAAATAACTGCAATCTAAATACAATCTAAATACTTATCTCCTTTCGCTTCTTCTTTTCTTGTGCAAATATGTTGGAAAAATCCTGAACCACCCAACCATAGACAATCAATAACAATTCAAATTCCCATTCTCGAACTGTCACCCCCGAGCCACTAAGCACTAGTTCTTTAAATACAATATAAATACTCATGTCCTTCTTTCGCTTCTACTTTTCTTGTGCAAATATGTTGGGAAAATCCTAAACCGCCCAACCATAGACAACCGAGAACAATTCAATTTCCCATTCTCGAACTGTCACCCTTGAGCCACTAAGCACTGGTTCTTGAGGTGAATTCAAGTAACCAATGTTTCAATCTTGTAGATGGATTTTTCTTTGGTTATTGCAGTGCCTTCAAGTAACAATAAATCCATAGATTTTATGGTGTACAATGCAACAAAGGGGTTGGGAATGTTGTACATGCTAGATGCCAATAGGAAGGAAGGCAGAGGCATTTGTTGAACTCTGCAATGGGTAGCACAGGAAAGAAGTTTCCACCTAGAAATCAAACATTAAGTAATTTATTTTTCCAAGAACCTATGATATCAGTTTATTAAATAAATGCATTTATGAACTTTGTGATGGATACAAAATGGAGGAAATTAGCACATAGCAATCAAACATTAATTGATTTATTTATGAACAAATGCATTGATGAACTTTGTGATGGATACAAAATGGAGAAAATTAACACATAGAAATCAAACATTAAGTGATTTATTTGTGAACATAATTATGCAGATCAATGTCAATTCAGTTTTTATTCTACCTACTAATTATAAATAACAATTCAACATTCACATTTTCTCTTCTTAGGAAAGGGACTTGCTACTCTATAGATTCCTTTGTTATTATTGTGACATTGAAAATCCAAACGTTCTTTTTTCCATGTTGTTAAAATTCAATATGCTAAGACAGAAAATAGCAGCATTACATTCTATTTCACAATAATAGCATATACAGGATCACTGAAGAAACAACAAGCATAGCATAAACACAAGAGACACAGATTTATCCTGGGAAACCCTCATGGGGTAGAAAACCCAGCAAAGCTTTCATCAATAAGATGATAAACCAAAATACAAGATGTGCTCCCTCCTTCTAATCCTCCTTAGCAAATCTCCCAGACAAGTGCTCCTCTTTTCAAGTGTGTGAGTGTATCAAATGAGGAACACACCTCCTCTATTTATACACTACTTTGACATATATTTTACACAAGTACATGTAGGCTCGTATTTAACCATTAGGTTAAATACCCTATTATAACTGACTGGGCCGACCCCCACATGGTGGGTCTAATAACCCTAGTTGCCACAACTCCTTGGAGGAATAAACATCTCCGGATACATAATAGAATCACCTCGGAGGGATGGAACATCTCCGGAATAAATAATGTACAAATATAATATTCTTAGAAGTTACAATATTCAACACTCCCCCTTAACGAGAAGGATATTATAACAACATCTGCAGGAGCAAGGAGTCATTGATTACATCATCTATATATCATCGGAAGCTTTCTTTAATTCATCATCATCAGTAACTCAACTAGTTACTGGAACATCAACATCATCAGAGTTGATATTACTCGATCATCAGCATCGTCATCATCATCGTCATCACACGATCACACGATCATCAGCATCGTCATCACACGATCATCAGCATCGTCATCACACGATCATCAACATCGTCATCACACGATCATCAGCATCGTCATCACACGATCAGCAGCATCGTCATCATACGATTAGCATCGTCATCATACGATTAGCATCGTCATCACACGATCAACATCGTCATCATACGATCAGCATACATGATCGACAGCATCGTCATCACACGATCATATTACAGGATGATCAATCTTGCTCTTTTTAGGACATAGGTCCATGGATGATGCAATCCAGATCAAGTTCCAGGATGATCAATCCTTATCTCTTTAAGACAAGTCTCATGTCTAGGGACGATCCAATCCCAACCACAGTGCTAGTCCTTTTTCATACTGGATGTGACCTAGATCAAATCTAGGATTTACCACCACAGAGCCAGTCCTTTTTCATACTGGATGTGTCACATCTACAGAGCCAGCCCTATTTCATGCTGGATGTATCACATCTACAGAGCCAACCCTGTTTCATGCTGGATGTATCATATCTATAGAGCCAGCCTTGTTGCATGCTGGATGTATCACATCTACAGAGCCAACCCTGTTTCATGCTGGATGTATCATATCTACAGAGCCAGCCCTATTTCATGCTGGATGTATCATATCTACAGAGCCAGCCCCGTTTCATGCTGGATGTATCACATCTACAGAGCCAGCCCTGTTTCATGCTGGATGTATCATATCTACAGAGCCAGCCCTGTTTCATGCTGGATGTATCATATCTACAGAGCCAACCCTGTTTCATGCTGGATGTATCATATCTACAGAGCCAGCCCTGTTTCATGCTGGATGTATCACATCTATAGAGCCAGCCCTGTTTCATGCTGGATGTATCATATCTACAGAGCCAGCCCTGTTTCATGCTGGATGTAACCTAGAACAATTCTAGGATTTGTCATGTACATTTTGAACCGAGGTCCAGGGACGATCCAGTCCTATCATGTACCTTTTGAACCGAAGTCCAGGGACGATCCAGTCCTATCATTCAATTCTCGGAGACCTCATGTCTATGGCTCAATTCAAAGGACTAAAGTCCGAGGACGATCCAATCCCCTTACTTGTTCATTCAAGATTTTGTTCTCGGAGACATACGTCTACGGCTCTCTTTAGGACTGAATTCTAGGGATGATCCAATCCCTTCAAGTCCACCAAGGACTTCATTCTCGAAGACATACGTCTACGGCTCTCTTTAGGACTGAAGTCGAGGGATGATCCAATCCCCTCAAGTCCACCAAGGACTTCATTCTCGAAGACATATGTCTACGGCTCTCTTTAGGACTGAAGTCCAGGGATGATCCAATCCCCTCAAGTCCACCAAGGACTTCATTCTCGAAGACATACGTCTATGGATCTCTTTAGGACTGAAGTCCAGGGATGATCCAATCCCCTCAAGTCCACCAAGGACTTCATTCTCGAAGACATACGTCTACGGCTCTCTTTAGGACTGAAGTCCAGGGATGATCCAATCTCCTCAAGTCCACCAAGGACTTCATTCTCGAAGACATACGTCTACAGATCTCTTTAGGACTGAAGTCCAGGGATGATCCAATCCCCTCAAGTCCACCAAGGACTTCATTCTCGAAGACATACGTCTACGGCTCTCTTTAGGACTGAAGTCCAGGGATGATCCAATCCCTTCACATGTTCATCAAGAACTTCATTTTCGAAGACATACGTCTACGGCTCTTCTTTAGGACTGAAGTCTAGGAATGATCCAATCCCTTCACAACATGTATAACAAAACATGTATCCTCATCATCAAAACATGTATAACCACAACATGTATCATCATCATCAAAACATGTATAACCACAACATGTGTCATCATCATCAAAACATGTATAACCACAACATGTGTCATCATCATCAAAACATGTATAACCACAACATGTATCATCATCATCAAAACATGTATACATCTATCATCAAAAACTAACATCAAAAGCATGTATACATCTATCATCAAAAGAAAGAAAATATAAGATTCCTAAATCTAAATAATTCTAAGTAACTAGGTACAGTAAATAGGTAACCTCATCATTGATGCGACAGACTTGTTATCAGATACTATGCTACTCCCCCTTTCGAGGAGGGTCCTTCTGGACTATACCAAGCTTGTCTCAGAAGTATTCAAACTTTACTCGAGACAGAGGTTTAGTCAAGATATTAGCAATCTGATCCTCAGTGCTTATATACTCGAGCTTGATAGCTCCTCTCTGCACCATATCTCGTATATAGAAGTATCGGATCTCTATGTGTTTTTTTTGACTTATTGTGGAATACAAGATTTTCTATCTTGATGCAGTTTTGAATGTCACACATAATCATAGTGGAATTCATTTCTAAGTCAAACACTCCATATAATAGCTTCTGAAGCCACACTGCTTCACAGCTGGCAGAGCAGACAGCTATATATATATTCTGCTTCAGCAGTACTGAGAGCCACACTAGAATGTTCCTTGCTGAACCATGAGATCATGGCAGATTCAAGACTAAAATATCCACCTGATGTACTCTTTCTGTCTGAGGCACTTCCTGCCCAATCAGAATCTGAGTAACCATGTAAACGGAGTTCATGACCTCCAAGATAATATAGACCAAAATCTAAAGTACCTTTTAGGTACCTCACTACATGCTTTGTAGTTATTAAGTGAACATTTCTAGGTTCTACTAGATATTGACTTAGGGTATTTGCAGCAAAGCATATATCTGGCCTAATGATTTGTCTATATAGGGTTAGGTCCACTAAATACGATGAGTCATTAACTAACAACTTCAAGTTGGAGTCCATGGGAGTGGCCATGGCTTTATACTCCAACATGTCAAATCTTTTTAGAGACTTCACAGCATACTTACTTTGAATTAAAAGATTCCTTTTGGATCTTGCCATACTTCTAGACCTAAGAAGTAGTGCATTAATCCGAGATCTTTCATTTTTCATTTCTGCAGCCATTTTCATGACCTGTTTCTCATTCCTTGTCAGAAAGAGATCATCGTCATACAATAATGGTATGATAGGTTCATCATCCACAACCTTAAGGTAAAGGTTAGGAACAGCTTTACTTCTGGTAAAGCCCAAGCTTTGTCATGAAGCTGTCAATTGTCCATTATTCACACTCAGCATTGAGTGATCTTCTGCATATCTATCTGTGCCATCTCTCGTCAGATGGGTCTACTAATATGAGCCTCAAAATCATTCGAACTCTGTGGTGAGTTCTTTCTTGCATACATGTCATATGTGTATAGAAGCCATATTCAACCTTGTAGCAAAGGTTGAGATCCACATCACCCATGGTGATCATTAAGCTCATCAATTGATTATCGATCCTGGGAACCCATACAGAATCTGATTCACACTTCTTCTTTAATTACACCATTAAGAGAATGGTCTTATCTAGCCACTTGGAGCAAACATCTCATCATGATTTTGTTCCTTCTTTCTAAGAGAATCTTCTAGCCACAAGCCTTCTATAGTGTGTTTCTTTTGTTGAACATCCATCGCTTGTTCAGTGTTCATCATTCATCATGATCTTTCCTACAAATCAAAATTAAGTACATGATTAGTAATACTTCATAATCATCAAATCATATTGACATGATAACCTATCATGCATACAGATATCATTTACATAGTTATGCAACTATTTTGACCAATACTTTGGCACAACACTTTCCCATATCCTATATGCATACAGTGGCTATCTAGATGCCTTCCATCTCTACCAGAACATACTATTGAGAGTGTGCACAGCTCTCAGCATGTCAGCAAAGAGGTTTCATTCTAGACAAGCAACAATGGAATGTTTGTCCAACTTACCAATCATATGCATATTAGTAGTATACTGTTCAATGCTTTATGAATGTTTACACTCAGCATGATATATTCTAGGAATACAAATATGCATACAAGCAATATCATTTACTATTTCTAATAACAACTCAAATACTTATCTTTTATGTTTGTGTGGTTGCCTCCTGCTTGATCTTCTGTATGTCTTCTGAACTTCTATTCATTCTGTACCACTGTGCATGCTCAAGTGTACACTAGTGTCATCCTCATGATCTCATACACAAACATACATTCATTAGTATATTCTCAATATTATCAAAACATTCTAATTCTAAATAATCTTGAATATGTACAGTCATGATCATTAGTATTCAGGGTTTCAAGGAAGTCTTCTTTTACTCATGCATATTCTTGTTTGATCTAGTTAGTTAAATCATCAACCAAGATAAGAGACATAATATGCATAAACCCTTGATTACTAACCAATCATACCAAGTATACTTACACAAGGTAAGATTCTAACATGACATAGGAAAACATACCTGGATTAGTATACCTGCTTAGTTATGTACAACATACCTAAACAATCTCTTCAATGATTTAGAGATCTTGAGATAGAACCTGCATGTCTCGTAGGTTAAACATAATATAACAAAGTCATACATACCTCGTGAGTCTTTGTCTTCATGTTGTCATGGTCATGGAACTTGATTTGTCTTTTGTAATGTACCTGAACCTCCCTAAGTCATACCTGTCGAGATTTTTTTTGTAGTCTTCTTATGTAAGGCCTTAGCCTCAACTCCCCCTGAAACTTGATCTGGAGCTTGATTAGGGTTTGCTAAAGAAACCCTAAAAATTCAATCTTTGACTTTCATACTTCTGAATGGATGGAAGAATGTGTCTTGCTAAGCTGATCAACCTAGCATTCTTCAATTTTGAAATCTCCAAAATTTGACCCCTCAAAATTGCCTTCGAAACTTCTGCATCTTCTGGACAGGAACCCGAACTAGGGTTTGATGAAGCCCACCCTTCTGTCCAATCAAAAGGTTCGATCCAAGGCTCTAAACTCTTATTTTTCTAAGGAGCTTCCAGCCGTGGTTACAGACTTCAAAAAATTCCAACTTTCTCCGAAACCCTAAATTCCGGAAGCCATGAATAAAGGTCCTAAAAATAATTCTGTTTTGACAGAAAAATGCACCTGATTGCTTCTGCTATAACTCTGAAATTTTTGCTCCACAGGGTCTAAATTTTTTTTCTGCAGTAGCTTGACCTGTCATCTTTCCATCCTGACAAGTCTGAGCTCAATTAGATTTTCTGAGAGAGAGTTATGCCAAGTGTCGCAACGTGACCTGTTTATGGGATAAAACAGGAGAGCGAACTTGTACGGCGTGCCACGTGTCACTGTTTGATCTTCGGCCCCTGAAAACTTTTCCTGAGATAGCTTGCCCTATTATCTTTCCATCCTGATAGGTCTGACCTCAATTGGACTCTCTGAGAGAGAGTTATGCCAAGTGTCGCAATGTGACCTGTTTATGGGATAAAACAGGAGAGCGAACTTGTACGGCATGCCACGTGTCATTGGTTCACATTCAGCCTCTGAAAAAGTTTTCTGAGATAGTAAAGTCTGTGTACTACCTGTCACTTTTTACAAAATTTCATTTGGAGCTTCCTAGCCCAGGTTATGACCTTTTTTCCAAGGTCACCTGATTTTGACTGAGATCTGGAAGAGGCAGAAACCCTAACTTGTAGTGATCATAACTCATAAAGTACAACGAATATGAGGGTGCCTTTTGGACACAAGGTACCTGGGGATGTTATCTTCAACCTGTAAACTTTCTAGACCCTGAACCTTCGCAGAAATGGATTTATAGCGAAAGTTCCACGATGACTGGTTTTGCTATGTAAAACCCTAACCTTCAAATTGTCGGAAGTAAAGCAAGTGTCGTAAGTGCCATACCTTGTCTTCCTTCAGGTTAGCTCTGATACCATGTTAAAATTCAATATGCTAAGACAGAAAATAGCAGCATTACATTCTATTTCACAATAATAGCATATATAGGATCACTGAAGAAACAACAAGCATAGCATAAACACAAGAGACAGATTTATTCTGGGAAACCCTCATGGGGTAGAAAACCCAGCAAAGCTTTCATCAATAAGATGATAAACCAAAATACAAGATGTGCTCCCTCCTTCTAATCCTCCTTAGCAAATCTCCCAGACAAGTGCTCCTCTTTTCAAGTGTGTGAGTGTATCAAATGAGGAACACACCTCCTCTATTTATACACTACTTTGACATATATTTTACACAAGTACATGTAGGCTCGTATTTAACCATTAGGTTAAATACCCTATTATAACTGACTGGGCCGACCCCCACATGGTGGGTCTAATAACCCTAGTTGCCACAACTCCTCGGAGGAATAAACATCTCCGGATACATAATAGAATCACCTCGGAGGGATGGAACATCTCCGGAATAAATAATGTACAAATATAATATTCTTAGAAGTTACAATATTCAACACATGTGTACTTATTAGAAAGTGTGGTGCATTGTATTTCTACTTTCCTAATTAAAATGAAATTTCCTTTGATGTTATAATGCTCTTTTTCCCATGTTTACTCATAAAAAAGTGCGTTCCATTATATTTCTACTGTGTTTGTTAATTGAAAGAAAATTTACTTCACATTTTGAGTTATTTGTTTAAAATGAATAAAATACAATTAAAAAGACATGGAAAGTGCGTTTTAAACAAAAAGACAAATCGTGGGAAGTTTTGATTATATGGTTTTTATTGAAAATTTAAGTTTATATTTATGTACCACGAAATTAAGAAATTAATCATATATGTAACTTCAAATTATATATATATATATATATATATATATATAAAATAGCTCAAGGAGTTGAAATTAATCATATAATGTAAAGGAGTTGAAATTAATCATATATATGTATTTGAATATTATTTGTAATAATTCAAGAAGTTAGGTTAAAAGATTGTTATTTGATTAGTTTAATATTAATAGGTGATAAACCAAATTTTTAAAATTGAAATTGATAAGAATTTTATTGAAAATGTGACTAAAATAAACATATTAAGTTTGTATAAAAACATAAGAAATACAAAATCTACCCAATCTAAAAAAAAGTGTGTATGTTCAATTGAATACCTTATAAGTTCACACCAGAATTCCAAGGCTATGATCAATGTCTTATGCTATGACTTTATGTAAGTAGGTAAGGAATTTAATTATAAGTTCCTCAAATCACCCTAGAAGTTAAGTTATAGCCCATTACTAATATTATTAAAAAGAATAAAAATATTTCAAATTTTAAGATTTATTTAAGACATTTTATCCTTTACCCTTTTTATATCTTAGTAAATTGATTTCGTTATTAAACACAACTTTAAAAATAATGTAAGTTAAGAACATCAAATAACGTTGATCAATATATAAAAGTGTGTTAAAATATTAAATATGTATCATACAAATACATATTTTTGTCAGTAAAAAAACCACTAAGATATTTGAAAACATTTTCATGGGCCAATTGACATTTTGTGTCTTCTTGTGTTGCATGAAGTTGAGAGAAACCAGTTAGAGAGAGCACTAATTTTGGGGTTTGCAACAAATGACATGAAAAAATAGTAAAAACCAATAGGGGAATGACAAGAGCCTTGAGTTTTAGAAAAGCACACTAACTAGCATGATCTTGCTACCTCGTGTTGGCCAATGGCTAATGGACAATGGACAACAATCCTCAAGAATTGCCATCGTGTGATAGAGTTTGGATTTTTTTTCAAAAGCATAGAAGTTATGTAGTGACATTACACACTTGAGGGATGCAACAACCTCGAAGTATTCACTAACATTGAGGGTGGCAGGTTACAAGCTCTTGCAAACAAGAAAATAGTTCCCTACCACCAAAACACACAATGGGGAGGTTTTGTGACAAAATTTAATGCTTCCAAGAAATGGAGAACTTATCGATGACCTTCCCCATGACTTTAGAATCAAGGTAGAGAGAACAAAATTGAGAGAAACTAGTAGGAGAGAGCACCCAGGGGTTTTTGACAATGTAAAGGAAATACAACAACAACCAATAGGGAAACAACAAGAGCGTTGAGGTTTATAAAATCACAACATTTGCATGATTTTCAAAAAGTGGAGAAGTCAAGCATATATAATCAACACTTGAAAAATGAAGGAACACAACAAACTCATATCACTAATAGGCATCAAGGGGGCACACTCTTGTTGTTACAAGACCAATTCTCCATCACCCACACTTGGGAAGTGAGGAATTTCTATGATGACATTTAATACTTCCAAGCAATGAAGAAGACAAAAGATGATGTTCCACACTTGCTTATGGAATCAATGCAGAAAGAATGAAGAAGAGAACAATCCAGTTGGAGAGAGCACCAAAATCAAGCTTTTTGACAACACTAGGGGAAAACGATAATTAAAAAGAGGATGACAAGAGCCCCAAGGTTTAGAAACACATAGTCTCAATTTGTTTTTGATGATTCTTGGTGCTTAAAATATTTATAATTAAGCTAGATCTACCTTGATACTAAATTAAAAAAAAAACAAGCATCACAAAAAAGGAGTTACAAATAATAATAATAATAATAATAATATGTTTTTAAGGTCATAGCCAAGCTAGACACCAATTTGGTCTATGAGATCCCCTTGTTTGTGGGACAAGGGACCCCCCTTTGCATTGCGATGTAACTGCTAAAGTGTACATAGGTGTACATACCCTACCCCCTTTCGTATTTGAAACTATGAAATCCTAGGAGGGAAGACACGTTCTTAACCGCTAGGTCCACTTAGGCTATATACTAATAATAATCTATTTTTAAGGTCGCAGCTAATCCAGGGACCAATTTGATGCATGATACCCCCTTGTTTATGGGACAAGGGATCCCCCTCTATGCAACGATTTAACTACTAAAATCTACAAAAGTGTGCATACCCTACCCCCTCCAAATTTGAACCTATAACCTCATAGGAGGAAATACATTTTATTAACCGTTATACCCATTCAATACTGAGAAATATTATTTTTTTTCAAATTTTTACAAAAACACATTATTTATATTTATAAAAGATAATACTTTACAAAATCCATGGAAATTACCATATGGTAAATTCCTTAAAAAGTCACTTTGTAGTACCTTTAAATAAGGTTTCATACCTAACACATAAATAAAGATACACATAAATGTTTTTTTGATACATATCATTCATATAGATAATTTTAATTATAATTTTGATAAAAAAAAAACATATTTTATTCTAATAAAAATTCCAAGAAATAAATACACAAGTCAAATTTTAATTATATCCCAAAGGGGGTGATATATCCCAAATCACCCTTTGGTGAACTTAAACAAATTAGATGAAAATGCACGAAAATTAGAAGAAAAATAAAATGGAAAACCTGTTAATCCATAGTTGTTTGTTTGTTTAAAAAAAAAAAATCCTGGTCCCTAGCAAATGGCCTAAACATTCAGAGAGAAACAATTAGGACTTGTGAACATTGAAATGGTTTCCATGTAACCTTTTTTCGTTCATTCATGGTTACCTTTAATTATAGTTGTAAGATAAAATATCTAAAATCTACAAGTCTAGATTTCAAGTTGATTGTTTGTTAACCAGAGGAATAGATCCTCTCTTTGTATTGCATGACTGCACAATCATAAGAGACTTGGGTGGCATGGAAACAATAACTTATGCTTTGTGGAAGACTATAGCTTCCACTCCAAAATCGAGAAATCTTACAAATTCAGGCATAGTAGTCTTTACCCATATGTTCACGGTCACCTCGATACTACAAATATATTAACATATCTAATAAGAAGATTCTATCTATTGTGACCTTCAACAATGCATCGACTAAAGCTTTAATTGGGGCTAGAATGTAACCTTGATGGGTAAAATTTGTTACTAGTGTAAAATACTTTTTCATTTATTTATAAAATGTACTTTAAGAGGAGGATATTTAAAGTCTAATACACTTATAAATTATGAATGGATCCTTGGTTTGGGCCTTGAATGGGGTCTTGATTTAAGATTTTTTGTCACATGAATAGACTATGATTAAACAATAAACAAATATACATTACACTTAGATTATATACTCCATACCATTATCATAAACAATAAACAAATATACATTACACTTAGATTATATAATCCATACCATTATCTCCATATCATCAAACTATATGGAAGTTTTTTATTTTTAATTCTTTAGTGAAATATAAAAAATGTATTTTGGGTTTTCAATGGGACCTACATTTGGCACCTTTTTTTTCTCAAGTAAATTAGAAATAATATATCATATATAACACACTCAAAATATACTTAATACACAACACTTTACATGATTAAACATCACCAAACAACATGAAATCCCTTATCATTGAATACTACCACGTTAAACGAACAAATTGCATATTTTGATTTGCAATAAAGTTAAAATATGTGCACTTGATCCAGATCTATATGAAAATGAAATGAAAGAGCATATATAAAATCACATACACAAATATATTGCAAGGAATACATTAATACAATAAACTCAGATTTTATTAAATGAATGAAACATAACATACTACAAAATAAAAGTAGATAGAATGGTGGTAGCTATATCCCTGAAAAGATATGTGGCAGATACACTCATTCATGACAAGTTGATTAACAAAAGAGACTGGATGTCCTTTTTATCATAAGAATGAGGGAAAAAAACTAAAAATCCAAAAACTTAACCCTAGGATATGAATTGTAAAAAGGTTTGCGGACCCCGAGGTGGTTAGTTGAGGTGTCAACTTCTTGGGGGCATAAATTTTTCATATGATCTCCATTTAGGGTGTTTGGTAGCTCGTTGGAAAGGTCTAGCCAAGAAGAACACATTTTGGATTATCAAAACTTCCTTTGACTACGTCTAGATTGTTGTATCACCAAAATACATCATTTAAGGCCTCAAAACGGACCCAGAAGTTTTGGATCCAAAAAATCGTAAAAACTGCCATACTGGAAAAATTATTTTGAGCTAGTGAAATAGGTGGGTGGCCACCAATACCCATTTGGATTAGTCTGCTGAACCGAAAACCCGTCAAAATTTCCAAACTGGAAAAGTTGTTTTGAGCCAATGGAATAGGTGGATGGACACTGATACCCATCTAGATCAGTTCCCCCCTTAAGAAGCAATGGCCTTCATTGCGTCGATTCCCTTATCATATGGAGAACGGTGTGCTGAGTTGAGATCCTAGTGAGGCATTTGCGAAGGTGAAAAGGTTTCCTTTCTTTGACAAATTGATAGAGCTGCAATTTATGTTGATGGATGCGTTGGACCTCTTCAACAATTTTAGTTTCCTTATTATCATTGTTGTGAACTGGTGTGGATGATTTGTTTCTAGAGGACCACTTTGAATGCATGGCCTTGCACCGTAGAGGTACCCCGATATGCAAGGCAACAATGCCTTTATTTTCTTCTTGTTTTTTATAAGTAGAGGAACCATGTGCATAGGTTTTGGAGGTATCTGTGATCTAATATTTTCCTTTAGAGGAAATTGTGGAGAGGGAAAATATCCCAGTGTGGGATATTATCTTCCTACACTACTTGGTTGAGGTTAAAGAGACCGTCTTAAATGAAATTGTCTCTGGTATCCAATAGAGTTGTCCTCCCAAAGTGACAATGACACTACAAGGCCATGACTCATGCACAACATGACACTTCCACATATATGGATGGCTTAAAAGAATATCACAAAATTCAAGTGGGGCCACATCACGGTGTACCTCGTCTTTGAAAGGCTTGATTCTGTATGGTAGGCGGAAATGATGACTGCCATAGATACATTGACCCTGGCTTAGTCAACCGATGGTGTATGGATACGGGTGTGGTGTTGTCGGTAGATCCAATCTCTTGACAAATTTTGTTGATATCAGTTTCTTTTGGTTTCCTCTATTGACAACAAAATGTATGGGGATTCCCTTCACCCACATTTGTGAGTGGAAGAGGTGCTCGTCTACCTCTGAACCTTTTAGTTCCTCTGACTAAATTTGTGTGGTAGCGACAGTGACAATGAGTTCTACATCAATGATTCGATTCATGTTATCGAAGACTATGATGTTGGGTTCTAAATTAGAGTCAGAAATCTGATTTGATTTTGAAGTTTTGATCTTAGCCACCAATGACTACTTTGAACAAGATTCATTTGTGTTGTGCCAGGGGATTTTGTGGAACTCGCACCAGTTTCCAGTTTCCTTCTTAACCTTCTCATTACCCTTCTTAGATGGGTTTCCTCGAGGTTGGTTATCGTTGTGTTGTTCTTTGTTTTGTGACTTTGGGATGCCTTTTCTATGTTTCTATTGCAACGGATTTGCAGGCCCAAAATACCACTTATTCTTTTATTGAAATTTCTACTCTATTTTGACACCATACATATAAGCATCTCCCAATGAAGAAATGTCCAAGAATTTTGTATTTGTTTGAATGTACCGATGTAGGCCACTACAATATTTCAAAATTCAGGTACCACTCAGAGTCTTTGATACCCAACTTTCTGCACAAGGTATGAAAGTTGATGGTGTAATCCACACCGCTTGGTCCCTCTCTTGACATATAATAGTCCATTTTGTGTACTTGTCATCATAGTTTACCATAGGGTAACATTGTTCCTTAACAACATCTATAAAAGAGGCCCAAGTGGGAATGAACTCAAACATTTTAGACTCCTCTATTAAGTTTTGCTCACAATAAATTTCCCACCAATTTTTGACATGGGGGACAACCTTAAGGAGTGCAAAAGTGATCTTTTCCCTGTCAGAAATTTGTGGACAAAGAAATACACTTCTAGCAAAATCTACCATATATATAGGGCATCTGCATCGATATGGAATTCAAATAAGGGAATATCAAATTTAAATTGTACCTTGAAGGGTTTGGCTCCTCCAAAGTGATTGCTAGATGATCCCTCTAGTGCTGCTGGCATGGATGTTAAAGGATCAGAGCGAAATTATCTATCATTTCATTCCTTTGTCGCATGAGGGCTTCTTCAAGAAACAACTTCATAAGATATCCTGCTTTGTCTTCTCTCTTTTCCTAGGCTATGTAAGGTGTTTTTGGCCAATGAGGGTTGTCTTTCTCGAGCTCAACTAGTTCAATACCAAACTGTCTATATCCCAAACTCGCCAGGGACATCCATGAAGAAATAATGAAAGATCAGGTTGTTTTGATACCACTGATCCAGATCTATCTGAGAATTAAATGAAAGAGCATATATAGAAGCACATGCCTTGATACATCGCAAAGAACACAATGACACAACAATCTCATATTCTATTAAATGAATGAAACATGGCATACTATAAAATAAAAGCAGTTAGAATGGTGGTAGCTATATCTCTGAAAAAAGATGTGGTGGCTACTCTCATTTGTGACAAACTGATTATAAAAGGAGGATGAAGGTCCTTTTTATCTTAAGCATGATGTAAAAAACCCTAAACGTCTAAAAACCTAACCCTAGGAGATGAACTATAAAAAGGTTTGCGGGCCTTGAGGTGGTTAGTTGAGGTGTCAACTTCTCATAGGCATAACTTTTCCATACAATCTATGTTTAAGGAGTTCAATAGTTCTTTGGAAAGGTATATATGAGAAGAACACATTTTGGATGTCTAGAACTACCTTAGGATATGTATAGACTACTACCACTCAAGTTAAATACAAAATGTATATTTTAATTTGCAACAAAGCTAAAATATGTTCACTATACAATCACAGTATCATTAAACACTTTTGAACCATAAAGAAATCCTATATATTCAAATAGGGTGTTCCTTCATAAGTGATATTTTGGTTGATGCTTGACCATCTCGGTTGGGCCTACCAATAATGTTACACGTATAAAAGTCATTTTAGTGTTTATGTCATAAGTTAGTAGTGCCAAATGAGAAATTATGATTATGTAAGTTGTTGTGTGTAAATCCCATAGATTCCAGTGACACAAAAAACTACTTGAGTCTATCACTTAGTAATGTTCTAATAAATATGACAACAATAAACCAAATGCCTTAAATTCCCCACAAAGAGAAACATCTCCATGAAGAGTAGATGTTGCATAAAATGATTTATAATCATTCATCAACTTGTTTGAGACACTGATTTAGAATTGATACCACTAGGGTTACCATAAATGCTATCAAAGTTCCAAACTCGCTATTATCATCTATATTTTTATGCTATAATTCTTGACACCAATAATTATAGAGGAAGAAGTCGTTCCCAATGCACATGTTTCATGGATGAATTTGACTTGCAATCAATATACAAATGGAAGTACCCAGGCACCTCAACCTCCACTCCAATGGAATGCACAAATCATAATATATAGAATCATTGTAATTTCTTCCATTAATTATAAACCGATTGAAATATAACCTACAAAATATTTTTTTTTTCATCAAAATGGATTTCTTCCCACATCAAATAGTATGTAAAAATTGTAGAAATTACATATGTAGATCTAGATACTAAGAAACGTATCAATATTGTGAAAGAGATCAACAATCTAACAAATTCATGCAATAAATGTGCTAAACATTAATCATTACACAAAAAGAGAGAAGTCAATAACAAGAGAGAATGTTGTATTACATTAATCTTCAATGAATGAAGTAGAAAGTATAAATAAACAAGGCAATTCGAATAGGTCATGGAAGCAATTTGAATTGCTCATGTAATCCATGAGATGCTACTTAGGATTAACTAGATCCAGAGACCCTTAGTTATCCATGCACACTCTCCAAGATGAGTCTAAGTGACTCATGACTTCTCTAAGTGGAATTATCTCCCTACATGCCAGGAGAAATTGACTACAACTGACAGAAGGAACATGCATGAGGTGCACATACCAAAAAAGAATCAAGGAGGGCACTACTATCGCATAATAGCTAAAAAATAGGTGCATGTAGTCACTAAACAGTGGAGTAAACTCCTTAGATTCACTCCACAACTCTAACTTGAAATGTTGGACTCTAAAATCAAGGAAAATAATCCATAATTTAGGGAATTCACCCTCATATGACAAAATAGACTTCAGGAGCTCAGAAAAGGCAGATAATGATGTTTTAGGACCCTAGAGTAGTAGGAAGCTCCAAGTTGACTCAAAGTGCCAAATTGAAAGGGATTTTCCTAGTATACTCATGAGATCATAGACTAAGTCCCTAGGTAGGATATTGAAGCTATGGAAAGGGTTATTATGCTCTAACAAAAACAAATACTAGAAGGTAGATACCAAAAGAAAGAAATAAGTATGACAACTTTAGAACATAAAAAAAACCATGACAAACATTTTCCCATATGTAAATAAATATACAAAATAAAATAAGGAATACACTGGTTGATTTATGATCTTAGAGTACCAAAATAAAATATCTAGGTTTCAAACAACATTTACCTCAATAACATGAAGGAAAACATATAGGTTTCAAACATTAGTGATCAGTGGAAACCATCAATGTGCATTTGCTCCAATTCAAAAATATAGTTAAATGCAAAATACAGAGTATACATACTTGGACATGTGATTAGTAAACAACCTAAATATGGTTTAGGGTAGAACACCTTTAATGAATTGATTAACTAAATACTCCCTTAGCGAAGAGGATGTTTCCTTAGTTGTAGGTCATGCTTGTGTCCTAATTATATGATTACCCTAGTTGTTGGATTCAATTTTACCATTGTTTTTGTTTGCTCTCTATGCTTGTGAGGATCAATAGAGCACTTCAAATCAAATAGGACAACAGTCTCTTGATCATCATGAGTTCACATAGCTTGTCTCTAGCGATATTGAATGACCAAACTGAGTAATAATATCAACCAGATTGTGTCCGTTGAAAGAATATTCATGGTACTTTGTTCCCTAACCATCAACCAAATATTGGAAGAATAATCATTCCTTCTTTCACAATGATTGTGCCTTGACTAGCGACCCGAGAATAGACGTAAGCATATCTAATTTGGATAATCTCTCCCTCAATGTAGAGTGACATGGAAGGAAACTAACTTGGGTTTCTCAATGCCATAAATGTCTATCGCTTTTTGGAAGCCGTTGCCGCCATTGAAACCTATAAGACCCTTGCAATTTTAATTATTGGAAACCAAAAATTAGGGTTTTGTAGTGTGAATACAAACTTTCCTTATAGGGTGAATCCATGAAGATGGGTAACATTTTTTGGCCATAATTGATGGTGAAAATTCAATTTTTTACTCATTTAGTAAATTGAATCCCTCAAAACTCATATATGCCTTGCAAATTATGACATGCAACAAAATAACAAATTGTAGGTAATTATGTTGTCTTTCGACCTATATTTAAAAAAAAAATATTTAATATGCCAAAATTGTATTTAATGTTAGCGTTGTTCTTGTAAATTTCAAGAAAAGTTAACAAGTGTCTTGCGTGCACGTAAAATAATTTAGTGACGAATGCATAATTTTTGAAAAAAATATATATGAACATAATCTACACAAATGCACGGGGGTGTACATATTTAAAAAAAAATTATGTTAGAAAATTATATTTTTTATTATTTTTTTTTTAAATGACAATTGAAAATTATAATTGCATTTTGTACACATGCGTTTGCATGTAATTTTTTTTTACTGGTTACAAAAATTGAAAAAAAAAATACCCTTTTGAAGAGGGCATGTTGATCTGGGGCATATATATTTTTTGAAATTTGTTGGTTGTGTACTTTTTATGTTGTTTATTTTTCTTGCATTGATTTGAAGTTGTGGACATGGTTTTGTATGTGTAACTTTGAAAAGAAAAGAAAATATCATATGAATTCATAAACCTGTAAATTATATGCCAATGGATAGATGATTCGTTGATGAATCCATCGGTATGAACTCTGCCACCTAAGGTGCATCCTAAGATAGGGTTTAGGCCTAACAAAGAGGCCAGTAAACTTAAATTTGCAGAAAAGGGGGCTAAAAGCGTGTTTTAAAGCCCTCGATCGAGCTATTAGATCAATCAAGGTCTTAAAAACCATCAATCGAGGATTTGAAAAACGTTTTAAATACCTCGATCGAGGGTTTAACCGTGTTTAAGAAAATAGCTCGATCGAGCTATTTAAAAATGTTTGATCGAGCTATTTTTTACATTATTTTGAAATTAAACAATAATATAATGCATATTATGAAAATATAATATTCATATAGTTCAATATCTTGATCTAGCTATTTAAAAAAGCTCAATCTAGCTATCAAATAGATAAATCATAGCTCGATCTAGCTATTTAATAGCTAGAATGAGCTACTGAACTATACACATATTATATTATTTTTTAATTTCAAAATAATGTAGAAAATAGATCAATTGATCTATTTTAAATAGCTCGATCAAGCTACTTCCTAACCCAAGCTTTTTCCAATAGCTCGATTGAGGGTTATTTAAACCCTTGATCCAACTATTGGAAAAATCTTAATCGAGGGATTATTTAAATCCTCGATCAAGCTTTTGAAAGCTCGATCGAGAGCTTAAATAAACCTCAATCGAGCTCGAGTTTTAGACAATCTGCACCCACGTCTTTCCAAAGAGTGTTACCCATCTTCATGGGAACACCCCTTAGTGAATCTTGTCAATTCTATGTTTGCGTTGATTCTATGACTTCCCTACAACACTTTCTTCCGCTGCCAAGTAGATTGGATAAATAAAATCTATTCATTTCTCCATCTACATCAACCATTGTATAATCTTAAGCATCTATCCACCCTAGGATTACAATTAGACTAAAGCATGTGCCTAGACAATGCTAGCCATAGTTACAATTTGATGCAAACAAATGTAACAAATTTTAGTAAGTCAATGAGTTGAACAAGTTGTATTTGCGGAAGCTTTGATTCATAAGGTAACTTTTGATGTGAATTTCTTATCAAATCTAAGATTTAGCCAATTCTAGTCAAACCAAGCAAAGGTTGAAAAGGTTAGTAGACCAAAACATGAGATGATGACTCTAATGGCTATGGGTTTCATGGCATGGTGTTTTCTAAAAATTTGGTTATTTGTTATGGACCTAATGTAGTAATAGGGTGCTTGAATCATTGAAATAGTGACCACAACTAAATTTCATGTTTGGCTTGGGTTCCATGAAATTTGTGGATACAGGATGTCATCACCCATCAGACGAAGACTGCAAGGAAAAAAGTAAATAGGAAGAGAACACAATAATGGAATGATGGCAATGGGTATTGAACTGTGAACCATGATGAACGATGTCGACAAAGAATCCATGGGAAATAAAATACATATTAGTAATAACCACATTAATAATATTAATGTGCCTGAATACGCCAATAGTCGTATATTCGACACATTCTTTATGAAAAAAACATTATCAATGTGCCAAATAGATGTCTATTGGCGTATTTAGACACATTAATATTACTAATGTGGTTGTTGCTAGTAACCGGTGAGTGCATAGGGATATCTTCATATATTAATAATATATTATATTATAAAATAATATAAAGAGTAATAAAATATATATGATTTATGATGTTATACTATATTATAATATATATTAAATAACTAATAGAATACGATATAATAGAATATTATATATTATTTATATGAAATAAATATTTGTAAATAGTAATAATAGGCCATAGAGATTGTGGTCAAAGTACAATTAGGGAGGTGATTAGAATATTAAATATTATTATATAATATGCTTCAAATTTATAATAAAGCTAATTTGACTATGTTTGAAATATTAACTTATGTTTAAATATTTTTTACTATACTAAATGATATATATATTTTTGTATGAGTTTATTTTGAATAATCACATTACATTATATTATTACATTATCAAATAGTTACGTTGGACTTCTTAGTTCATGATTACATAAATCTAAATAGTTATGTTGGATTGCTTAGTTCAATAAGGATTATTTCACATTTTGACATTCCTCAATGGTTATGTCAAATTGTGACATGTACCTCTAGGGTTATGTCATATTGTTAGGTTTTTATTAATCATGTTTGATTATGGTTGACTATATTTGGCCATGGTTGAGAAATTTAAACCATGGTTAATAGTTGTTAACTATGGTTTGACCATGGGTGACGAAGGTTGACTATGTTTACCATGGTTGATTTAGTTTGACCATAATTAACCATGGTTGACAACTGTTTCGCCATGGTTCATTATGTTTGACCAAGGTTTACCGTTGTTAAATATGGTAGAGTATGGTAGACAATGGTTGACCATTGTTGGTTATGTTTGACTATGTGTAACCATATTTGAATTCCAGTAACCATGTTTGATTATGGTTGACCATTGTTGACTAATTTTACAATGGTTGAGAAAGTTAGACCCTTGTTAACCATAGTTGACTGTGGTTTGACCATGGGTGATTAAAGTTGACTTTGTTTACCATGGTTGACTAAATTTGACAATGGTTAACATGGATGACAATTGTTTGACATTCATTGACTTCGGTTATCCATGTTAATTTAGGTTGCCATAGTTGACTTTATGTTACACCTAAATCTCGTCATCACGAGTCCCTTGTTAACTTAGTGCCTCAATCCCTGAAGCTCCCTTGATCAAGAAGGCATGTAGAGCAAGTTGATTCCCTTTGTCCACAACTTCTAGTTGGGCCGACGCATGTTGTCTTTGAGCAAGAAGCGCCCAACTAGGGCCGACGTAGAGTGTATTTTTCCAGACTACGCAAGTGGAGCAGAGTGTCTTTTTGCAACCTACGTTTCCCCTATCAGGCGCAGGTTGCCTCTATGCAGCTTGTGCCAGATTTGGTTAATTGGGATAAAGGTGGCTTTCGAGCAATTTCTAGAACTTGGATGAGGTGGATCTCTATCCCTAACTCTTAGGTGAGTTGTCCTTCAGTTCCCTAACCTTAAGGGAGGATCCCTTAGCCCTCTCCCCATGATCCTCAACCTACTTTATCCACTTGGTCCTATCAATACAAAGCTCCTCTCCATTCCAAAGGGAGGAAGTCTATAACACTTACATGCTGGTGGAATTAGCCTAGGTCATCCCTATCCATCTCTTGGGAGGCTTACATTTCCTTTGGAGGCTTTGGCTTGACTTGTTGGAGGAAGATTGCAGCGTTAAGGCTTGGCTTGTAATCATCTCTCTACTTTGTATTTTCCCACTTTTTATATAGTAATATAAACTCTTTCCATAAATGTTGTTTTGTTGATGATGTTTATAGTTTACTTCCTTAATTGTTTACTTAGATCAGTTAGTGTTTAGCTATGTTTTACTGCTTGTATTGTTTCCACATGTTTTGGCAGGTCTTGCAGCTACGGATCTAACGACCGCATAACTAGGAGCAACAACAAGGAGAAAGATGTACAATATGAAGGTAATACGTCTAATTAGTCGATCTATAACTAGATCTAGGAAAGTAGCTTTATGTTCTATTTTTATTTGTTCTAGATTCGCATTGAACTAGGGAGATATGGCTCGCGTCCGCTCGAGTAGATTGTCCAATAACAAATCTGGAGACCATACTGGGGATTACATTGTTTTGATTTCAAGTTTGAATGTGTTGTTCTTTGATTTCTTAATGAGCCATTGATTTGCCTCTTGAGCCTATTTTCACCACCAGATTCTTTCCTTTAAGAGTTTGTTGAATTTCTCTGGGTCTGTTGAACCATCTGCAATCCATTTACTTAGTCATTGTTTGGAGATTTTCATTGTTTGCATTGAGTTATTCGCCCGACCAGGGAAAATTTTAAGACCCCCCCCTAAATTTCTATGTATAAAAATTGGGCGAATCCCCATGATATACCATAAAATATGAAGGCTATTTTAGCAATGTTATATTATGTGTATATAATTTTTTGGCGAATCTATCATTAAATTATATAATCTTGTAAATTCTTGGTGAATCTTTCACTAAATTATAAAACCTTGTAAAATCTTGGCAAATCTTTCATGAAATCATAAAACCTTTTAAAGACTTGGCGAATCTTTATAACACTAGTACTGGAAATCCCCTTGTCAAACACTAAATCAACAACAACACCAAATATTGTGTCAATCCACCTGAGTTACAAATTTAGAATAATGACAGAGATGTACTTAACAAGTAGAATATCTATGCACAAGAACAAAGGTAGCGTCATGAATCTCTTATCAACTCATTGTAAATGACATATACAAAGGTTTGATGTATAAGAAGCAATGATGTTTCCTCCACTCACGATAGTCCAGTTCAAGCTGTAACAAGCTTAAACTCATAAAAACCACTAAAAATGGTAAAATAACCAACATGCAAGGAGATCTTTGTACCAACACAAAGAATATAATATCCTGTAAACTCATAAAAGCCAATATACAACAAGAAGTAGCATGCAAAGAAGATTTGTATACAAAAGAGTGGATCTAATCAACAATATAAAAGAAAATATTCTATGGATATTTAAGGAGCCATACCTAGTTAGATGACCTAGCATCTACCATTACCTTGACAGCTCCAATGCCCGCAACTGAAGGCGGGGGGACGAATATCCACCCAACCAACCCCCAACCAATGGATGAATCTCCCGAGCCCCCAACAATTAACCCTATGCCAGAGCTTGCTTTCCTTCCTCTTTCTTAGCTCTTCCTGAGCTCTCCTTCCAAAATCCCCAAAAGAACAAACCCCCCCCCCTCTCTTCTCTTCTCCTCCTTTTATCTCCCCCTTCTCCCCTTTTTCTTAATTTCTTTTAATACAATTTGTTTTCCATCATTTTTCTTTCATATTCCCCATTTTATTATTTACCCCCTTTTATTTATTATTTTACATTCCATTATATATATTCCATTATTTACATTCCACTATATATTCCTTTTTTATTATTTTACCCCTTTTATTTCATTATTTTACATGAGGGTTGTTACATACTTCCCCACTTCAGGAAACTTCGTCCCGAAGTTATAATCTTCAAGCAATAAATACAATACTTATTCAATCAATCAATCAAGTAAATACTAGAATATATAGGTAGCTAGTATTATTGTGAAGTTGAGATAATTATATGTGTGGCCACCACATATAAGTCTCCAAACCACACTAATACAATCAAACGCCCTAAGTTACAACATGGTCTTAAGTAATTCCCTATGAGTCTAGTATGCAACCATAACAACAATTATGCATCATACACACTGAAGCATTATATAAATTAATTTAATAATTAATAACTATGTATTTGTTTACTTCCTCTTTCCTTACTGACCCTCTCCTTGAGAATCATACCTCCATAAACCTCCCCTCCAACTCCGGATGGTCCCGCTCGCCATAGCACAGGCCCTCTAGTGTAACTTGTCCACGGATCATATAGTAGGCATCAAAAGTTCCCAGGGAGGTTACCGTTGTAAATTTTCCTTTAAAACCCAACTAGGGCCAAATGCATGCACAATTTAATTGCAACCAAATAACCACACATGGATTTATTCACTTCATAAACAATTTGCAGCGAAAATAAAAACACTGAGAGATCAATCAATCACACCAATAGAAATAACGCAATATCTTTCGGGTATAAACCCCCGGAAAAACCCAAGATGGGAAACCCGGTGCAATAGTATGAGAAATATTTTATTCATAAAAGATGGAGCTCTTTTACAAATCAGAAATTCGATTTCATCCAACAATGGAAAAATTGAAACACATAAATAAACTGAGAAAAACCTGTATGGTTGTCATGGAAAACGAGGCAGCTGAAGCTGCTGTACGACCCCCCTGTATGGCCTGTACGAAATCCGTACGGTTTTTTGTACGGCCTGCTGTGTACAACCTGTTGTACGGCCCCCTGCTGCTACTGCTGCGCTGAATGCCTCCACCAAATCTACCCTGTCTCTCTCTTTGTCAATTTGGGTGTCTTCTGACTCTCACTCCTCCGTCTTCTTCGAAAAACTCTCTTCCTCACAAAACTGCCTCTCAATCTCTGTCGGAATGAATGTGTCCTCTCAACCAATTGACCTTTCCTTTATAACTTAGTGCTAAGAAAATAACCTAATCTCATTATGGATCAATGAATGAGATCCTCCGATGAGATCAATGGCTAAGATTAGATCTTGTCGTTCACTTTAATTTTTCGCTCATACTTTATAAAAAAGTAATATAATTAAGTCAATAATTAAATAGATCACTTTAATTAATTTTTCCAAGTAAACTGAGGAAAAGTTAATTAAATACATTTTTATTGGTTTACTCAATTTTTGTCTTTTGCATGCAAAGACACATGCATGTAGGAAGACCTTCCTTAGTTGTCATAATCTAACACTCCCTCTCAATGAGGAAGGGATTCAGTAACAACCTGAACTTGTCTATGAACTTTACAAACTTGAGTTTGCAAAGTGCCTTGGTAAATATGTCTACCACCTGCTCATCTGTCTGAATGTACTTCAATCGAACGGTTCCTCTCTGAAAACAATCTCTGAGGAAGTGATACCGGATGTCAATGTCCTTGCTCCTGTCAAGGAACATTGGATTCTCAGAAAGGTTGATACCACTCTGATTATCACAGTGAACTATAGTAGTCTCTATCTCACTCTCAAACAATCTTGGGAGCAACTTCCTCAGCCACATCCCCTCACATGCAGCCATGCTGGCCGCCATGTACTTAGCCTCAGCTGAGCTCAATGCAATTGAATTCTTCTTCCTGCTGAACCAAGAGACAACTCCTAACCCAATGTTGAAGCAACAACCTGAAGTGCTCTTTTGATCCTCTGCACATCCTGCCCAGTCAGCATCTGTAAACCCCGCCAACTGAAAACTCCCACTACGCTCATAAACCAATCCATACTCCACTGTACCTCTGATGTAGTGAAGTATGTGCTTTGCAACTATCCAATGTAATCTTCGAGGGTTCACCATGAAATGACTCAAAGAGTTGACTGCAAAGCTAATGTCTAGTCGAGTGTTGACCAGATACATAAGCGACCCAATGAGCTGCCTATACAGAGTAGGATCAAACTCCTCTGATCCTGATGCATCCATCTTCCTCCAGTTGGAAACTAGAGGTATAGCCATAGAATTGCAGTCCTCCATCTTGAATCTCTTCAGGATCTCAACTGCATACTTCCCCTGTCCAATGAAGAAGCACCCATCTCTTTGCCAAACCTCCAGACCCAAAAAGTAATGCCGCATCAACCTAAGGTCTTTCATCTCAAACTCTACTGCAAGATTGGACTTGTAGTCCCTAATCAGCTCCTCATCTCCTGTGAGAAAGAGATCATCCACATATAGGACTAGTATGAGAGCTACTTCACCTACCAAGAAGTAAAGGTTATCGTTTTCCTCACTCCGCTGGAACCCCATCTCTCGTAGATAGTTGTCAATCCTCGAGTACCATGCTCGAGTTTCCTTCTTGAGCCCATAAAGAGCTCTGTGCAACTTGCATACATGTAGCTCTCTACTCTCTATCTCGAACCCCTATGGATGCTCAATATAAACCTCTTCCTCAATCACTCCATTGAGAAAGGTTGTCTTCACGTCCATTTGATGAACACGCCAACCCATCTCTACTGCCAATGATAGGATAGTCCGAATAGAAGAATACCTAGTGATAGGGGCGAAGGTTTCCGCATAGTCAATACCTTCCTTCTACGAATACCCCTTTGCAACGAAGCATTCCTTGTACTTCTCCACACTTCCATATGCTGCATGATTTACCTTGTAGATCTATCTAGAACCCACCACCTTCTTATCATGTGGTCTCTGAACAACCTCCCATACCTGATTCTTCATGATTGAGTCATACTCCTCAACCATGTCCTCTTTCCACACATCATGTTGTGCATCCTCCTTGAAACTAGAAGGTTTAGAGTCAATCAACTCTGCCATCAGTGCCATATAACTCAGTCTATCTGGTGGTACGCTCTGTTTGAAGGTTCTTTGTGGAAGACTTACCTGTCTGGAATCCTGAACAGTGGCCCTATACCACTTAGGCCATGTCCTAGTGTCTGATTGCTGTGGCTGCTGGATATCCTCCTCCTGCTGCTGCCCATCCTCCCCATCAAAAATAGGGGGATCCTGTTCTCCTGACTCCCTTTGACTACCATAACCTGTTCCCTGTGTCTGAACCTATACCTGTGACTCCTCCAGAGTCCCCAGCTGGCTGCTCCTGTGCTGGTAAGTCCATAAATCTTCTCAAGGCTTGGTCCTCATCAAACTGGACATCCCTGCTCACAATGATCCTCTTGCGAGCTGGGATATAAAATCTGTAATCCTTGGAAGTCTCACTATACCCAACTAGTGTAAGTTTTAAACCTTAACAGTGAAGTACAAACATATATCGATTCTTAAGCATTTACAGACAATACACAATGGCACACACATTACACAGAGATTTTCACCTGGAAACCCTTAACCGGGAAAAACCAGCAAAACTTAGAGCCGCATAGCTCCTTTTTCATTATATGTTTATTTTACATGTACAATACAATAAATGGTATTCTGCAGCATCTAAAACCCTAATTCGTTTACCCGAATTAGGTTACAACCCTAATTCCTTTTACCGGAATTAGATAGAGTACAATGGGTCGAAAATCGCGAAAAAGCAAAAAGCAACCCAAAAAAAAAAATTGCGCTCCGCGCGGACTCCGGGGGCCTAACGGCCCCCTCCGTGTCGTTTCGGAACCTAACGGTCCGAAACGAAGGGGGTGGGCCCTGTCGGGCTACCCCCCCCTCTAAACCCCCCCCTCCGGACGCGCCCGGCGCAGGCGAATCGAAGGTGCCGTAGGGATCGTGTTGTACACGCAGCGACCATGTGAAGAGATATAACATACCCAACATTCTCCCACTTGTTGTTCTCTTCACATACAGGAGAAATTTATGACTTCAACAATTCAGGGCAACAATGCCCATGTTCTCTTTGCACCAAGAGAACTTCTGAGTACTCACAGACTTTGTCAAAGAGTCTGCAACATTTACCAAAGTGTCAACCTTTTCCAGCAACACTTTGTTCTGTTCAACCATGTCTCTGACGAAATGGTACTGCACATCAATGTGCTTTGTCCTCGAGTGATAAGCAGGGTTCTTTGCCAGAAATATTGCACTTGAGCTATCACAACCAATTTTTACTGCATTCTGAACAAAACCAATACCTGAACACAATCTTTGCAACCATACAGCTTCCTTACTTGCATGGGTAGCTGCCATGTATTCAGCTTCTGTAGTTGAGAGTGCAACTACAGCTTGTCTTCTACTCATCCAACTGATTGCTCCTCCAAATAGATTAAAAACGTAGCCACTTGTAGATCTTCTGTGATCAAGATCTCCAGCCCAGTCAGCATCAGCAAATCCTTGTATATCTATCTCTCTGTTTAGACCGGGTCTTCCTTGGTAGCAGATTGCAGAATCTGTAGTGCCACGCAAATACCTGAAGACCCTTTTTACTGCAGTCCAATGTTCCTTTCCTGGTTTTGACATGTATCTACTCAAAACTCCCACTACATGGGCTATATCTGGTCTAGTACAGACCATGGCATACATCAGACTGCCAACTGCACTAGCATATGGAACATGAGACATGTCCTCTACCTCTTCTTGTGTAGTGGGACACTGTTCTGCAGATAACCTTACACCTACAGGAATGGGCACCTTCACTGGTTTGCTTTCCTGCATATTAAATCTCTTCAATATCGTTTCAACATATTTCCTCTGATTTAACCAGAGTTTCCTGTTTTCACGATCTCTTTTTATTTCCATGCCCAAAATGAAATTTGCAGCACCAAGATCTTTCATGTCAAATTCAGATGACAGCTGATTCTTGACATCCTTGATGATTTCTTTGTTGTTTCCAATTAGCAACATATCATCAACATACAATATTACATAAATAAAATGATCACCAATTGGCTTAAAATAAACACAGTGATCAGCTTTGCTTCTTGAGAAACCAAGTCCCAGTATATAAGTATCAAATTTTTGATACCACATTCTGGGAGATTGTTTCAAACCGTAGAGAGACTTTTTCAGCTTACAGACAAGCTCCTTTCTTCCTTTCACCACAAACCGTTCTGGTTGCTTCATATAGATCTCTTCATTAAGATTTCCATGTAGGAAAGCCGTCTTTACATCCATCTGTTCTACTTCAAGATCAAAAGCAGCAGAAATAGATAAAAGAAATCTAATAGAAGTCAATTTTGCAACAGGTGAAAAAATCTCACCAAAATCGATGCCCTCAATTTGGGAGTAACCTTTCGCAACTAGTCGAGCCTTGTACTTCTCCACTTTACCTGCTGCATTTAACTTCTTCTTGAATACCCATTTGCTTCCAATAGGCTTTCTTCCTTCTGGCAACTCAACCAGATCCCATGCCTCATTTTTGTCCAAGGCATCCATTTCTTCTATCATGGCCTTCTTCCATAGTTTACTATCTTCTGAATCCATTGCCTCTTTAGCAGTTCTAGGATCATCATCAGTAATAGATAACACAAAATTAGAACGAAAATCAGGGGGACTGTACCTTTCAACTTGCCTTCTTTCTCGGTCAGATCTCCTCAATACCGGAGTCTGTGGATCCGCCTCTTCATCTGATTCAGACGATTCTGCCTCCTCATCTGATTCAGACGAATCTGGTTCCTCAAAAGAGTCACCTCTTTCATCCTTGATATCAAAGTGTAGCTTCTCTGAATCCTTTTCCTTTGGTACATCCTCAATCCTGGAAGTGCTTTCAACTTCTCTGAAGATCACATCTCGACTGTAAACTGTTTGCCTTTTTACTGGGTTCCACAGCTTGTAACCTTTCATTCCATCCTTGTAACCAATGAAGATACATTTTTCTGCTTTATTATCCAACTTGCTCCTTTTCTCCTTTGGAACATGTACAAAAGCATCACACCCAAACACTCTGAGATGAGAGAGAGAGGGTTTCTTACCAGTCCAAACCTCATGAGGTGTCTTGTCAACCAACGCTGATGTGGGTGTCCTATTCACTAGGTAACACGCAGTGTCAACAGCTTCTGCCCAGAATTGTTGTGCTAGCCCTGCACCACTGAGCATACTCCTTGCCTTTTCCATCAATGTCCTGTTCATCCTTTCTGCAACCCCATTCTGTTGAGGTGTGTATGGAGTAGTCTTTTGCCTTGCTATTCCACACATTTTACAGAACTCCTCAAATTCACTTTCACAGAATTCTCCACCGTTATCTGTTCTGAGTACTTTTATTTTCTTCTCAGTTTGATTCTCTACAAGAGCCTTAAATTCTTTGAATCTATTAAAAACCTCAGATTTCTTACGCAGGAAATAAATCCAAGTTTTTCTTGAGAAATCATCTATGAATGAAACATAATACACAGATTTACCTAGTGATGGAACAGGCACAGGTCCAAAAACATCACTGTGTATTAATTCTAAGATTCCTTTAGCTCTTACAACACCAGATGAGAATCGTACCCGATTCTGTTTACCATATAAGCAATGTTCACAGAAATCGAAATCTAATGTGAAGTCAGACATGCCTTCAGCCATACTTTTACCTTGTAATAGTCGAAGACCCTTTTCTCCAATATGTCCCAGCCTTCGATGCCATAGCGATGTCTTCTCACTAGAGACAGTAAGGACTCTGTCTCCTTCATTTTTACCCTCAGAAACAATAGTGCTGTTACATCCATTTTTGAAGGTGCTTCCCAACAACTTGTATAGAGTTCCAATCCGAACTCCCCTCATCAGCACCAATGACTCTCGAACCATCTTGCATGTGTTCTTTTCAAATAAAGTTTTCACACCTGCATCATCCATTTTACTTACAGATATAAGGTTTCTAGCCAACTTTGGAATGTGCAGAACCCCGGGAAGAGTTTTAACCCTTCCATCTTTGAGCAGTAGCTTGACCTTTCCTCGACCTATGATTTTCGCTACCGAGTTGTTTCCCAGAAATACATCTCCTCCATCATACTTTTCGTATTCAGAAAACCACTCCCTGTGAGGAGTCATATGATAAGACGCACCTGAGTCAATCAACCACGAATCATGCTCTGCATGTGTACTTGAAGATGCCAGATACACATCTCCTCCTTCCTCTGTAGATTCTTTCCCATCTGCGGATGGAGCGTCATTAGGTCCTCTACTTTTATCAGTAATTTTCGATTTACAATCCTTCTTGTAATGCCCAGCTTTTCCGCACTTCCAGCATTTTCTTACAGAAGGTCCTGGAGATTTAGATCTCCCTCTAGATTTAGATCTACCACCTGAAGACTTATTTTTAGATCTGTCTCCAGGGCGACCTCTTACAAATAAGGCATCCTTGGCTGAACTGTCTATGGATCTCCGCCTCATTTCCTCCGATAGTAGGGATGCAACCACATTCTCGAAGTTTAGCGTGGTTGCATTACTCCCAATAGCTATGACCAGATTATCCCATGAATCTGGCAAAGAGCACAACAGACTAATACACTTTTCATCATCATCAAGTGCAATACCAACAGATGTCAACTGACTTACCAGAGTATTGAAGGCGTTTAGATGCTCTGATACAGAGTCTCCATCAGTCATCCTCAGAAGGTACAATTTCTTTCGCAGAAATAACTTATTTACCAGGGACTTTGACTGATACAGATTTCCCAGTTTGTCCCATAGCTTCTTTGCACTGTCTTCTCCAGATACGTTCACCAATACCGAATCTGCGAGGCAAAGACGAATGGTGCTCCTTGCTTTTCTTTCCAGCTTTTCCCATTCTTCTTTTACCATACCAGAGGGCATGGTACCTGGATCTACTGCGATCCACTGTTCTCTATCTACCAGAAGATCTTCCATCTTGAGCTTCCATAGCTCAAAGCTCTGACCATTAAATTTCTCAATCTCAAATCTAGAACTGCTCGCCATTCTTTAAAGAAAAATAAATCACCGCTGCAAAGCTCCCACTGAAACCAGGTTTATCACAAATCCAAGATCGAGCCAAACCCTTGGAAACAAAGGCGTCCCTCTGAACCCAAAAATGCTCTGATACCAAATGTAAGTTTTAAACCTTAACAGTGAAGTACAAACATATATCGATTCTTAAGCATTTACAGACAATACACAATGGCACACACATTACACAGAGATTTTCACCTGGAAACCCTTAACCGGGAAAAACCAGCAAAACTTAGAGCCGCATAGCTCCTTTTTCATTATATGTTTATTTTACATGTACAATACAATAAATGGTATTCTGCAGCATCTAAAACCCTAATTCGTTTACCCGAATTAGGTTACAACCCTAATTCCTTTTACCGGAATTAGATAGAGTACAATGGGTCGAAAATCGCGAAAAAGCAAAAAGCAACCCAAAAAAAAAAATTGCGCTCCGCGCGGACTCCGGGGGCCTAACGGCCCCCTCCGTGTCGTTTCGGAACCTAATGGTCCGAAACGAAGGGGGTGGGCCCTGTCGGGCTACCCCCCCCTCTAAACCCCCCCCTCCGGACGCGCCCGGCGCAGGCGAATCGAAGGTGCCGTAGGGATCGTGTTGTACACGCAGCGACCATGTGAAGAGATATAACATACCCAACAACTAGAAGCCCCTTCTCTCCAGAAGGATCTCCAGAAGGATCTAGCTTCTTCCTAGTGTCAGCATGAATGTGACAATAACAGATACTCCCAAATATATGCAAATGACTTACGTTCGGTCTAGTACCTGTAAATACCTCCTCAGGTGTCTTCCTCCCCAATGCAGTGTGGGGACACCTGTTCTGGACATATACTGCAGTCCAAAATGCCTCGGCCCATAGGAATAGAGGTAATCCCTAATCAAATAACATGGCCTTAGATGCACTCACCAATGTCCGGTTCTTACTCTCTGCCACTCCATTCTGCTGTGGGGTATGAGGAACAATGTGTTCCTTCTTGATCCCCTCTGATGCACAGTACTCCATGAACTCTCTGTTGGTGTACTCACCACCATTGTCTATCCTCAATATCCAGATCTTTCTCCTTGTTTGGTTCTCCACGAGAGTTTTGAACTCTCAGAACCGATCGAATACCTCTGACTTGGCCTTCAGAAAATAGATCCATGTTTTCCTGGAATAGTCATCAATGAGCGTGACACAGTAACTGTAACCGTTGAATGAATGTACACTCATCGATCCGCATACATCCGAATGCACCAAGTCTAAGGCTCCCTCAGACTTGTGATCACTATGTGGGAAAGGTATCCTGATGTTCTTCCCCAACGCACAACCCTTACAGTGGTTGTGCTTGTCCTCCTGAACTGAAGGAACTCCAATGACTGCCTATCTCACATGCCTCAGTGCACCATGATGTAAGTGTGCCATCCTCCTATTCCATAACTCACCATCACTGCTGCTGCTACTGACCAGAGCCTTTGCAGGCTCAAACTGTAGTTTGTAAACCTTCCCACTTCGAACCCCAATCATCCTGTCCAATCTTTGATCTGACCCATGTGGCCTGATATATACTTTCCTATCCCGGAAAGTCACTAGAAAACCCTTGTCTTCTAGTGTGGAAACTGATATGAGATTCTTCGTCATCCCTGGGACATATAACACATCAGCAAAGCTGATAGGTTTTCTAGACTCCCTTTGAAATGATATAGTGCCAATACCCGCGCCTAATATCGTGCATCATCTCCTAACTCAATGTGGAGATTTACTCCATCCTCATTCAAGCTCTTGAAGAAGGACCTATGTCCTGTCATATGACAAGAAGCACCACTGTCCACATACCAGATACTGCTACTGATGGGACTTGCCATGTAAGCTATCAAGTAAAAGTATTCCTCAAAACTCTTGCTAAAATCATCCACCTCCGCTGAACTTTCCATTTGAGTGTTGTTTTTCTTCTTCTTCTTCTTTGGGCACTGGGAATCAAAGTGTCCATTCTTGTGACAAATGAAGCACTTTAATTTTTCCATGTCCAAGTTCTTCTTGCCACCTTTCTTCTTCTTTGAATTCCCCTTACCTTTGCTCGATAGGGCTAGAGCCTCTTCATCCACGATTTATGTAGTACCACTGGATGAAGTTGATCCTTGACCCATGCGAGTCTCTTCCTTTTCGAAGTCATCCCACAATCGCTTCCAGCCAGGGAGCTTCTCCCTAGACACCATGCCTTTAACAAAGACGTCCCATGTCTTAGAAAATCCATTGAGAGCTATACGCACTAGCTCCTCATCCTCGGTCTTAGATCCCACTTCTCCAAGCTCATCCCTAATATGTGTGATCCTGGTAAGATAAGGCACCACTCCTTCACCCTTGGCCATCCTGGTACTGCGCATTCTCTCCTGCAGTACCATCTTCCGGTTTTCATTCTTGCTCTGGTAAAGACTCTCCAAAGTCGTCCACATCTCTAATGCGTACTTCTTTCCAGACAGGTGAGGGACTATGTGGTCCTTCACCCCATCTAGAATGATCAACATAGCTCTGGAATCTATCTTCTTCCAAGATTCCAAATCTGTCGGATCTGTGGGAGCAACCTTGGTACTATCAATGTGCTCTGCAGCATCATTGACATCCAGGATCCTGGTGATCCTCTCTTTCCAAGTAGGAAAGTTTTGTGCCCCTTGGAGTCTATCCTCAACTCTCAACTGTGCGGCCATAGTAAATAGTGCCACTTGGATAGATATGCAGTGATCTATCCAAGTACTCTGCTACTATCTCTTAGTTTGCTCAGAAGAGCTCTGATACCATGTAAATTTTCCTTTAAAACCCAACTAGGGCCGAATGCATGCACAATTTAATTGCAACCAAATAACCACACATGGATTTCTTCACTTCATAAACAATTTGCAGCGAAAATAAAAATAGTGAGAGATCAATAAATCACACCAATAGAAATAACACAATATCTTTCGGGTATAAACCCTCGGAAAAACCCAAGATGGGAAAACCGGTGCAGCAGTATGAGAAATATTTTATTTAGAAAATATGGAGCTCTTTTACAAATCAGAAATTGGATTTCAGCCAACAATGGCAAAATCGAAACACATAGATCAACTGAGAAAAACCTGTATGATTAGCACGGAAAATGAGGCAACTGAAGCTGCTATATGGCCTGTACGGAATCCATGCGGTCTACTGTACGGATCTGTACCTGTACGCCCCCTGTTGTTGCTGTTGCGCTGAATTCCTCCACCAAATATTCCATGTCTCTCTCTCTATCAATTCGGGTGTCTTTTGAATCTCACTCCTCCGTCTTCTTAGAAAAAATCTCTTCCTCACAAAATTGCTCTCTCAATCTCTTTCAGAATGAATGTGTCCTCTCAACCAATTGACCTTTCCTTTATAACTCAATGCTAAGCGAATAACCTAATCTCATTATGGATCAATGGATGAGATCCTCCGATGAGATCAATGGCCAAGATTAGATCTTGCCATTCACTTTAATTTTTCGCTCATACTTTATAAAAAAGTAATTTCATTAAGTCAATAATTAAATAGATCACTTTAATTAATTTTTCCAAGTAAACTTAGGAAAAGTTAATTCAATACATTTTAATTGGTTTACTCAATTTTCGTCTTTTGCATGCAAAGACACATGCATGCAGGAAGACCTTCCTCAGTTGTCATAATATAACAACCACGGCATTGACACCCTCCCACTTCTTTTGGTAATAGTGTGGCCTCCTTGGAATTTAATCGGAATATGGTCCTCATCGGTACTACTGGCATCTGGTTCTCAGTACCCTGATCATGATATCAAGATCATTATACCCCAAGCATCTTGAAAGGCTAGCCTAAACATCCTCCACAGAACCCTCAAGGCACTATCCCCAAGCATAAGAAGTCCTTCTACATAAGCCTCCCTCTCGGTGAGTATGTCTCCAACTGTGGACTCTAGTCACATCAAAAGTTCTCTGGGAAGTATCTGTGGCATTTCCACCTTCCCAACTTCTGGTACTAAAGTCAAGAGTTGTTGGCATAGAGCTAATTATTGGGCTTGTCCCCCAACCCATACTTTATTTTATAGTATCCATTCTCATTCGTGGTTATGGGCTCCCACGAAATCATAGAATACTTAGCCTCATCAAGCTATTTGAGTGGATCACCTGGAACAATTGGCACTTACCATAATGAATAATAATTAGTAACCATTTCTCAACATAATAATATATCATGGATCAACCTTGAATCATGTGATAACAAGAATGTCTAGCCACCAGTTCATATTGCATTACATTGCATCATAATCCATTGTCACGATAAGTCATGTCAAGTTTAACATCTAATGCATTTAGGTGCTCTGTGCTACCATTATAACATAACTACTTTCATACTTTCACTAAGCATCTCATTAATATGCCATGATAAACTACCAACATTAGTACTATCAACATGGAGTAACAACTCACATAATCCATCATCATATCAAATATGCATTCTACGGGGAGCAATAAGGGTTAGCATGAAACGATAAGATGTCATACCAAATATCTCATATAATCTCTTATTCCCCACTAATACATGATAGAGCTGTAAAATACCATATTAAACCACAACATGATTTTATACCATTTATGTGCCAAGTGTCATTTATCTCTAGATGCCATGAGAAATCTATAAAATGCTAAATTAATATCATCACAAAATAATATCATTTTATGTTCCACACATCGTCATGAAATAACATCAAGAAGTATCACATTCACATGCTAATAACCACATATCTTAGGTGAAATGGAGCCATATGGTAATAACCACATGTCTTTTTAAGTAACACAAGGATGCATGATATTGTGAGCATTCATCTCATGATCATCAGCTTAAAACATATCATATATAGAATGGAATATAAATATCAAGAGCACTCCTATCACGATTAACCAACTCATTACATGGCATATATAGATATAGATACCTTAATATTTCTTGAACATATAGGAATGAGTACCTAAATATCACATATTCATCTATACAGGAGGCATTTACACACTCAACCAGTATATAGATTAAGTTAAGATTAGATTAATTTCTCCAATTTTCTTCTTGTTTCTCATCAAGTGATATTGTCCATCTACTAATCATGTATTATGATTGTAATTCCTCATCTTATAAGAAAATGAGTATTTTATAGAGTAGGTACAGTTAAATTGGCTATTAGGTGCTAGTGTATTTTTTTATATTTTCATACTATGTTAAAATGAGTAATCCCATTATCTAGGCTACAACAATATGGGAATCTATCATTCTATGAACAATAAAATTCCTTCATAATTTATAAATGGTAATAATAATATCTCTCAAAAATCCAAATCAAATTATTTTCATCATGATATTAATATATGTATTCATTATTAATTCACGGTGTCATCTCCTATTTTGCAACATTTTATATATGTTTATCATTTCCCAAGGTCCTAATGTTACCTTACATCTATGAATTAAATTATTCCCAAGGCCACCATATTCCATAACATATAATAATTTAATACTCGATCATCATTTCTAGTTGTCATGTTACTTTAATTCAACATAGTTTTCATGATTCTAATTATTTTACAAAGTATACAATGACACACCTACTTGGACCGAAAGTATGTCATTATTGAGACTCTTAAGCATGAGAGTCCTTATTGGAACTCTTAGTGAAGCTTTAATACAAAGACTTCTTCATGTGTGTTCTACTTCACCAAAGCCTTATCGTGCTTGTACAACTGCCCAATGTAAGTTTCTTATCACTACTAATGTTTTACATGCTTAACCATTCCATTTTATCCCATTTATATCATACTATCACCAACTTCTCATGGAAGCTAATTCCAACCAACCAATATACTCTTAATAATTTTCCCATTATGGCTTTGACTTCACTATTCTAACTTAATCATTCCCATGGTGTTTCCATTTAGATTGAGTAACTTCTTTAGCTATCGTTAATAATTGAATAACTATGTGTATCATACCTAATTTCTATAGTGATTTTCCCTTATTCTATTCATGGAATTAACAAATCATGACATGTCTACTTCACTGACTATACCGTAGACAGTTCTAATTTAATAGTTATTTAAATTCAATGTTGACATAAACCTCCTAAGGTTTCTCTTAAGGATACATGTCATCAACCCAAATAAGAATGGACGTTATGATTCCTATCATGTTCCCTATTAAGGAAATTTATGTAGTTCACAAGATATTCTTGAAGGATACCTACTAGGGATACCTCAAATGTGCCAAGTTTTCCTTATTCAGTTTTGGAAATTTTAATATTGATTATATAAGGGGTTATTCTACTTCATCTCGATCATTACCATCATGTCTATACCAAGACTATTTGTATTGTGATACCTCTAATTCAATATCAACATAAGGGTGATATTGTTTGTCCAGAATTCCATTCTTATTAGAAGATACCAACAAATACTTGTTATAATCTTAGTAGCTTAGTGTTCATCCCTAAGCTACCTTTAAGGAGTTAGAACTATCTTGATTTCCCTAAGCTACCTTTAAGGAGTTAGAACTATCTTGATTTCATTAATGTCCAAATAATCATCCTTTGAATTTTAAATTCCTTTTAAAGTATAATCTCTCCAATTATATTAATTACAATCTTAATCAACTTTCTCTGCCTTCCATGAGAAAAGATATTTTACCATTATTAAAACAGTTCCACCTTACTATATATACCATCTTAATGATGTAGATTTTAAGTTACATTTTAGCTCCATTTGAATGCAATGCAAGCGTATTCATGTTAATAAATATGTGAAAATAAAACAAATAGAATATTATTAGACATACCCAACTTTACAAATTCTGTTCTGAGGGGTTATGCATAATCCTAATTCAAGGCTAGGTTTAATGACTACTCCTTGAAGTGATTTTTTTATTGAAATACCCCTATTGTGGGGGCATACGAATTTTTTTCCATCCTATTCTTAGCGAGTTAGGACTCGAATTGTTTTGCATCCTATGCTTAGTGATTTAGGACTTGAAACATCCAAAGCATTGTATTGCCAAGAAACATTAAACTTATTGTGATACGCTTTCAGATATGTATAATTGTTTTTATAGTTTATGCGTGGAAATTTTAGGTAGCTACACCTCAAAGAATTGATTTCCTAATTAGTATAATTTTTATTTTTTTATTTTATTACTATAAACATCCTCCAACCTTGTGTATAATATACAAGTTTATAGAAAATTTTAATAGTGTAAAAACCAGGGCCAACATCCAATTTCCCGTGTCTTGGATAGTCATATAATGGAATTTTATAAATGTAGTATAAGAAGCCAAATTTCAATGAACTGAGAATGAACTTATATGTTTATGAAACAGCCATTCATATGGAATACATACGTGAAACTGAAAGGTAAAAAGTCAAGCATTCTTTATAAGCAAGTTATCAATTACAATCATAAAAAATCTATCTGAGGTTATGGCTATCGTAGTATTTAATGCTCAGCTAATTGATTGCTCTTTTAAAATTATATATATATTTTTTGTGTGTGGTAAAAACAGACTTGTTATCTCGTATAGCTATGGAGGAAGAGTATCTATATATATAGATATTCGTCGGAAAACTTTCTATAACTGATAGTAATGGCCTTTTCAATAAAAATGCAGAGCATATAAATATATATATACGTACATTTATCAATAAGAAAGGAATGGCCCAACACTCAAGGTATGGTCGACACCCTCAGAAGGGAAAATCCCACTACCCATCTTGAGATGTTGAAGATCAACATTAGGGGTTACTGCAAGGAATTATTCCACGTTATTATTATTTTGTGCAATTGTCAATCTGCAAGGGTACCACAAATCACTGACCCATACCACCTCAAAAGTTCAGAGATCATGCAGAATTTGACACCTACAAACGATCCAGATTGATCTAATATTTTCTCCCATCAAATTTGTTGGACATAGTATACCGCCACTTGCTTCTTGATGGTTCTAGCTCGTGTATTTACTCAGCAAGAACAAGGATACATTTCCTTACTCCTTTACCTCCTCCAAGATCTGCTAACAAGATTTTTAAATATGTTATCAATTGCCTCAACACCTATACCGATAGTCTATAGGATTGTTAACAACAAGTGAAACGCTGTCACAATGAATGTCTATTTGCAAAAAAATTCCCCCTGGTAATACGGAACCATGATTTGTATTTATTGCTCCAACTTCTACAATGCCTTGATTAGTGACAAACTAGCGACATGAATCGTCTACCAAAATAGCAATTTTTTGATCTGGAAGTATTCCAATCAGCTCGTAAGTCTTTCCACAACATCTAAAATTTTCTATTTGATCTTGTTTGAAAATTGTTTGGGTGGTTCATCGTGTCTAAAGAATGGTTGCCTCTCTTGGTCAAGGAAGAAACATCATGATATACATAATATAGAAGCCAATATTCCAATCCAATAGATAATATGTTGCATATTACAAGAGGAATTTAAGATGTCATCAGATATGCATAACTCAAAACACCAATAGCAACAGGTGTCTGTAAATTGCAGCTGAGGTTCGTTGGTCGTGTGACCACATTTTCTTGGTCAAAACCCTATATTTACAATACATTCTCCTCCATATTTTTTATTTGTTTTAGAAGACCGTTTAATATCCTTTTCAACATCCTTATTGCCACATCGTAATCAAAATTAGCCATAGCATCCAACTAGCAAACCCACAATATGAGCTAGAAGATCTTTATCATTAGCACTGACTTGAATTTCTGCATATGAAATGGTGGTAAATGTCTTACCCACTTGACACTTAGAAAGGATTGCATTCAATATCTGGTCGGCACTCTTTTCAAACCCTCGTTTTGGCATGACTCCAAAAAGGAGAAGAAATGCACTGATTTAAAACCGTAACACATAAATCGAATGCAAGTCAAGGGAAAATATGGAGAACCGACGGTAATAACCGAGCCAGTTAGGAGTAAATCGAAATGCAATAATTATTGTGGTAGTAAACACCGTATTTAAAGATCTGGCTTTGAACAAGAATTGGAAGAGCCCCGCAGAGCTTAGGTTATCGGGGTTAAGCCAATCAAATGTATAAATTGCAGAGTTTATTTTTATGCAGAGATCACTTACCAACCTTTGCTGCCAGGCATCTTACCAACCCATATCATTGAGTGTATATATCCATTGCAAACGCTTCAGACAGAGATCCCCAGCGTACGTAAATGCCACAATGGCAAGCCGACTCCCCTTCGCATGGTTACATACTTAGTCAACCGAATCACTTTGGCTCCCTCCCACTCAACATATGCAGAAAGGGAAGCGTAGAAAGAGATGTGCATGTGCTCTCTCTCCTCTTCCTACATGAATAATAAATTGATTAGGCGCCGAAAGAGATGAGCCTCCCCTCTCTCTTCTACCGGCGTAAATAAAAAAAAGGATGAGTAGGAAAACAACGTGCCCCTGGATAGAATGCAACACTGCATTTATATTCATCGTGAGGTTGTCTACCCTGGAGATCCGTCAGGTGTAGAGGAGGTCTTCTAGACACTTGGAGGGTGAAAAATGTCCAGCGCCAATACTAAATTATTATATCAATTCAATATTCCATAAAAAATGTGATCTTCCCCTCTCTTTATGGAATGACTCAAAGCGCAAAATAGGTGACAAGTGGTATCTAAAACAACTTGGCGCTCTATCAGGAGATCCACTACCCTTGATATCTCCGGAGAAGTTTTTATCCGTCGACCAAAACCTAAGTGAATCCCAAAATTTAAGTGTAAATCCCATCGATTAATTTGGAGAAACACAAAATCGTTTAAGATATGATAACAACCAAATTGAAAACATCATATATATGGGGTGAATTAAAATTGAAAATCAACTTCAATTCATAATCCCTAGGCGATTTTACCAAAATCCATCATTTCCATGATCGCTGAAAGGCAAATTTACCCTCAGTAACCACCATTTCTACAGATTTTGGGAAAAATAGAGGGAGCGGGATTATTATACGGGCTATGGGAGATCCAAATCGAATCAAACCGAGGAGAAATGGTTAGATTTAAAGTCCTCTTTATATATTTTATTGGGATAATGTGCCATTTATTAAAAATAAATACATAAAAATTGGGATAATCATAGTAAATGATGGTTTAATAAAACAATAGCCCACTAAAAAATTACAACCCCTAAATTTAGCCCATGGGCTAAGATTAGCCCCTAAAATTTTCCCTGCGCCCGACGCACCTGGGTAGTGCATCTCGTGCGCTTGTCCATCCAGAGTGCATATTTCCTTTTAGCATACTGTGTCATAGGCGCATTTTCCGACCTGACAGTTTGCGCCACTGGCGCTTAACCTCTGCACACAACCTGCACCGGGCGCTCTGCGCCTAACCATATCCCGCGCCGATATTTCCAATTTGATGCTTGGGTCTTTTTCTCCATTTTTATTGTTTTTGGGTTTATCAACATACATCTTTGTGCTGCACCTCACGGTCACAGAACCCCTAGACACAACATACTATCATTTTCCTCCATTTTTGGGTCTTTTGAGATTTGGATCCATGTTTGGCCCTTTGAGTCAAAACTAGTGTTTTGATTGCATGGGGGGGGCCATGAATCGTGTATCCTACAGTCATTTTGACTCATATTAGCATTTTTGAGATAATTTTTGGTTTGGTGTAGACTGGCTTGTTTTAAAAGACTTGAAAAGTGTGGGATATCCATGTCTTTTTAAGCCTCTTTTCCTTGGGTTGTGCATCTTGTTTCCCTTACATGCTGAGCTATCTAATGATTGTTGGGAAAGATTGATTCTTTGTGTCCACTTTAGTTCAAATAAAAGCTTAATTTTGTTCCTCTTTTGGTAGATTCACAAGTTGGAAAACATAGATATTCTTCTTGCTTTAAATTTGATCATTTGATATTCTTGGTCTTACACTCATAGGAAGAAGAAAGGCTTGTTTCAGATTTGTGTGCATTTGAGTTAGATAACATTATTCAGTGCTTTTCTTTGTCTTGGATTTGATTGGAAACATTTGTGGAATCTTTCTTTCCATAGCTTAGATGTGTCTTTTTCGAGTGTAAAGAGATAGGAAATGGATTAGAATTGTTGCATTTGGTGTTCATAAAAGATCTCTTTTATTGCTTCGGGTTAGTTTTGGGTGCATCTTTTACTTCTTTCTATCATTTTGAAAAGAACTAAAATTGAATTTGCATTGGGTTGTGCATTTGGGAAGAAAATATATCTCTCTCTACTTCTGAAGTAGGACTTCATAGAAGAGAAGACTCGCATTTTCATATAGATCAGATTCGCATCTTGTTTAAATTCCAAGTCTTCACTTCATGGATTCACTTAACCATACAAGATAAAATCAAGCACTAGTTTAAGTTAAAACTTTTATCAACTTGTGTGTTAGGTTAGTGACGTGTTCCAGTGTCGTTAAACGTTGAAGCTGTCATTATTTTCCTGCACTTCATCCCGAGGGAACTGTAGTTCTTCCATGTATCAACCGGTATATCGAAGGCTCTTTCACGTACCTTAGGGTATATTGAAAGGAACTTCACATACTCGGTAGTATATCGGAAGGCTCTTGTCGAACGATTGTGCATTAGACAACACCACTATGTATTTTAAGCTCCCACGTACCTTGCGTATATCGGGAGACACTCTTAGGATTCTTGGAACCATCCGAGCGAACGTTTCGATCGTCTTGTTGTCACACTACACCAAGAACAACACTTGGGGATATTACAACACACATACTGTTAGGTAGTCGGGTTATACGGCCAAGAGTATGGTCCCAATCCTCCTTGGTTAATTCTCTGAAAAATTGGGCCAAGTATAACTGTTGGACCCTATAGTATATCGCGAGTTATGATAGCTTGACACACCCATGAGGATCTGACTTGTACATCCCTCCTATTCACAAGTTTTCATGTTGCTTTTATTTTGAGTAGCGTTTCTTGTGCGTGATAATTAGAAGGACTTATAGAGTTTAGATATAGCAACCTCTTATGGGACTGCCAATCAAGAGGTTCCTTTTCAAGGGGTACCTTTTGTCTTTCCTCTAGTTGGGGATATTGCTCCTCCCTTTATTTCCACTTTAAATCTTCCTGGATTAACCATAGGATTACCGGTATGGTTATTCAATCCGGTGATTTTGGCTGTACCCAATGTTTCAAATGTTAACTCTCCACCATGAGAGTGTCAATCCCAAAATGATCCTTCCCCTTCTTCGTCGGATGCATCTTCTAGCATTTTTTCTTCCTCGCTTAATCAAAGCAGTAGTGTTAGTAATCAGGAGGATAAGAAGAAGAAGAAAAGGAATATAAAGAAGAAGAAGGACAATAAAGAGACCAAGCATCAACCATCTCCCTCCGATGGCTCTCATCCTATTCGAACACCTCATAGACCCAAGTTCCCTTGTAAGATTTGCAAGGGTGATCACCTTCTCAAGGATTGTCTCGATCTTTCCAAAGTGTTAGAATAGTGGTATAAAGCCTCCAAACCACCTATATCATTAGCCTATGGAAATCATACTGATGATACCCCATCAACCAGTGAATCTATGGTGAAGAGTTGGAAAGGTAAAGTCAAGAATCCTTGTTGGTTATGCAAGGGCATGCACCTTACTTACCTTTGTCCATGCATGGATGAAGCTTCACAATTGTTGGAAGACATTACTGTATCTCAGAAACACCTTCCAACTGGATGTCGTAAGTTGTCCCTTGACCCCTCATTGGTCGATGTAGTGGTCGATCTAGCTCCATCCTCGGTCGATCCCACTCCTTCTTCAAAGAGTGAAGTTGAAGTGGTCGAGTCGATATCACCTCCACTTGACCCGCTCTTTTATTGGAGAATGCCCAGACTGAAGTAATCACCATGATAAAATCTTCGTCTCATTCTAGTCTTCCAGTTGAGAGTGAATTGGAAACCGCTGATGTTTTCCTAGTCAGTTCAGATTGTTCTAGGCAAGAGGAAATCCTGTCCATCCCCACAGGACCCCCTCCAAGTACTGAGGTCATTTCCTTTGATTGGAATGGGCTAACAGAATCTCGTCTTCCTTCGAGTGTTCCTTTCCAGGTATCTGTAGGAGTTTCCGATAAGGAAATATTTCGCACTATAGTGGATGAGGGAGCTTCTGTTAGTATTTTGTCCTCAACTTCTTGGAAAGCTATAGGTTCCCCTCAGCTTGTGCCAGTCACTGAACAGATATTGGCTTTTAATAGAAGGCCTATTGGAACTTTAGGGATCCTTCCTCAGTTACCTATCACTTCGGGAGGAAAAACTATCTGTATTGACGTTATGGTAGTCCAAGGTCCCTTAGATTTTAATCTACTCCTTGGACGAGACTATGCTTATGGAATGAAACATGTAGTCCCCTCACTCTTTCAAGTGATGTATTTTCCTCATCATGGGAATATGGTGACCATTGATCAGCTTTCCTTTGTGACACCCACTCATCGCATGAATTCTAGTCATCAGACTTCCCTGAATGTTCCACATGTTTTAGTGGTTTCTTCCCCCTAGAGATGGGGGGAATGTATCCAGCCTCTGGAAATCATGTTGGAGTTATTCCCCTAGATTCTTATGTTGGGGGCACACTACCAACCTCTGGACATTATGTTGGGTAGGAACTAGTTCCAAGCATAGTTTACCTTTGGTTTCAAGCTTGCATAAAAATGAAACCATTCTCAAGCATAGTTTACCTTTGGCTTCGAACTTGTGTAAAAATGAAACCGTTCCCAAGCATAGTTTACCTGTGGCTTCAAGCTTGAATAAAAATGAAACCAACTTCATGAGAATAGTTCCCTTTTTGTTTCAAGCTCTTTAAAAAATGAAACAGGTCATGGGAAGATTTCTATTCCTGTGTCAAGCTCGTTAAAAAATGAAACAGATCCTTTTCCATTGAGTGGAGTCTTCGCATAGACTTAGTACCTGAACCTTCTTTTTATCCTCCTATGTCATTTTGATCTTCGTTCGTCTCTTGTGAACATCTTCATATTAGTAACCATAAGTTTAATCGAGTGAAGATGTAGATTAGGAGAATGAAATGAATCTTGGGGGCATATCTTCAACCTTTGGACGTTATGTTGAAGTCAACTCGATCGCCTCTCCACACCATGTTGGATTTAAGTCACTTACTTATAGCAATCATGTTGGAGGCATGTACCAACCTTTGGATATCATGATGGGAAATAATCCACCAATGGGAATATTTTCGAGCATACTTTCTTTTGGGTTTCGAGCTCGCTAAACCATGAAAATAATCCCGAGCATAGTTCATTTTTTGTTACAAGTTTGTTAAAAAATGAAGCAGACATCATGAGCATTCTTTTCACCTGTCTTCGAGCTCATTAAAAACAGTAAGATTGTATTGAGCTTACTTTTCAATTTTCCGTGCTTTGGTTGAAACATGAAAAGTGGTTTGAGCTTAGTTTTCACTTTTTTGTTCTCTGGTTGAAACATGAAAAGTGGTTTGAGCTTAGTTTTTACTTTTTCGTGCTCTGGTTGAAACATGAAAAAGATTCTGAGTGCTTTTGATACCATTGTCGTGCTTGTTAAAAATTTGAGTAAAAGGTGTGTCTAATGAGTATAGGTTTATCACTTTATCCGGCCTCACTAGACTATTTACGGAAAAGGAACTGTGCCGAGTTTAATTTTTCCTTTGTCGTACTCGATCATCAACCATGACAAAGTTGTCCATGGAGTCCTCTTTAAGCTCTTTTCAAGCTCCCTAAATAGGAAAAGATCGCCAAGCGAACTTGATTGTTTCATGCTTGTAAAAGCATTTGAAAGGTCGTCCTTCTGGTGATAGTTTACCCCTTTTTTCGGACCAAGAGGAACTATTTACGAAAAAGGAATACTTCAGCCAATCATGATTGGAAGAGTCCTCTCTCACGTTGTTTTACCCTTTTCCGGGCGAAGAGGCTAACCTTATGAAAAAGGACCTTTGGAGTCTTCTTTAGTTCTTTTCAGACTCTCTAAACATGAAATGTCGTTGAGTTTACCTTCTATGGACTCGTTAAAATTCAACATTGAAGGGCCCGCCATGGGACGAACACCTCCTCTCCTAGGTTCGTAAAATATTTGGGATTGGAATCATCCATGGGATGAGCTATACCAAGCATCTGTTTACTCTCCTCAAGCTCGTTAAAAAACAAGAGAGGCACTCATCAATCATGATGGAGAAAAATGGAAGATTTTGTGTTACACTATAATTTACGGTAGTACATAGTCGCTCTTGAACATGGCACTCATTTTCATTTGCATCCCATACTTGGGTAAATCTGTTTGTCTTCGAGTCATAATTATTTCACGAGTCTTGTCACTCTTTTGGGTCATCCAAAGAATGCTTCCACTATCAGTTGCATTGGGGGTTGGTATCATTCTCGTCCCATCAATATTACCAAGTCATGCCATTCCCATGTTCAAGAGATGTTCATTGCTCATCATCTGCAGTCAGTACACCTTCCATCATGTCGGTCTACCTTGAGTCAGTATTTCCCATTACTCTACCTTTCGATCTACTCCAAACATCTGTTATCGAGTTTCATGTCGTTGATGGGGGATCCATCATGGCCCTCTTCGACGGATTCATCCTTGTCGAATTCAACACATCATCCGAGGAATGAATCTAGAAACCATTCGAGTACCTTGGTCTTGCATGCCTCAATGGTAGGTTACCTCGCTTTCAACATGAGTTTACATCATTGACTCTTGATTGAAATATTCCATCGATTGTTCAACCTTAGCTCATTGATTCACATTCGATGGTATGTACTGTGATACCTTGGGAATCATTGACATTAATGGTGTTTTCCCTCGCACTTGTTAACGGTATACATCAATGAGCGGTAATCAAGTGGTTTCTACCATATTCGACTCCAAAACACTGTAATCACATGGATAGATTCATATCATTGCAGGTTCAACTTGAAGACCTTGGGGATAATCATGTCTTACCCAAGTTTCGATGGAGATTGTTTGAGTCATGTTACACAGATCCACTTTTGTATTGGTCGTAGATGTGTTATCATCTCATCATGGATCTACGATTGTGTCTAGTAGCCATGATTGTGTTCAGCCAGTCTTTACTACTATGGATCTGCAATGTATTGGTTGGAAGCCATGTTGTGAGTCATGTGAGACTTGTATCTCAGAATCAGTTGTACTGCAGCAGCATCTTCCAGCCAGCAAGTCCTTGCCATCCATCTTTCAAAGAACTTCACCTGTCTTGTTTTTCTAGCTTCATGCTTTGGGGGGCATTCTATTACACCTAAATCTCGTCATCATGAGTTCCTTGTTAACTCAGTGCCTCAATCCATGAAGTTTCGTTGATCAAGAAGGCATGTAGAGCAAGTTGATGCCCTTTGTCCACAACTTCTAGTTGGGTTGGTGCATGTTGTCTTTGAGCAAGAAGCGCCCAATTAGGGCCGACGCAGAGTGTATTCTGCCAGACTGCGTCGGCCGCACAGAGTGTCTTTTTGCAACCTGCATTTCCGCTATCATGCGCAGGTTTCCTCTATGCAGCTTGCGTCGGAGTTGGTTAATTGGGATAAAGGTGGATTTCGAGCGATTTATAGAACTTGGATGAGGTGGATCTCTATCCCTAACTCCTAGGTGAGCTGTCCTTTGGTTCTCTAACCTTAAGGGAGGATCCCTTAGCCCTCTCCCCATGATCCTCAACCTAATCTATCCACTTGGTCCTATAAAAACAAATCTCCTCTCCATTCCAAAGGGAGGAAGTCTATAGCACTTACATGTTGGTGGAATTAGCCTAGGTGATCCCTATCCATCTCTTGGGAGGCTTACATTTACTTTGGAGGCTTTGGCTAGACTTGCTGGAGGAAGATTGCAACGTTAAGGCTTGGGTTTTAATCATCTCTCTACTTTGTATTTTCCCACTTTTTATACAGTAATATAAACTCTCTCCATAAATTTTGTTGTGTTGTTGATGTTTATAGTTTACTTCCTTAACTATTTACTTAGATCAGTTAGTGTTTAGACATGTTTTACTGCTTGTATTGTTTCCACATGTTTTGGAAGGTATTGCAGCTACGGATCTGACGACCGTGGAACTAGGAGAAACAACGAGGAGAAAGATCAACAATCTGAAGTTAAGATGTCTAATTACTCAATCTCTAACTAGATCTAGGAAAGTAGTTTTATGTTCTGTTTTTATTTGTTCTAGATTCGCATTGAACTAGGGAGATCTGGATTGTGTCCACTTGAGTAGATTGTCCAATAACACTTTACTGAACCATGGTTGACTATGAGGGTACCCACACGAAGCTGGTACCCAAAAAGGTCGCAATGGAAGTGCGCAAGCAGAAAAAAAACAAGGGCGCGCATGCACATTCAAACACATGTACACGCCCCTGCTTCGGCAATGTCGATCATCCATGTTGGTGATTTGACGTGGACAAAATGTGTGCGCACGTGTTATTAATGCGTACGCAAATACATGCGCGCATGCATCATTAACGCGTGTGCATGCTTGTGTTTAAAAAAAAAACAGACCGCGGGTTTGTTATCACAATAACAAACCCATGAGTGTGGAGTGGCGATATAGAGACCCTGCGAGCGCATGTTGGAGCACCCAACAACCTCCTACTCAGCATCAAACTCAACCTCCACTCCGTTTCCTCTATTTCCTCTAGGTAGGTGCTCAACCAATCAATTTGTTGTTTTTTTTTTTGTTTTCCATTACAATTTTAAATTAAAAAAATTACAATCCATTAAAAAACCAACAAATTATCATTGTAGATTAAATACACGTAACAAAATGACAAACACACCACAACCATCAGAGGAAACCAATGAAACCGAACCATCAGAAGATAACATCAACATTGGAATGGACAATAAACCTAGTGATGAACCATCTGAAAACCTCGAGGATGAATTACATCAAGATTTTAACAAATTAAGGGTATTAAGCGATGAATTGAAGAGCACCAAGTAACCCTCTTGGGTTTCCCTGGATACATCATTGCAAAAAATCATTGAATCCATCAACATTGCCCACAGTGAGATCACAAATCTAAGCCAATACATGGCTCGAATGAGGGAGCACTATTCCACTGGGATATCCAAAGAACAAATTAAAGACCTCAACATCACGAAAGCACAATTGTACAACAAATTCACAGATCCCAGGACAAGACAGCCTCTAGATGTGAGGAAGATATGGGTTTGCATGGACTGGTGTATTTACCATCCATGGAGAGATAACTGGAGAAAGAGATGGTTTATGGTGTTTGAAAGGCCCCCATGCAATAATTTGGAGGTCCCACAGTATTTTCTTAAGAAATTGTGGGTTGAGTTTAAGCTAGGCTACCATGTCAATTATTTTGACATCACTAAGTTTCAGGGTGTTGGTCTTGGCTCTGCCCAAGATCGACCTCAGCCCCACCGCAACCCACTTAGAGGACCTCCTGCACCTAGGAGAGATCCAAACCCCCCTCCTCAACCACCTAGGTTTGGTAGTGACCTAGATGAGATTGATGACTCAGTTAGACATGCCACATGTCATTTGCTTAGACATACCACATTTATGGCTATGTATTCACAGAGTCGGGAGGACAATGATGAGACACACACAGCTGCATGGTCTATGGGTGGTGGTCATGACATGTCAGGTATAGGTGGAACCCATGAGGGCCATCTAGTTCGACTGGAACAATGGCACATCGTTTTTCTCACTGTGGTCATTCTTGCCATGGTCCTACGCAGCAACATGACACTAAGAGATACATGGACTAGGTTAGCTATTATTTTATTTAATGTTCAATTATTTATTGCATTGTATTTGATATCATATTTTTTAATATATTTAACTTTGAATTGCACAATGTTAACTTTATTTGCTTTAATATACATTTATTCAGGACCGAGTCTCCATCCTCTAGGTGGGAGGACATTGGTTCCTTTGACCTAGACCGAGCCATGGCAACAACAGAAGAGATTGCGGCACCATACACACAGGTAACTTCTTTACTTTGAATAATTAGATCCATTTATGAGTAAATTGTGTTCAGTAATTACAAATTAATTAGCAATGAGTAACCATTTTTTATATTATCATCGTTTAAAACTAAAATCAAAATGAATAATTATCACAAAACATGTCTATCATATTATCATCGGATTTTACATTTGTGTTTATCATATTGTCTAAATTATTTGAGAGCTATAAATTCATATAATCCAACCAAACAAAAATGAAACCTTATAAAGCATGAAAACCTAAGAAAACTAGACATGTGTTCATGTTCACTTTAGGCATCCTTTGCTTCTCCATTTTCAACTTCTTTCATTTATGATGCTACTTGTGCTTATTCTATGTCTTCAAAATCACCAAAATCCCGTTGAACTGCAAAGTCTTTTGGACGAATACCATTCATTGAACCTATGGAAAATATAGGGTGTAATGTTACGAGGCATTTCTAAATCTGTAGCCAGCTTCTATAACCTTTCACTCTATGCTTCCATTCTCTTTTCCATATCCAAAAGCCTAGCTAATTGGTCTTCATGATGACTACATATACTTTCATTAATATGCAAAATTACCTCTTGTAAGGTGTTCATCTATGGTGATAAGCACCTTAGGACGTTGTGAAGCTCTGTAAATCCACAATGAACACACTCATCATTTTGGTTGTTTTCTTCCATAGTACCAACATAAAGTACAAGAGAAAGCCTGCTTGGAGAAATAACCTAAATTGCAAAGAAATTGCCTAAGTCTCCATTGAGATCACCTAGATAATAAACCAAAAAAGGATTTCCTAAAAAACAAGAGTTCAAGTTTTCATCCACAAACCAACATTTCCAATTAAAATAATCATGTCATAGTCCAATTCTTATCAAAGAAATAAACCAAACAAAAGTATTCCCGTCCTCTTCACTACCCAACAACATTCACCACCACCCCTACAAATTATGAAGTAACCCGATTTTTTTTTTGGCTCAACCCAACTTACCATATGATGAAGTATCTTGGCATTAATAGTAAGAGATATCCTACATGCACCAAGATTTTCCATCCGAACCAAATTAAAACTCCCACTACAGAATAATCCAAGTTCAAGTGTGCATTGATTACTTGAATGAGGAGGACTTAAAAGTGATTTCCTCGACCGCATCCATTGCCATGTATCACATAAATACCAGTAAGTGTGATTGCTAATGTATTTCGTGAAGGAATTAAGTGAGTTATAATACTCATTTTTCCAATTTCACCATCACATTCACCATGGTTTATGTAAATTTGGTATCACATGAACAAAGAATATGAAAATATTCAATAAATTCAAACTTTGTAACGATACCATTAATACCTCCAATGATTATAGAAATGGAGAAATGGGAGAGAAATTTCCAAAATATGTCATTCTTACTTGACCAATGATGAGAGAAGAGTCCCCAAAAATCAAAACATTCCTAATCTCTAAATTATTCAAAATGACCATTCATTGATACAAGACAAGAACTCTTTCAAAACCTGGGCAGGGGATTTCTTTCCATGTCAACACTTCAAGCATAAATTGTCAATCTTCTTTGCCACATTATCTTCAATGAATGACCACAAAATGGGTCATTTGTTCCTATCATGGGCCCAATCCATCGTGGGTCAAAGGAAACAATCCCCATAACCATGTTCTTTACCAAGTCTTGAACAAATGGACTGCACCAATACAATAAATTTTTTATATAATATCCAAAGCCCATCAAACCACCACATATGTGGCTACAATGCATGCGGACATTTTCCATTACAGCTGGCGGGCATTTTCACTCCTTTGTCATTAATGGCTTGTCATCAATCACAACCATATTCAACATTGTTTTACTTGGTGGTTGAAGATACCCCCTGCACTTATTGCCCCTACGTGCTTATCTCTGTTGGTGTTATTGTGGTGATTGATTTAAAGCTCTAATTGTTGTGTGTTTTAGTGCAGATGCTTGAGTCATTGATGTCATTTGTAGGTTGGTGGAACCTAGTTTTTTAATAGAAGAAATGATTGATAAACCCATGAAAAATAATTAACTATACCATATCACAATGCTAATTCACTTAGTATATCTGGGCTCTAATCCAATTCACAGTGATACTACAATCAATCAACAAATCAATCACTAATTGACCCACAATACTCTTTGCTTACACCTAAATCACCTTGCCATTTCATCTCCTAAGTCTACCTACCCTACCAAATTGGTATACTTGGCACAGTTCCATCTTAAACAAACCATCTCACCTGGTGCAAATGTATATCATATATACATTTAAACCTATTGCTGGTATAATCATATCAGATTTGGATTAACATTTAAACCTATAAGACAATCACACATAACTCTCATAACAAGGTAACCATTAGTTTATGTGATCATCTACTCCCTATTGTTGGATACTATACTTTTACCGCTATTAAGGAAGTAATTGTTTGTCTTTGGTAACCATCTAACTTGAATATAAATTAATTGCAGTCATGTGTTTTAAGTACTATAGTTTTCATTCTCATTGGAATTGTGTTTAATATTGTTAATATTTTTTTTATAAATTTAATCTAAATATGGTAGTGTTCGCACAGGTGTCCACAGGCTCTAGCGACCAGCCATCCCCACCGGGGATCAGTAGATCTCCATGTGTGGAGGTATCGTGTGTATTAAAGCATAAATTTAATTTCAAATATGATTACTCGTCTGTGTATATTTATATTTTTCTATATTAAACTATGACGTTATAAATGTGTATGCAGGTGTGAGCACTTCGGACAGCCAGTGCCACTATCCCTCCCTCCCCATCCTTTCGGCCACCGTATATGGTAGTTGTATCCCTTGGAATACATGCCCCCTTCCATGCATCCCTTCCCACCCCTTTCCATCCAGACCCCCCCTCCTATCCAATACCACACTTCCATCTAGATCCCCCTTCCATTTCATATCCTATGTCACATCACCCCATCCCAACCTTTCCACCACCTCCGTTACAGTTTCCCATGTTTCCACCCTCCCCCATCCGACCACGATATACCACCCATCCAAATTCACCCATCCATCCACCACAACACAGACCTTGCACCCCCCCACATTCCCCCACCACACTCACTTCCCCTTCCATGGTGGCCCCAGCCATATTACAACCAGTTGGGGTTTATCACCCTAGACATGCATCTCCACTTCGCCCACGCCAGTCCACACCTCCTTCTTCCACCTCTCCTTCTTCCACTGCGTCCCTAGTGGTGTATCCACTGTCGATGTGGCTACATCCACCCCTATACCATTCACCCTAGCATCAGAGCAGGTTGTCCAGTTGACTGCTCCATCTGCCAGCCGTGAATACCAGTCGGTTGTGTTCATGGTGAGATTGACTAGTTTATGAAAATCTCGTTCTATTTTAACGAAAATTACTATATGCATATAACTTCATCATTGATCTACTTTTTCTAAATTTTGTAGGGTGGCATTGTTGAGAGACTTGGAGCATGAAGGAGAGAGAGCACCTCACGACTTACAGTCTCGCATGCGGTGAGTTATTTAATATTTGAAAACTATTTTTATTTTTAAATTATGTTTTATACTTGTATAATTGCTAGGAAAAGTTGACATATTATTGTTGTCGTTCAGGGCCCAGGGAGACGTGGTCCAAGTCACCAGAAGGACCCAGCTTCCTCTATCACGAAGAAGAGGAAGATCAATTTTGGAGATGCACCTAGGAGCTCCGAGGGTGGGCAGGAGGATTGAGAGACCCTCCTATGTACACTAGACACAATTTGGCATTTTGGGCACAAATTTCCATATTTTGTATAGGGCACGTGTTGCCAATATATAGACGTTGGGAACAATGTTCCATTTTTCCAAAAAGTGTACATGATTGGATCATTTTTGCATTTTAATAGATGGATATGCACTTGTCTATATGACTTTGTCTTTGATTACATTTTTGCATATATGATTTTGTCTTCAATAACAATGTTATGGAAAAGTTTTCACATACATATAGATGTTATTTCTAGACACCAAGTGACCACAATATGAGTCCCTTGTATTTGAATGGGTCTTGCATCTTACACTTTTTCACACATCAAACACATGGATCGAGGTAGTTATTGAGTGTAAAATGCAAATGCATTTTGGTATAGTTTGCAGTGTGTATAAAATCATTCTCTCATATACTTATTACATCGCATTAAAGTGTAAAATGCAAACCTATATATCAATAGTTTGCATTGTGCATGTTCTAAGAATAAGAAAGTAAAAAAAGAACAATAATATTCCCTAAACAATGAGATCAATGTCTCAATCATATCACACTATAATGTATTTTATTAGCTTAGAAATGTCACAATGAATTATTATGGTTCCAGGAATGAACTCAAGAACAACTCATTCATTCATTATTTTAAAAAAGAAGATTTTTTCCAAACACACAAATTATCTCTACACATTTCGAATTTTGTCTTTTCCAAAGAATTAATGAAGATGCCATCCACATTCTCATATGTATTATAGTAGACCAAATACTAGATTTCCTTTCATTATATCTTCTCCTTATGAAAATGATGTAGCATTTCAATAATCTTGGACCTGGCATGATAAGCTGGATTATTTGTCAATTTGATGGAACTTTGGCTATCTCATTTGATGGTTGTTGGTTCTCCTTAGCCATGAACTCACTATCTGGTCTAGTTGATGTAACATAATTTCGACTCCCCACCAACTCTAGATACAAAGTGTCATTCATATTTTTTGTTTCATCTTCACTAAATTGAGCTTCACATTTTGTTCCAATACACTAGCTTGCATTTACTCATATTGAACAACATGATGATCTCATTTGTATAGTTGCTTTGTGTGATCAACTACACACCATCATCCCTCCATACTTCTTCAAGGACTAAAGAATAATACAACTCCCTTAGGTCCTTCATCTCAAATTCCCATGAAAAGCTTCTTTTCGTTTATTCAATGAACATAGTAGCACTTCCTTTTATGATTAGATCATCAACATATAAAGAAATCGAAGCAATAGGCCCATCTTCATCCTTATTGATATACCAATGAGGATCACTTTTACTTCTTATCAAACCTTTCTCAAAGAAGAATGTATCAATCTTCACATATCATGACCTAGGTGTTTTTATTAGCCCATATAATGCAGTATTAAACATGCAAACATTATTTTTATGTCCTGCTTTAGGCAAAGAGGATGTTCATGTTCTTGCTTCACAAAGAGGATGTTCATGTTGTTGCTTCGTAAAACCTTCTTACTGAACAAGATAAATTTATTCCTTTATTTCTCCATTCAAAAACTCCTAATAAACATTCAAATAATGCAACTTCCAATCATACTTAATAGGAAATGCATTCATGATTCTAATGGTGTTCATTTTTACTACAGGTGCAAAAGTATCTTCATAATCTATCCTTTTTTTCTTGAATAACTCTTGGTTACCAATTTAGCTTTATATTTGTCTATTCTACCATCACACATTGAATCTAGAATTGAGTGGATATAATGATTTATACTATATGTTCTATGGGGGTACACTGAGAATGTAATAAAAGTATTTGTTATAGTAAATTGTGTTCACATGCAACATACACACATACACACAAAATCCAACATACACACATTGAGAAAATTCACACACATACACATCAATGTGTCACTTCAAATCATCCTTCTAAACTCAGTTATTAATGGATTCCTATTAATTTGTCAATGACAAGAGAAAAAACAAAGAAAAGTAAAAAGTCATTAATATATCAGTACACCAATGTAACACATAGTATTCACAAGCAAACTGAATAGGATGAAAAGAAAATTTAATGCATCTATCTTAGTTTTTGCAAAAGATACAAGAAGAATATGATTAAGTTCTATTTATCCACTGTGTCAATGAATGATAATGTAAAGGAAACTGCATAATTTGATAACAAAAAAAACAGCTTGTCAAATTAGTGAAAAGATCACCCAAGTTTCAGATCTATGCCTATTAGTTTTTCAATGGAAAAGACAAAAAATTAAACAAATTCAAATATGGTTAATATATCATTACGGAAAATCAACACAATGTATGCACAAGGGAACCGAATACGTTGAAAAGAAAATCTAATTTAGCTATCTTAGTTTTTGCAAATGACAGTAGAAAAAATAATAATTAAGTTCCATGTATCCATTATGTCAATGAACAAAAGTTTGAAGGAAATTGCATAGTTTAATAGAAAATAAAGAAACTTCTCAAATCAAGTAAGAATACTAAGACTTAATTATTATAGGTCCAAATCCTTTGACATCCTCAAAGTGTCCCGGAATGGCCTCGGGGTTCCGGGAAAAAATGCCTGTAGAACCAAAAACGTAACTTCGGAAGAGAATCCATCGATTCCGATGGATTTCAAACGCCGGGTTTCAGCTAGGGGGCCCCCGACACCGGGCCTCCAACTCCTGGAAACGGTGTCAATGTGCCATCTCCGGAGCTAGGGTTTTGCTCAGTGAAGGCTATTCCAAATTCGCTCAAGGGGGACATTTCTCATCCGAAGGCTCCCGAGCATGCATGGCCACTGCAGAAATATCCACAATGAAAATACGCATGTGTGGGAGCCGAAAAAATCCAATTCCACCCATCGGTTTGCGTTCTGTGGCCCTGGAGCAAATCCTCAAAGTGTCCCTGAATGGCCACGGGATGCCTGGAAAAAATGACCGTAGCACCAAAACTGTGACTCTGGTAGTGAATCCGTCAATTCTAATGGATTCTGGACGTCGGGTTTTAGCTAGGGGACCCCCCACACTGTGCCTCCAATGTTCGGAAACAGTGCCAATGTGCCATTTCCGGAGCTAGGGTTTTTCTCAGTGAAGGCCATTCCAATTTCGCTCAAGGGGGGCATTTCTCATCCGGAGGCTCCTAGGCATGCCTGACCACCGTGGAAACGTAAACAATGACAATATGCACCTGTGGGAGCTAGTGGAATCCAGGTCTGCTCGCCGGTTTGGGTTTTGTGGCCCTAGAGCAAATCCTCAAAGTGCCCCTGAATCGCCCCAGGGTGCCTGGAAAAAATGCTCGTAGCACCAAAAATGTGACTCCAGTAGAAAATCCGTCAATTCCGATGGATTCTGGATGCTAGGTTTCAGCTAGGGATCCCCCACACTATTCTTCCAATGCTCGGAAACAGTGCCAATGTGCCATTTCTGGAGCTAGGGTTTTTCTCAATGAAGGCCATTCCAATTTCGCTCAAGGGGGCCATTTCTCATCCGAAGGCTCCTGGGCATGCGTGGCCACTGTGGACACGTCCAAAATAGCAATATGCACCTGTAAGAGTTTATGGAATCCAACTCCACTCGCTAGTTTGGGTTCTGTGAGCCTAGAGCAAATCCTCAAAGTGTCCTTGAATGGCCTCGGGGTGCCTGATGAAAATTCCCTTTCCACCCAAACCGTGACTCTGATCAAGAATCCATCAATTCCGATGGATTCGGGACATTGATTTTCAACTATGGGAATCCCGACACTGTGCCTCGAAGTCTCAGAAACAATGCTATTGTGCCATCTCCGGAGCTAGGGTTTTTCTCAGTGAGGGCCATGCCAATCTTGCTCAAAGGGGTCATTTCTCATTCGAAGGATCTTGGGCGTGCGTGGCCATCGTGAACATGTACCCAATGGCCATGTGCACCCATGGGAGCCGACAAAATCCAAGACCGCTTTCCGGTTTGGGTTCTGTGGCCTTGGAACAAATCCTCACAGTGTCCCTGAATGGCCCCGGGGTGCCCGATGAAAATGCCCGTTGCACCCAAACTGTGACTCTGATCATAAATCTATTGATTCCTATGGATCCAAGACATCGGGTTTCAGCTAGGAGACCCCCCACACCATGCCTCGAAGTCTCGGAAACGGTGCTATTGTGCCATCTCCGGAGCTAGGGTTTTGCTAAGTGAGTGCCATGCTAATCTTGCTCAAGGGGGTCATTTCTTATCCGAAGGCTCCTGGACATGCGTGGCCATCATGAACACATCCAAAATGGCCATGTGCACTTGTGGGATCTGACAGAATCCAAGTCCGCTCATCGATTTGGGTTCCGTTGCCTCGGAGCAAATCCTCAAAGTGTCCCTGAATGGCTCCAAGGTACCCGACAAAAATTCCCGTTACACCCAAACTGTGACTCCGATCGCAAATCCGTCGATTCCAAAGGATCCGACACATTGGGGTTCAGCTAGGGGACCCCCCACACTGTGCCTTGAAGTATCAAAAACAATGTTATTGTGCCATCTCCAGAGATAGGGTTTTTCTTAGTAAGGGCCATGCCAATCTTGCTCAAGGGGGTCATTTCTCATATGAAGTCTCCCGGGCGTGCGTGGCCATTGTGAACACGTCCAAAATGGCTACTTGCACCTGTGGGAGCCGACAAAATCCAAGTCTGCTCGCCGGTTTGGGTTCCGTGGCCCTGAAGCAAATCCTCAAAGTGTCCTTGAATGGCCCCGGGGTGCCCGACGAAAATGCCCATTTGCACCCAAACCATGACTCCAATTGCGAATCCGTCGATTCCAATGGATCCGGGACACCGGGATTCATATAGGGGTCCCACCACACTGTGCCTTGAAGTCTTGGAAACAATGCTATTGTGCCATCTCCGGAGCTAGGATGTTGCTCAGCGAGGGCCATGCCAATCTTACTCAATGGGGTCATTTCTCATCCGAAGGCTTCCAGACATGCGTGGCCATCATGAACACGTCCAAAATGGCCACGTGCACCTGTGGGAGCCGACGAAATCCAAGTCCGCTCGCTGGTTTGGGTTCCGTGACCCCAGAGCAAATCCTCAAAGTGTCCTTGAATGGCACCAAGATGCTCGACGAAAATTCCCGTTGCACCCAAACTGTGACTCTGATCGTGAATCCGTTGATTTCGATGGATCCGAGATGCCGATTTTCAGCTAGAGGCCCCCCCACACCGTTCCTCAAAGTATCGTAAACGGTGCTATTGTTCCATCTCCGATGCTAGGGTTTTGCTTAGTGAGGGCCATGCCAATCTTGCTCAAGGGGTTCATTTCTCATCCGAAGTCTCCCAGGCATGCATGGCCATCGTGAACACATCCGCAATGGCCACTTTCACCTGTGGGAACTGACGAAATACAATTCCACTTGCCGGTTTGGGTTCTGTGGCCCCAAAGCAAATCCTCAAAGTGTCCCTGAATGGCCCCGAGCTGCCCGACAAAAATGCCCGTTGCACCCAAACCATGACTCTGATCACGAATCTATCGATTCCTATGGATCCGAGGCGTCGTGTTTCAGCTACGGGACCCCCCAAACCATGATTGTAAGTCTAAAAAATGATGCTATTGTGCCATCTCAGGAGCTAGGGTTTTGCTCAGTGAGGGCCATGCCAATCTTGCTCAAGGGGTTCATTTATCATCTGAAGGCTCCCAGGAATGCGTGGCCATCATAAACACTCCACAATGGCCACGTGCACTTGTGGAAGCCAACGGAATCCAATTCCGCTCGCCGGTTTGGGTTCCGTGGCCCCGGAGCAAATCCTGAAAGTGTCCCTGAATGGCCTCGGGGTGCCAGACGAAAATGCCCGTTGCACCCAAACCATGACTCCGATCGTGAATCCATAGATTCCGATGGATCTGGGACTCTGGTTTTTAGCTAGGGTGCCCCCCAAACCATACCTCAAAGTCTCAGAAACCATCTTCATTCTATGGCTCGTTCCATCTCGCATCCAAAAGGCCTTCATGGACACCTGTTGGATACCTGCTGGGGCCATAGAATTCCAACCGTGCTACAAAACTGGGTTCTGGGGAGTCCTGCAAGTGTGTCTAGGAAGGTTCCAGCTGGGAACGCTAGCCATAAGTCCCTAGTCGATGATTTTGCAAAGTTGACCCCTATGTGCAAAAATTGCACACTCCCTTACTGAGCAAAACCCTAGTTTCCAAAATGGACCTACAAGTGATGATGTGGCATGTATGATGATGTGGAATGTGTGATGAAGTTGGAAAGAAACATGACGATGTTCTGGTGCAATAATTAAGTCAGTGTTGCAATCTGACATCATTCTTGAAAAGTTCGACAAGTTTGTGAAACTTTGAAAATTGACTTAAGTATGGAAAAAGTAGTTAAAACTGCTCTAAGAGAATGCCCTCCATAATTCATGGTTTGAGAAAAATGCATGCACCATCATATCAGGCTATAGCTTGTTGAGGTGGCTATCTATTCATGGTCTTAGTTCTCCATAAGCATGTATGAAGATAAAGTTATAAGTCTGCTAAAATAGGGTTTCGGGATAAACTTTGGAGAAGTTCTTGAAAATGGCTAACTATTGGAAAACTAGTCCAGTTAGCCTTGGGAAAATGCCTGCCATAATTCATGGTTTGATAAAAATGCATGCACCATCATATCATGATATAGCTTGTTGAAGTGGTTATCTAACCATGGTCTGATTTTCCCATAAGCATGTCAAAGGAGAAAGTTATAAGTCTTCCAAAATAGGGTTTTAGGATAAACCTTGGAGAAATTCTTGGAAATGGCTAAGTGTTGGAAAAATGGTCCAGGTGGCCTTGGGAAAATGCCCGTCATACCTCATGGGAGAATGATAAAAATTATCTGGAAATATCATGCTAGAGATTGTCAAATAAGCTATCTTTCCATGGTCTTATTTTTCATAGAAGGTGTTTGATGACAAAGTTAAAAACTTGCCAAAAGAGGGTTTCATGTTGCTTTTACACCAAAGTAGCAAAACTGCCTAAGTGGCCTCAGGGAAATGCTTGCCAGAGTTTGTGGGTTGAAGAAAATGCCCGCACCATATGGTCATCCTATAGGTTGTTGATTTTTCTATATAACTATGTCCTCATCTTGTCTTTAGAGTGCCTAAGGAGTAAGTTATGGATCTACCAAAACAATGTTTCAAGTAGATTCGACCAAGTCTAGGAAAGTGCAAAAATTGTCTAAGTGTCAAATCAACAGTTTGGAAGAGCACTTTCAAATGCCCGTCAGATGTTGTGTGTGTGTCGATAAGTTCATCAATTGACATGGCCTTGTTCATTGTTGAAGTGGCTATCTAGCCATGCTTTTAGTTTTCCTTATGGTGATCACATGAGCAAGAAATCAATCTGCCAAAAGTGAAGGAAAAAGTGTTTTGCATATTAAAGACAAAAATTTGTCCTAGTGTCAAACTCACATGGCTAAGAGGCCATTTGGAAATGCCCACAAGGAGGTGTCCTTGTACTGATAAAATGAATCATATGGCATAGGATTGTTCCTTGATGAACTGTCTATCTATCCATAGGCTTAGATTTGCCTCTGGAGTTCACACGTGTGAAAGACAAGCCTGTCAAAATGAGAAAAATGTTGTTTTGGCAATAAAAAAACATTTTTCTCATTTTGGCAGGCTTGTCTTTCACACATGTGAACTCTAGAGGAAAATCTGAGCCTATGGATAGATATCCAAATCATCAAGGAACAAGCCTATGCCATATGATTCATTTTATCAGTACAAGGACACCTCCTTGCAGGCATTTCCAAATGGCCTCTTAGCCATGTGAGTTTGACATCCTCCTCCTCCCTATGCTTCTCAGTAAATCCTTGAGCATTGGTTTAGGGGTAGTATAAAAGGCCAATTTGCGGGAAACCTCCACTACAAGGTCTTTCCCTTGTAGTGAGAGAGAGAGAGAGGAATATTAAGAGAGAGAGAGAGATAACTGTTATAGAGAGAGAGTGAGAAGATGAGGGTTAGGGGGAGAGGGGAGCATGGTTAAGAATATAGGGGGGGGGTGGCTTAAGAAGAGATGGGATGAGTAAGAGAGAGATGACGGTGGTTATGGTTAGAGAGATGGATATAGTAGGGAGAGCGAGAAGGAGAAGAAGTTTAGGTAGAGGGGAGGGAGAGGGAGAAGAAGAGGAAGCTCAAGTAGGTAGGGAGATAGAGGAGGATTGAAGGGGGAGTGAGAGAAAGAGAGAGAGATAGAGGGGTTGAAATGGGGTGGAGGGGAGGAGGGTTAGGGAGGGACAGGAACATACAAAGGAGAGGAGGAGGATTAGAGTTAGTGAGAGGGGTGGAAGGGGGGGTTTGAGATAGATGAAGATGAAAACAAAACTACATTTCAGATTGGTAAAAATGTGCGTACGCATTACTAGCGCGTACGCACTAAGAGCGCATACACACTGTTTAGTGCGTATGCACTCTTAGTGCGTACACATGTATTTAAAATAACGCGTACGTGCCATTTAAATTTCTAATTTTTGCGGGAAATTCCTTTCCCACCAACGTGGTGGATGACTTGGCCGCTTTGGTTTTAGGTTCGGGTTGCCAAACCAAGTGGCTTGGACTGTGTTATAAAAAAATACATCTTATTCTATAACTTCTTCTATTTCGAGCATGATTTTGTGTCTGCTGCACTTGCCCATTGTTAATGAAATTGCACACACTTGTAGAACTATGTGTGCAGATTCAAAATACGTAATTTTTTATTAAATCTGTTATTTTTTTATTATTTATTTAATTTTAATTGCACTAATGTCAATCTTACACAAAAAGTAGGTTATTTATTTCCGCTATAACTTTTGATTGGTTCACCTATTTTGAAAATGGAAAAGAACCCACACAAGTACACACAAATTCCTACATCCTAAAAAAAACAAATTTCATTGATTATGTTAAGACTATGATGTTGGGGCCCAACGCTTGACCTAGTCATTTTAGGGCTTGGCTGACTTCCTTAATTTAAAAAAAAAATTAAAATTAACATAAATAAAAATGGAAAAATCTACGACTGTATATAATTTTTTTCACAAAATTCCACCATTTGCATACCAAACCCGGGGCCCAACATAAACATATTCATTATGTTTTCTTAAAAAAATAACATACCAACCTTAGGAGAACCCCATGTTTTGGGAGTTATAATTAATTTCCATAAATAATAGTTATATATTCCGGAAGGTAATTCGATTGTCTACGTTTCATCCTCTTACGCCATATTCCAAAAAGTTGTGTAGGTAGCTCTAATATTGTTTTTTGACGTTCATATTTCTATTTTTCCAGAAGTCCATTGCTACTAACGCGTCATGAGTGGCCAGCATTAGCTTTCACCAGCCCATGAATTACATTTGTTACCTAAGGGTAACCATGCTTGACCATCATTTCTAATAGTTCAAGATGGGTGCCAAATGATGGTTGATAATGTTTGACCATATTTAAGAATAGATGACTACTATTTAGCAAAGGAAGAATTTGGTTAAGCATGGGTGACTATGTTCAAGACTTTGGTTAACCATGGGTGACATTGGTTAACCATGGTTGACTTTAGTGAATAATGATTTATCATGATTAGCTAAGGCTAACCATGTGCAACCATTGTTGATGATGGGTGAGAAATGATGGTTGAATAAGTTTGACCATTTTAACCATGGTTGGATAAGTTTGACCATAATTTACCATGGTTAAATATCATTTGACCATAGCTGCTTTAATGGACCAGGGTTGACTTTGGTTAAATGTGATTAACTTTAGTTAGCCATTGTTGACTTTTGTGAACCATGCTTGAATATGGTTGACTTTGGTTAGGTAAGGTTGACCATGGTTAGTTAGCATAAACCAAGTTTAACCATATTTGACTATGGTTTAACCTAGTTTGAAAATGGTTGACTATGGTTGATCATGTTTAATCATCATTGTCTATTGTTAACAATGAGTGAGAATTATGGTTGGATACGTTTGACCATATTTTACCATGGTTGAATAAGTTTGACCATAGTTACCACAATTGAATATTGTTTCACTGTGGTTGACTTTAATGTCCAACCATGATTGACCTTGGTTAACTATGTTTAACTTTAGTTGGTTTACCTTATTAAAAATTGTTTAACCATGGTTGACTTTAATGGATCATGGTTGAATTTGGTTGACTTTAGTTAGCCATTGTTGACTTTTGTGAAGCATGCTTGAATATGGTCAACTTTAGTAAGGTAAGGTTGACCATGGTTAGTCATCATAAACCAAGTTTGACCATGATTAACCTTGTTTAACTATTGGTAACCCTAGTTTGAAAATTGTTTATTGTGGCTGACCATGTTTAACCACCATAGACTATTGTAAACGATGGGTGATAAATGATGGTTGAATAAGACATCAATAGTTGTACAGGTAGAATGAAGAAGTGAGGAAAAAGTACCATATTATTTAATGAGCAAAGTTAAATTCAAGTTCATCCTACCAACATTTTACATGATTCAGTTCATCCCCTCATCATTGCCATAATACCCGACAATACAATCAAAATCTGAGAAGGCTGATACTAAAAAAAAACCACTTGCAAATCAAATCTGTAGCTTTAAATCTGCAATCAAGCCCTCTTCGAGGAACTGTAGCTTCAAATTTGATAACCAACAACAAATATAAACATTGAGGACACGGGTGCAAGATTTCTTGAGCGGCGCTCAGCTTGTACATCACCATCGTATTGTCCAGATCTTGAAAACACACAACGTTAATACTAAACCAAATAAACCCCGCGCAGGCGTCAAAGAAACGGGGCCGAGGTGGAGACGGAAGTGACACCTGCGACCCGAACTAGTTGTGTTTTTAGGTTATTTAGGACGGCCACAAATTCCATTGCGATAGCTAGTTATCTCACACTTGGATTCTCCGCGTTTGACATGTCATGATCCATATTTGGCACCTTGGCAGTTTGCTAAAGCCAGTCTCTGTCTCTCTGAAAGACCTTGATAATGGTCAACCAAGATTTCAAAATATTAAGCACTACATGAAAACGAAGAGTTAAAATTATACAATTTGATATGATATTGCAATATAGGACAATATATGAGGGTGCAGTCAATCTCCATTGGAAGGAATAGTTTTTTTTGCAGATACATCCTTATAATAAAACACACCTTTTTTTTATTAAAAAAAAACATACCGTTCATGTTGAAGTACGGCCTGATGAACTCACAAATGCGGCCATCATTGCCATGAACTCTTCGAAACTGATGAGTCTGTCCCCGTTGGAATCGAATTCTGTGGTCATGGCCTCGCAGTCATGGATAGATGCAGGTCTTGGACTCTACGTGACCTGTCCATGCCCAGGATGTTGTGAGCCACCAACTCCGTCAAATTAGGATCGCCATCTCCGTCCAACTCCTCCGAAAAGACGACTCCAAGCATTCCATCATGATGCTGCGCCTAGATGCTACGCTCAGATGCGCCCATCATTGCCATGAACTCCTCGAAACCGATGAATCCATCGCCATTAGAATCGAATTCTGTGATCATGGCCTCGCAGTCATGGAGAGTGCAGGCTGGCTCTAGCAGAATTATCAAAACACGCAAAATTTCACAGGGAGAGATGCATCCATCCCCATCCTTGTCGAACATCCTGAAAGCATCTTTCATGTCTTCGAATCTGCGTGATCTCTCCACGCCCTCGGTGTTGTGAGCAACTAACTCTTTCATATCAGTGTCGCGGCCATCGCCGTGACTGTTAGCGTTCATTTCCTCCAAATCAAAAGCGTTACTAGACCACATAGCGCAAGGAGGACGGCATACTTCAATCGATCGAGCTCTCCTTCCAGCGCGGCATACTTCTGGGATCCCAAACGTTAGCCAGCCAATCGAGCTACAACGCGGCAAGTTATCACACTAATCAAAGTAACGTTTGATTAAGAAATTCATATCCAAACGCCGATTCAATCAGAGCCGTCCAATTGATGTGCTCAACGAATCTAATCAAGGAATATCCGCTTGATATTAAATCTGGGTCATCCATCACTAATTAGTGATTAAAAGGGTGCAGTCGCGCTCTATATACAAATGTTCATTGTAGTGCCTTTGGCGAATAATAATAATTTAAAATGAAAATAAATCAATATTTATAATAATAAATATTTCTCACATGTAGGAAGGGCCGGAAGGAGTAGCTTAGTTGGTTGGATTTTTGGAAAGCCGTGAACTACATTGAAAAAAAACTGTTTCCTACATATTCAAAGCTGCTGCAATTCAGGAAACCTATTGCTTTCTAATTTTCAAAGTTATACCAGAAATTGCTGAAAATGATTACTTCTATGGGTGTAGAACATCCTGGCATATACATGTAGCAGTGTCTTTTTGTTAATTCAAAACCTTTTTGTGTTCATTTGGCCATTGCCAGGTTTCGTTGTCCTACTTAAATATGAACCTGTTTTGTTCCTTGATATTGTTCCTTTGCCCATTGGAATGTTTATTTGTGCTTTCAAGAATGAAAGAAACCATAATTTCCAGCAAACTGATTTTTCCTTTGTGAAATGAAGCAGTTAATAAGCATCTTCGCAAACTTCAGAAGCGTCATGGTCATGTTTACTACATTAACCTGACTTCTCTTCGAAGTAGATTTCTACAAATGATGAGTCTTTTATACAAACTGGAAGAGTCAAAGTTGAATGGTTCTGCCATATTCCAAACTGTGTGATAAATTTTCAAGCACAATAAAATCATGGTGCTCAACACTTTCATTTCAACAAATAGACATAATTTTTTATGGCAAGAAACAAATGGATTTCAGCAAGGAAAAGAGTTATAAAAAGACATTTTTTTTACTTCACTTTGAACCCAGTCTACTTTTTTATTAACAAATCTCTTAAAATAAAATAAAAAATACATAAAACTCCTTTTACATGTTCACAACAAATGTAAAATTGAAAAAAAACAAAAAAATCACAATCTTTCGTTATTTTTCATACTTATTCTCTAACCATCACAATCTTTATTTATTTTCCATACTTCATTCTTAAACCGTCCTAGTTTCATTAACCAATATTTGTCATGCAAGCATTCAAATTTCCTTTTATTTTTATTTTCATGAGAGCATTCAAATGGCTCGTTACGTAGAATGCGCCTTCAATTAAAATTGTACCTGGAGGGCCATCGTGACCTTTTAATCTGTGATTAAGGATGGGTGGTGGGGATGCATTGATTTGGTATATACCTCAAAGAAGATTCATTGACCACACACATCTAAGAGTTAAGATTTTTTGTGAGTGGACAGATCACTGAAACGTCAATAGAAAATCCACCGTTTTTTTTGTTTAATCCCAATCTCTTGCCACTCCCGGGGGTAATCAATCAAGCAGAAAACTGCGCAGGTGGAGAGTTTTACTGCGCAGTTTTTAATATTTTTAACTTACTGAGAATTACTACACATATTTACTGTGGAGGTAGATGTTTAATGTGCATACTTTTACAAAAAGTAAATACTTTTCATGTGAAATTTTATGAACCCTATAACTTAGAACTTCAAGCGCGATATTTTAGGACAAGTTCCTAAATTTATGTGTGATGATCTTGCAACTTTCACTTTTCACTTTTTATGTCGCAGTATATTTTTCATTCTTTATAAAAGAACATATGAACATGCATGCTCCAGGAAATATGTGTGACACGTGAAATATAATTTTGCGGAATAAAATATGGTAACGTGACTTTGATTAGTGTGAATATGGTAACGTTACTTTGATTAGTGTGATAACTTGCCGCGTTGTAGTTCGGGAGCTCAAGCTCGTGTTTATTTAGAGACCCTGCTAATGCCAGTGACCCGCTGTACATTATGACTGTAGATCTTGGTTTTCTTTTACGAAGACCAGAAATCCCGTAGAACACTATTTGCTTTGTATTGAGGCCATTAAAGGTTAGATATCTGTTCTAGGTTAAGATGGAAACCGCGACTTTGTTTTCTCTATGTATATCATTATATGGGATGGAAAATTAATTGAATTCCAAGTTCTGGTTTCGCAACTCTGTGTTTTTCTGCCTTTGAACTGGGTGATTACATTTGGTGAACGATTCTAGGTGTACAGCATAGTCATTTTTGGTTGAAGTTCATGTTTATAGAAATTTTAAGGTATGCAACAAAAGTGTGTTTTCATATATGTTTTCTTAGTTTATACCCTGTTGTCCAGAGCATGATTGCTGCCAAAGCGTCAGAGATGAAATCTCTGGCTGAAACGTGTCTTAGATGTGTCTGTCCTTGGGAGCTATGCGGTATTAACGTTTAGTATGTTAGTGTCGATCAGCCTTTGAAGGGGTTCAGAAAAATTAACCATTTCTCATGTTGCACGATTGAAAACTTCAAAGTTTTTGCTTTCAACGACTTTTAAAATTTATATATAGGTAAAGTATGTATAAACCACTCTTAGAAGAATTCTAAAGTTCAGTATATTAATAAAGTATAAATTGACTAGGTTCTCACAAAATGTGATGACGGGTACACTCGGTGGAAGATATGGTGAAATTCATAATTATTAGTCCTTACGACTTTATAGATTATTAAAATGAAGAGCCATTATTTTTATTTACTCATGACCTAAAATAAGGGCTTTAAAACAAATTGTACATGCTTGTATGATGGAAAAATGCCATTTATGTATATTTTATTCCTTGTAATAATGGGTATATACATTTATTAAACAAATATCATTGTGAGCAAGGGTGGAGGATAAGTAACCTAATTATTATATGCTAGAGTGTAAACTCTTAGTATAAGAGAATATATAAATGTTATAGTCTAAAGTGAAGATTAGATTTGTTATTAGTGTTAACATAATGTATTCATGTTATAAAACTCTTAGCATAAAAGAATATCTTAATGTTATAGTTTAAAGTGTTAATATAATATATATATGTTATAAAATCTTAGGATAAGAGAATATTTAGAGGTTATAAAGTGAATATTAGACTTGTTATTTGTGTTAATATATATATGTTATAAAATCTTAGGATAATAGAATATTTAGAGGTTATAAGTCATAGGTGAAGTTTGGACCTAGAAATGCATTAATGTTAAATACACAAACCTTTAGAATAAGGAAGTATTTTATAAAGAAGCCCCTAAAAAAAATTGTATATTTAGTACTTTTTGTGATAGAGGCTGAGAAAGTAGACAGATAGTGGTTGCAACAACCATGTTGTTTGATGTAATCTCCTTCTTTGATTTAAATAATACAACACAACCCTTTGTGTACGTAGTTCGAGTTCAAGTGAACCACATCTTTGGTCTCTTTTTATGTGTGTAAATATGTTGGGGTTAATGAATTATATGCGTACCTTGTGGATCACTTGCTCATATGTTTTGAATGCCTATATATATAATTTATTCTCTCTCTTAGATGTGTCTCATATAAGTCATTGGGAATCTATATGATGAATAAATATATTCAAGTAAAAAATCTACGAATGTAAACAAAGATGATTGTGTTAGATATTATCCATTTGCATGACTATGAGAAAGGATGGTGTACAATGTATTGTTCCTTTTTACTCATAATTCGATAAGAATGATAGAAGGATTTGATTAGATATAGAAAGGTTAATGTAAGACAAGTGATAGAATTTTATAGAAAGATAGTGATACTTGTAGAATAAAATATTTTATATTGAGGCAAGGTTGGCTTCACAATCCTTAATACAAACAAATCTTATTATAAAGAATCTGTTTTTTGGTTAAGCCATCGATTTGTAGGCAATGGTTATTGTAAAGAGTTATTAACAATGCAAAAAATACTTGTAGAAAAGGTTAGATTATTGGTAAAAAATCATCATCTTTTATTTGAGATCTCTTCATATTGATTATGCTTTAGGCATGTTCTTCGTCATATTAATACTAAGTTACAAACTAGAGGGTTGCATGGAACTTAAGTTGAAGATCAAATAGCTTGCCTCACATCTTATCTCAAATAAGTATTAAAGAATTAGTTTATCAATTTAAGTAGACATTTCAAAACTTTATTTTGCAATTTTATATAAATGCCGATGTAGAAATTTGGGGTATATTACATCATCCGAATTTATGTATAAAATAAATTAGTATACCTCATTCTTCATTTTTAATGTTCATGGTAAAATTTTTAAAAATTTACCAAAATTACTGACTTAGAAATTTGGGTATGTGACAGGTGATTTTCCTATCATCCATGCTTCCTGTGCAATCACTATCAATGTATTCAAAAAGTCTAAAGTCTTCTAAAGTTGAGTACTGAATGCCAAAATATTTTGTGCCACTTATATACCTCAGAATTCTTTTACTTGCTTGCCATTGTGAGTCTTTTGGGGACTCCATGAACCTTGAGATTAGACTTCTTCCATACATTATATCTGGCCTTGTGAAAATAATATACATAAGGCTTCCAACCATCTTTTTGAACAGTGTGTGATCAACATTTGATCCATAACCCCCCTTGCTTAATTTCAGTCCTATTATTAATTTATTACTTGTGTTGGGGAAGATTTACAATTTACCATATTGAATATTTTCAAGATTTCATTTGCATATTTGGATTGAGAAATAAATATTCCATCTTTGGATTGATGGACTTCAATGCCCATAAAATATCTCATAAGCCCCAAATCATTCATTTCAAATTCATTCTCCATGACTGCCTTAAAATCTTCTCTGCCAAAATTACGAGTAAATATAAAATCATCAACATATAAACACACAATCAACATATTAACTTGTTTGTTGACTTTGGTATATAGCGTTGGTTCACATTCATTTCTGTGAAATCCATTTTGAATGAGGTAGGAATCAATGTGACTGTACCAAGCTCTCAATGTTGGCTTCAATCCATAAAGTGTCTTTTTCAGTCTGTATACTTTGTCTTCTTGTCCTGGAACCTCATATCCTTGTAGTTGTTCCACATATACTTCCTCTTCCAAATAACCATTGAAAAATGAAGATTTAACATCCATCTAATAAGCAGACCATTTGCTGTGCATAGTTATGGCCAAAACTATTCTAACTGTGTCCATGCGCGCAACAGGTGCAAATGTTTCATTAAAATCTATGTCAGGTTGTTGTGTGAACCCTCTTGCGACTAATCTTTCCTTGTGCTTTTGCGCATTACCATCTGCATCTTGCTTGGTTTTATAAATCCACTTGACATTTATTACATCCTTGTATTTTGGTACATCTACCAATTCCCATGTCTTATTCTTCTCAATGCTTTCAATTTCTCCATCCATGGCTTGTGCCCATACATCATCTTTGACAGCTTTTTCAAAAGTTAGTGGATCATCTATTTGAGAAAATAATGCAAAAACAAAAAATGAATTTGTTGTATCAGCCTCATATACGTCATGCAGACTTCTTGTTCTTCACGACATCAAACTTGCTAAATTTGGATCTGGAGATGAAGAACTCCTTGGGGTGCTTGCTTAAGTCTGTTGTGCTCTTAATGTGCTTGTTGGTGTAGACTCACGCTGCGACTTGTGGTGCAGTAGCTTGATGTGTGACATGTTGCACATTCCTGGGTGTGGATGGTAGTGCGACATGTTGACTTGCTTGTGGTGTCTAAACCACTTCTTTCGTCATGTCATCATGTGCGACAAGATTCATAATTTTAATTGTTTTTTCTACACTTCCATCCCAAGATTCATTCTCCACAAATTGAACATCACAGTTGATTACGAATTTCCTTGTGATGGGATCATAAAACTTGTATGCTTTTGTATCTTCTGAATAACCGACAAATATGCGCACATGCGACACAACCCAAATTTTTTAACTGAGAAACATTGTGTTTCATACATGTCCATGCCTCTTGGGGCACTTTGTTCTTCACACTCTTTGTTGGACACCTATTCATGATGTATACAACAGTTTATACTATCTCATCCCAATATTCATTTGGAAAATGCTTGGCTGTCATCATACTACGCACCATATCCATGATGGTTTTGTTTTTTTCTTTCTAAGACATTGTTTTGTTGAGGTGTGTACCACACAGTGAATTGCTTATGTATGCCATGATATTTACAAATATTTAAAAAATAATTTGAGACATATTCTCCGCCTCTATCTATCCTTAAGACTTTGATGAAGTAACCATTTTCTTTCTCCACAAGTGCTTTGAACTGTTGAAAACAACCAAATGCATCAGATTTGTGTCTTAGAAATAAATCCATGTTTTTCTTGTGAAATAATCAATGAATCATGTAAGAAAATAATTGCAACCACCTATGGATGATGTTTGCATTGGCCCACAAATATCAGAGTGCACAATTTCAAGTGGTGTGCACTCTCTATATGACTTTCCCACTAGAAAGGATTCTCTATGTTGCTTGCAAGAAGTGCAGCCTTCACATATCCTATTTGTTTTTTCAATCAGTGGAAAACCTTTTATTCTTCATGTGCAATAGCTTGAACCCACCAAAATTCAGATGTCCAAATCTGAAATGCCACAACCAAGATTCATCTTGAACTTCTGATTGAAATGTTGCTTGTATCTCTTTTCCATTGTCCTTTTATTCTTTCTTACTTTATGCCTTGAATGCTGCTCCTGAATGCTCATCCTCTACTTCTTGAACAACTTGAGTTGTATTTACTTTCATATTTCTTGTCATTCTCACCTTAGCTATCAGTTGTTTGCTTGGATACCTGATTACACAGTGATTGTCTTCCATGTAAACTCTGTAACCTTTTTGTAGTACCCGTCCAATACTCATTAAGTTATGTTTTAGACCTTTGACGTAATAAACATCACACATAGTTTTCTGCTCCCCCTTTTTAGTTAGAATACCACTAGTTCCTTTGCCCAAAACAGTGACTTGGATATTGTTTCCAAGTGTAACACACGTGTAACATCAGTTTGAATTGATTTATCTAAACTAGGAAACAAGTCTAAGTTTCCAAACATATGATTGATGCATCCTGAATCTAAATACCATATATATCACATAGGATTTCTTGTACAACATTACAATCAATTGGGGATGCGCATGCCAAAAACATTGTGCTGGTGGAAGAGTTAGTGTTACATGTTTTGCTTTGCCTTGCTTGCTAGTTAATCATGTTGCTTCTTCTTGCATTCATATGCATAATTCCCAAATTTCTTGCAGTAATGACATTGTATTTTTTACTTATCAAATATTTGACCACTCGACTATCTGAAATTTTGATTTTGACTTCTACCAGCGACATTTGCATGGCTATTGTTGCGTCCTCCTCTTGAAGAACTTCTTCCTCTACCTTTGAAATTTTATCTCCCCCTTCATCTTCCATGAATGATGGATGACTGTGCTGCAAATGCACCTTCCAATGATGTATTTTATCTATTTATTCTGTGTTCATGATTGACCAGAGAGGCTTACAACTCATCAATGCTAAATTGGCTCAAATTTTTGTTTTCCTCCAAGGTTACAACTAAAGACTCAAATTTGGGGGGAAGGCTCCTAAGCACTTTCTCAACAACCCTTCTGTCATCTATGGCTTCTCCATGAGATTTTATTTGATTTATCAGTCCAATGGTTCAAGTATAAAATGCTTCTACTGATTCTGTATCTTTCATTGATAGAGATTCAAAATATCTTCTAAGAATCTGCAATTTAGCAGTTTTCACTTTTTCCAAACCTTGATATGTTGTTTGCAGTGTGTCCCATTCCTCTTTGGCTGTCTTTGCTACTTCTACTCTTGGGAGTATGCTTTCATGCATTGCTTGATGTATGTAAAACATGGCTTTTCCATCATTCTTCCTTTGTTCCTTCAAGATATCTTTCTTAGCTTGTGTCAGAGCATTGTATGCTCTGCTCGATTAGGTGGTTCATCATAGCCATTTCCAACTATCTCCCATACATCTTGACCATTGAACATAGCCTTCATGGTAAGGGACCAATATTCATAATTCTTTCGTGTCTGTAGACTTGCACTAGAAGTGGAGGCCATCTTTTAATTTTCGAAATCACCTTCTTGTAAAATAGAGGTGCTGCTCTTCTTAAACCAAACTTAATAACCTTATCTAATAAATCAAATACTAAAACCCGCTCTCATACTAGATCAAGGAGAAAACTACCTATGTGGAAATTTTTAACGCCCAGTTTTTACTATTTTCAACGTTTACTGCGCTCTGCATAGACTTTTACAAAGAGTAAATACTTTTCATATGAACTTTTATGAACCCAATAACTTCATGTGCTATATTTTAGGACAAGTTCCTAAATTATGAGCAGTGATCTTGCAATTTTCACTCTTCACTTTTTATGTAGCAGTAAACTTAACTCATATATTATTCATTCTTTATAAAAGAAGAACATATGAACATTCATGCTCTAGGAATATGTGCAACACTTGAAATAAACTTTTGCCGAGTAAAACAGGGTAAATGCAAATATATTACCGAACCAAAATAATAGTGGCTAGATTTCAGAGAGAGCTTGTGCTCCCATGCTTTAATAAACTGATTCACAAGGGCTTGAGCTCCTAGACTTTCATGGAGTGCTAAAAACTTACTTCAGGTTCTTTCTTCTTCTTACTCGAGCCTTCCTCTCATAAGAAAATGACTATGTTTTTCAAAGTCAAATACAAATACTACATAATGGCTTCTCTTCGAAGTTACCAAGTAACATTAAAAGCTGTAATTAATTTTGTAGTTAATATTTTGAGTGACATCTACCTAAAAACTTTACTTCTTAACTACTATGCAGCCGCTTAAATAAGATGAGAGGTGAAATCCATATCCTGATGTCGTTACAGACTGGATTGACTGACTGAGTGAGCCGAGGCCAGCTAGATACGGGACAGCTCATAATTAATATTTCCAACCATCAAAAAGTTTCACGACTCTTTTAATATTAAATAATTTAATCAAAGCCTTTCAGCACTAATAAATGGCTAATCAAAGCGTTTCAGCGATTCAAAGTGTTCTGATAATCCACTGATTGTTAAAAGCGTTTCAGGACTAATAATCCATCGAAGGTTAATTGAGCATAAGAAATTAGGGTTCTACGTGGAAACTACTAGCGGTAGTGTTAGATTATTTGGCGTTGAAATTGGAACTGCGATGCAAAATTGCGTGAAAATTTATTTCTGAATCTCTTCAAGCAACACGCCCAGTGAAGAAATTAGAAGGGTATTTCAATCTATATCTACAGCCCTGGAAAGGACTTTTTCCAAGTTTACCTACATTGTCTGCCTTTTTAACAGAAGTTAGAATTTCTATATTTTGTGAGGGGCAAAGAAGTTAGGAGAAGATTTTTTGCTGTTGAGAATATCTCCGTATTGAAATGATCCATCACAATATTTCAAATAAAGTTTGGTTTCTTGTTTTAGTACATAGATTGGGAGCTTAAAGCTCTAAGAATCTATTCAACATTGCATATGAATTATGTAAAGTTCAATTCCGTATCGGCTTATATTTTAAAGTTTAACATTGTATGGCGCATCTTTACAGTGTTTCCTGTGAAACACATATATGTTTTAAAAGTTCATTTTCTTGATGCATCTGAATCCCGTCGGAGATATGGACTCCATGCAAACAAGCTTCCTGTTCTCTTCAAAGAATTTGGTACATAAAATGTAACAAAAATGCAATTTCTCCATAACATTTCTTCTGCTTTAGTTCTACTCACCTTAGCTCAACCGTTGAACGGTGTTGTTTGCTGTTTGTGTGCGTTGCGCCTGCAGGTCTGTTCATATCCACCCCATACCCAGGTATGACCTTCTCAAAATGCATATAAGATGGACAATAAAATTTCTCTAATTATGTTTGAAAATATGACAATAGGAACGTAGGATATATTGAAGGATTTTTTTTCACCATCAGGAAAAGTTTTTACTTTGTAAAGACCGGCTCTGTTGCTGAGCGATGCAATATAGATTCTAAACTTTTTGCTATAATGATGCAATTTATCCCAAATTTGAGTTTAGTAAGCTTACACGTAATACATAGACTATATTGTTGTGTTTTCATATCACTGTTTCATATTTTGAACACAAAATATATGCACCTACAAAAAACTGGAAACAATGGATGAATAGGATATCAGTGAAGGGAAGTCAATCTACATGATTGGTTTTATTTCAAAACATTTTAATTAAAAATTTAATAAATTAATTATAAATATACAAATAAAGATTCATATTGATAATGAAGTAATAATATGTTAATATTAAATTTTAAAGTTATATCATTTTAAAAATAAATAAATACAAAAATATTAAAGTTAGAATTTCAAAATAAAAAATGTAGAACATTAATATTTATTAACAATATTAATATTTATTAAACAATATCAATATTATTTATTAAAATAATATTAAAAATATTTATTAACAATATCAATAATGTTAATATTATTTTAATAATAAAAAAATATTTAAAAGATTTATTAACAATATCAATAATGTTAATATTATTTTAATAATAAAACAATATTGACAATATTGATTAAAAGAATATTAAACAACATTAATATTGATAATAACAACACCAATATTATTAATATAATTAACACCATCAATATTAATATTAATATTAATACAATTAACAATGATAACAACATTATTAATAAAAATAAAGAACATAGCACATTTAACATAAATTTATGAACTTTGCAATATGTCACAATAAATTAAAATAGAAAGTAAGCAATATGAATATCATAATGCATCATAACCTTTCATATCTTAACATAACGTTAACATTAATAACTTTATTTTTAACATCATTAAAAATAACAATATCATCCATGTTCTACAACATTAATAATAATAATAATAGGAAACATTAATATCAATAATATTAACATTAATTACGTTAATATTATTATCCAACATAACACATTTGACCAACATATTCAAACAATGACAACCACAATGAAACATATTGAACATCAACCATAAAAAGTCCAGCATATTTAGCCATTGTCAACAACATCAACAAATTCGAACATCATAAACTTTAGTCAAGCATATTCAACCATGGGGAAACATAGTCGCCCAAATTTAATCATAGAGTACCATTGTCAAACATGCTCAACCATAGACAAACATGAACATCCATGGATACAACCATAGTAAACCATAGTTAACCATGCTCAACCATGGTTCCATGGTCAACAATATATTAGAGTCAACCATATTCAACAAAAGCTTCCCATAGTCAAATGTCACAAGTGATCCATGGTTATTTGACATACTTGACTTACGAACATTAATGTGACACAACCCTTGAGAAACATATAAATGAAAATAGAAGTTGACCAATATGAATATCATAATACATCATAACCATTCATAAACGTCATAATGAAAGTGGTCCATTAAAAGTCAAACATCAAAACACAACCATCTTCAACCATAGGCTAGAACATCAACCATAGTCAACAACATCAAAATACTAACCATTTTCAACCACAGATCACAATTAAATCATTAGCAAGTCAAACATCCAAAGTCAACCATTTTCAACCATGGTCAACAACATAAAACATAGCAAACCACAGTTGAACATATTGAAGCAAAGCTTACCAAAATTAACCATGATACATCTATGTAATCAACTATGATGTTTTAAAGTCAAACATAATCAACCGTAATCAAGCATGATGCACTAAAGTCAACCACTCCCAAACAATGGTGCTAAAGCTATTAAATAAATAACTTTAACAACTTGACTATAGGTCAACTTCAACCTTGCATTGAAGCCAACTATATTGCACTAAAGTCAAGCACGATGCACCAAAGTCAACCATGTATTGAAGTCAACCTTGGATTGAAGTCAACCATGGTTTGAAGTCAAACTTGGATTAGAGGTTAACTATGGTTTGATGTCAACCATAGATTAAATTCAACCTTGGTTTGAAGTCATCCTTGCTTAAAAGTCAACTATGGATTGAAGTCACCCTTGGATTGAAGTCAACCATGGATTGAATTCAACTCTGTTCAAAAGTCAATTATGGATTGAAGTTAACCTTGGGTGAAGTCGAACTTGCCTAAAAGTCAACTATGGATTGAAGTCAACCTTGAATCGAAGCCAACCTTCGATTGAAGTAAACCTTGCTTACAAGTCAACTATGGATTGAAGTCAACCTTAGATTGAAGCCAACTATGGATTGAAGTAAACCTTGGATTGAAGCCAACCTTGGATTGAAGTCGGGCATGGATTGAAGTCAACAGTGGATTGAAGTCAACCTTGGATTGAGGTCAACCTTGGATTGAAGTCAACCTTGGATTATAGTCAACCTTGCTTAACATTCTACTATAGATTGATGTTCACCTCCACTTGAAGTCAACTATTGGATTGAAGTCAACCTTGTTAAAGGTCAACCTTAGTTTGAAGGTGACATTGCATTGAGGTCGAATTTGGATTGAAGTCAACTATGGATTGAAGTTAACCATGGATTGATGTCAACCTTAGATTGAAGTCAACATTATATTGAAGTCAACATTTGATTGAATTCAACTTTGCTTAAAAGTCAACCTTGGCTTGAATTCAACCTTGGATTGAGGTCAACCTTAAACTTAAAATTCATGCGTGGATTGAAGTCAACCTTACTTAAAAGTAAACTATGGATTGAAGAAAACCATGGTTTAAAGTCAACCTTAGCTTGAAGTCAACCATGGATTGAAGTCAACCTTGGATTGAAGTCAACATTGGATTGAAGTCGACCTTGGATTAAAATCAACATTGGATTGAGGTCAACTTTGGATTGAAGTGAACCTTGGATTGAAGTCAATCGTGGATTGACCTCAACCTTGGATTAAAGTCAACCTTGCATTGAAGTCAACAGTGGATTGTAGTCAACCTTGCTTAGCAGTCTATTATGGATTGATGTCAGTTGACCTTTGCTTGAAGTCAACCACTGGACTGAATTTAACCTTGCTAAAATTCAACCATTGGATTACAAGTCAACTATGAATTGAAGTCTACCATTGGATGGAAAGTCAACCTTTCTTTAGAGTCAATTATGGATTGAATTCAACCTTGCTTAAAATTTAATTACGGATTGAAGCCAACCATGGTTCAAATTCAATCAACCACTTTTAAAAACGTGGCTGTGGATTGAAGTCAACCATTGTTTGAAGGAAACCTTGGACATAAGTCAAACATGAATTGAAGTTATTAATATTAATATTATTAATATATTGAAGTTAACCATTGTAGTTACCCTTGTCTTGAAGTCAACATTTGATTGAAGTCAACCTTTATATCAACCTTGAAGTCAACCTTGGATTGAAGTCACCATGGATTGAAATAAACCTTGGATTGAGGTCAACCTTGGATTGAAGTCACCCATGGATTGATGTCTACCTTGGATTGAAGTCAATTATGGATTGAACTCAACCTTGAATTGAATTCATCTATGGATTAAATTCAACCATGGATTGAAGTAAATGTCGGGTTGAAGTCAACCATGGATTGAAGTCAATCATGGACTGAATTCACCATTGTATTGAAGTGAACTTTGGATAGAATTCAACCTTGACTAAAAGTCAACTATGGATTGAAGTCACGTATAGATTGAATTCAACCATGGATTGAAGTCAACCTTGAATTAAGTTCAATATTTGATTGAAGTGCACCTTGAAATCAACCTTGGATTGAATTCAATCATGGATTGAAGTAAACCTTGAAGTCAACCCCTAGAATTCAACCTTCAAGTGAACCTTGGATTGAAGGCACCCATAAATTGAAGTCAACCTTGGATTGAAGTCAACCTTTGATTAAATTCAACCTTATATTGAAGTCATTTGAATGGATTAAATTCAATCTCAACTTGGATTCAACCTTGGAGTGAAGTCAACCTTGCTTAAAAGGTAATTATGGATTGAAGTGAACCGTGGATGGAAGCCAACATTGCATTGAATCCAACTATGGATTGAAGCCAACCATGAATTGAAGTCAACTAGGGATTGTAGTCAACCATGGATTGAATTCAACCATGGATTGAAGTCAACTATGGATTGAAGACAACCATGGATTGAAGTCAACATTTACTTGCACTCAACCTTAGATTGAAGCCAGCCTTAATTAAAAGTGAACAATCGATTAAAGTCAAATATGGATTGAAGTCAACCTTGGATTGAAGTCGACCTTGCTTCAAATTCAACTATGGTTTGAAGTCAACCTTGGATTGTAGCCAATCTTCAATTAACGTTGACCTTGATTAAAACTCAACTATGGATTGAAGTTAGCCTTGGATATAAGGAAACCTTATATTGCAGTCAACCTTGGATTAAATTCAACCTTGGATAGTAGTTAACCTTGGATTGAATTCAACCTTAAAGTCAACCTTGGATTGAACTCAAACTTAAAGTCACCCTTAGATTGAAGTGCAACCATGGATTTAAGTCAACCTCGGATTGGAGTCAACCTTGGAGTGAAGTATACCTTTATTAAAATGAAACTATGGATTGAATTCAACCTTGGATCAACGTCAACCATTGGCTTGATTCAACCTTAGATTGAAGTCAACCTTACTTAGAATTCAACCATGGATTAAAGTCAACCTTGCTTAAAAGTTAACTATACATTGAATTCAACAATGGTTTAAAGTGAATCAACCACTTGTAAAAGTGCGGTTGTGGATTGATGTTAACCACAGTTCAAAGTCAAGATTGGATTGAAGTCCACCATGGATTGAAGTCATTAATGTTAATATTATAAATGGATTGAAGTCAACCATGGTTCAAAGTCAAGGTTGGACTGAAGTCCACCATGGATTTAAGTAATTAAGTTTAATATTATTAACGGATTGAAGTTAACCTTGGATTGAAGTCACCCATAGATTGAAGTCTACCTTTAAGTAAAACTTGGATTGAAGTCAACCTTGGATTGAATTCAACCATAAATTGAAGTCAATGCTCGATTGTAGTCAACCCTTGATTGAAGACACCCTTGACTTTAAGGAAACCATGGATTGTAGCCAACCATTGGACTGAAGTCAACCATGGATTGAAGTCAACATTGGATTGAATTCAACCTTGGAATGAAGTCAACCATGGATTGAAGTCAACCATGGATTGAAGTCAACCATGGATTGAAGTCAATGTTGTATTGTAGTCAACCCTTGATTGAAGTCACCCTTGGCTTTAAGTCAACCATGGATTGAAGTCACCCTTGCTTCAAAGTCAATATTTCTTAAAAGTTAACTATGGATAGAAGTTAACCTTGAATTGCAGTTGACCTTAGATTACAGTCGAGATTGGATTGCAGTCGAACTTGGATTGATGTTAACCATGAATTCAAGTCAACCATGAATTGAAGTCAACCTTGCTTCAAACTCAACTATGGATTGAACCGACCTTGAATTGAACTCAACCTTGCTTAAAATTCAACCTTTAAGTTGACATTTGATTGAAGTCAACCTTGTATTGAACACAACCATGGGTTGAAGACAACCTTTGATTGAAGTCAACCTTTCTTAAAAGTCAACTATGGATTTAAATCAACCTTGAATTGCATTCAACCTTGGATTGAAGTCAACCTTCCTTAAAAGTCAACCTAGCTTAAAAGGAAACTATGGATCGAAATCAAATATGGATTAAAGTCAACCTTGGATTGAAGACAACCTTGAATTGAAGTCCCTTGATTACAAGTCAATTATAGATTGTATCTTGGACTATTATTATCTATGAATTGACATCAACCATGGTTTATAGTCAACCTTGCTTAAAATTCAACTATGGTTTGAAGTCATGGTATAAATAATTGAACTTATATTATTATTTAATATTTATCTATTTATTTATATTATTTATTTTCTATGCTTTCATTTATAATAATAATAATTATTATTATTCTTCACCATTCCTTCTTGCTAACTAACAAGCCATATTCATTAATAATATGGCTTATATAGGTGGACTATATATATCAACTATTTTTAAATATATGATCATGATTGATATATGAATCATATATCAACCAATAAACATTTATATCTCATGATTGAACTGATTATCAAGATTGAGGAGAAGGTTACAAGTGTACAATGAGATGAATTTGATGGTCGTCGTATTTAGTTAATGTTAAATGCATAGTGATGAAGCTTACGAGGAGTGTTAACTGAAGTCTTAACCTACATTGCTGAATGGGTGGCAAAATCTGTAACTGTAATCTGTTTAAACCCGCCGCTCTTCATCTCCGTCTATTGAACCCGAATGAATAGGTACGAATGCAATGTCAACCGTATAAACAGGTCCGTTGGCAGTTACACATATACCTATGTGGCTTAACTGCAAATACATGCAGTTAGTAAGTGTCACTGAGAAGTTTAACCTACAACTTGCTTCCATCCATACGGTTCCTACTCTTATTATTTTTTATCCACTGCCACTTCCAGAGCTCGCATGTTAACCGATGTTGCTGGTGTACCGGAAAACCCTTCTGGAACTTTTGTTCATGGCCACTTTTGGACCATCATCAATTAAATATTTTATGCATGGCCCGTATTTGATGATATTTTTTAATATGTTACAAAGTACATACAATATGTATTTTTTAATAGTTCAACCATATTTCCTTTGAAATTTTATTGCTGCCCATGTATTCTTCTGGATTTTTATATCTACAAATATAGGTAATTTGGATGCTTAAATGACAAAAGAAGTGGAGGACAAGCCCGATGTGGATTTTCAGTTTGAAGACTATCTTTCTGTGATAACGAAGAAACTGGGGCAGGGGGTCTCATGGAGGAGCTCTGCAATGGCTTTTGTCTCCTCGTAGATCCACAGAGAGGCGTTATCCCATTAATAACATAAGATTTATTCTATGCTTTGTTCTCTTATTAAAAAAACGAGTTGCTATCTTCATGGGCTATCAATGCTCTGAAACGATATACCTTGAATGGATGATTTTAAAATTTCATTAATTATAAACATATAAACATTAAATTTTTATTTTTTATTGAAATTTAAATATTAATTTTTTAATTTTTTATATTGTTTTATGTATTTGTTGTTGAATTAGAAATAAATTTTTATATACTTGTTAATAAATTTAATTATGCTGTTAAATTTTTGTATTTTAAATAATATCGTCATTATTTTATTTTATGTATTTGTTGTTGAATTAGAAAAATTTCACAAACTCATAGTTTTGTTCTTAAGTATTTTTCAATTTTTAAAGATGATTTTTTGGTATGTTTAAATTTATTATAAAATATAGATCTTAAATATTAAAATAGTTTATTATAATTTTAAATTAAAGTTTAATATAATTTTTTAATAAATTTGATTGTCCTGATCTTATAATAATAATAAAATATTTAAAAACTTTATATGCAATCTTTGAATAAAAGTAATTATTATATATATGGATTATTATAATTTTATCTTTATTAATAAAGTGAATCAAATAGTAAAAAAAACTTAAGTCCTATAAAAGACTTAATATCAAGGGATATTTGTTATATTTTTTTAGTAATAGTTTATTTAAATATGAACAAAAGAAAAGTTCCCAGTAAGAGATACACAAAAGCATAAAATACATATATATGTTCTCAAAACCAGAATCAATACATATACTGATCCTCCAGAACTTCCACCAACTCATCTAATATATCCTTCGCTACCTTCATGTGCCTCTTTTGAGAGTGCATTGGTAGATATATTCAAAATAATTTTTTTTGAAAAGTTTGGTTTTTTCTTTGATCCTACAGCACCACTACCACTATATAAAGACACATTCATCTCATAATCACCTTTTGCCCAAAATTTAAAAAATAAAGTGATTAAGTATTCATATATATAAAGTCTACATGAATTACATGGGATCTATATATTCAATTTTGATTGATATTGTAATATCTATTTTAAAAAATTTATACATTGAAGAATATTTAACTACAAACTATAAATTTATAATAATAAATTAATAATTATAATGACTTATCTTCAAAATATTAATAAATTAATAATTATAATGACTTATTTTCAAAATATTAATAAATTAATACTTTTTATTTAATACATAATAATTAATTAATAATAATTTGATTTAATATTTTTATATTATGATATATTAATGAAAGATATATTTATATGTAATAATATTTTAAAATTATTTAAAAAATATTAATAAAAAATATTTTTAAATTAATATAATATAATAATTAATTACAAAAGACGTTACCATGAAATTATAATAACATATCATAATTTAATTAATAATTACCAATTTTTCAAGTGATTAAGAGATGGCTAAAATTTATCATGATTTTTTATTTCTTTTAGTTGTTAATAGTTCTTTTATAATTTAAACCATTTATATTTTAGATGTCGTTTTAAGTATTTTCTGGATTAAAAGTTAATCATGATAAAAATCAAAGTCAAATAAGGTTGACAATTGTTATTGTCTAAATTTATTTTAATATAGATATCTTAAATATTAAAATAGTAAATATTATAATTTTAAATTAAAATTTAATATATTTTTTTTATAAATTTGATTGTAATGTTCTTATAATAATAATAAAATGTTAAAAATATTAAAAAGCATTATATATATGTGTGTGCATGCCTGCAATCTTTGAATAAAATTAATTATTATGTATATGGATTATTCAATTCATTTTATATAACTACTATGTGGAATTAAATATAAAATGTGGAACTAAATATGAAATTTAATGTATTATCATTAATTATAATAATATATTATAATTTTTTAAATAAATTTTCAATTGATTGAGAGATAAAATTCAATTATCATGGTTTTTATTTATTTTAGTTGTTAATAGTTTTTTATAATTTAAATAATTTATATCTTAAGTAGTTGCTTTAAGTATTTTCTAGACTAAAGGTCAACCATGGTAAAAACCAAAGTCAATCAAGGTTGACCTTATGTAAAACATCATCAAATAATATACAAAACGTGCATAATAAAAAATTTAACCATGTTAAATAAAGTTAACGGTGGTTGAGCATAGTCAACTATGGTTCATTGAAGTTAACCATGGTTGAGCATAGTCAATTGTGGTTCATTGAAGTCAACCATGGTTATCCAAAGTCAAACAAAGTTAACAAAATTCAATCATAGTTAACTAAATTCAACCATGTTCAAACAATATTAATCCATGATTACCCATGGTTCAACATAGTCAACCATGCTATAATAACCTTCATCAATTATGGTCTTATTCTAATATAGATATCTTAAATATTAAAATAGTTTATTATAATTTTAAATTAAAATTTAATATATTTTTTTATAAATTTGATTGTAGAGGTCTTATAATAATAGAATATTTATGAATAAAATTAGTTATTGTGTATATGGATTATTATGGTCTTATCTTCAATAATAATCAGTTTTTAAACATGAAACCCTTCAATTCAGTTCATATAATTACTATGTGGAATTAAATATTAAATGTGGAATCAAATATGAAATTTAATGTCTTATCATTAAATTATAATAACATATTATAATTTTATTAATAATTTTTCAAGTGATTGAGAGATGGCTAAAATTTCATTATCATGGTTTTTATTTATTTTAGTTGTTAATAGTTTTTTATAATTTAAACAATTTATAAGTAGTTGCTTTAAGTATTTTCTAGACTAAAAGTAAACCATGGTAAAAACCAAAGTCAAACAAGGTTGACCTTAAGCAAACCATTATCAAATAAGATACAAAACATGCATAATAAAAAGTCATTGAAGTACCATGGTTGTTGATAGTCAACTGTGGTTCATTGAAGTCAACCATGGTTATCCAAAGTCAAACATAGTTAACAAAAGTCAATCATGGTTAACTAAAGTCAACAATGTTCAAACGATAGTCATCCATGATTACCCATGGTTCAACATAGTCAACCATGTTAAATATCGTAACCTTCATTAATTATGGTCAAACCATAGTCAACCATGGTAATCATAGACAACCATGGTAAACGATAGTCCATCATAATAAGGACAAAGACCAAGGAAAGGATTGTAATGTCCCCATTCAAATAAATTCATAATAGGGAAATTCCATCAATCCTACTAGTTCCCTAGGTTGGATGGAGACATGAGGATTTGCAATAAGGGAGCTAATAAATGGTGTTTGGACATTAGAATGGAATAAATATTTAATAAATGATCTAAATAAATAAATACAAGAGAAAATCAAAGTGGCAATTGATCATGAAGACACATGGAGGATGTGGGACCCACATAAAGCTAGATTCATCATGCCACATGGCATTCTATCCTCACCCATTTGAATCCAAAGGTGGAGTCTAATGGTCTTGGGTAGTTGGAAGGTCAATATACTTGGCATGACTCATTGCAGGTAGAATTGGAGTGGAAGAGTAACTCCCATGGAAGAGGAAGAGGCATTTTGGAGCTAGTGGGACACTTGGACTAGATTCCTTAGCTCTATGACAACAATTATGAAGATGTTATGACACCTATGACACAAATCAGACCTGAATCCTGACATATGACTTAAATGACATTTCAGGGCTAAAAATAGGCTCTAAGAGGGCGCTCAAGGGAGTTAGGGAAGCCAAAGGGACACCTATTTGAATTTGGTGGAAGAGAAGGCTAGAATCGGAGGGACAAGTGGCACACATTGGAATCTCTTCCCAACTTGAGTTGGCATGAATCCCTTGGAAGGAATTCGATCCAAGGAGGACCTTAGAAGTTTATAAAATACAATAAAAAAGAGGAAGGATGGTTTTTGATCATTTTTAGAATTTTCATTTGTGAAGAGAGCTAGTGGAGTGCTTCTCTACTTGCCTTAGCCAATTTCGAGGGTGAAAGATTTCCATCCTAGTTGGTAGTGAGAAAGGCCAATCAGACATTTCATGAGAGCTTCAATGGAGTCTTTATTTGCAGATGTAAGCTATAGGGCAGCTCATGATCACTCTTAGTGCAGCTCATTCCTCCAACCATTTCCAGTTTGCTTGGCATATTCATGATCCTTGAGGAGAGGCGCATTGGGTGAGATATTGTTCTCTTTGGGGCAGCTTCTAATGCCCCATTTCTTTTGTCATATAATTTAAATTCTCTATTCTTCATGTTCAGAATTGTACCAAGTCGAGAATGCAAGTGGAATGATGTAAAACTGATTATTAATGAGCAAATGGTGCCTATTTCCCCACTATGTTGATGTATGCCAATAATATGTTGATGTATTCGAATGGACCAGTGAACTATTGATGGATTAATGATGTATGGATTGTTATTTATCTATTCTACAAGTTTCATGTCCAGTGCATAAGCTTTGGGAGTCATATTGTTCATTTTTAAAGCATTTGGAGAAAATTGCCTATCATTTCCCCCAAGGTCGAAACTAGTATTTTGCTTCTGATTTGGAGAGGGTTATAGCAGAGTTAATTGACTAAATAAACGTTCATATGAATCCTTAATAATGTCCCCTAAACATCCCCTGCTCCTATCCTGAAATAATGTCCCCTAAACATCCCCTGCTCCTATCTTGACTGAATAAACATGCATATGAGTCCTTAATAATGTCCCCTAAACATCCCCTGCTCCTATCCTGAAATTCGAAAAGATCCAACAGCCCTTGGAGAGCCATTTTCAGCATCTACCCAGGGGAGATTTGAACCCCAAATTGTTAGTGAGGTTCCCTATATTGGCCAGAATTAAAAGAGGATTTGCAGAAGTATTTTAAAGGTCCAAAAGCATCCCTAAACCTCATATTTATGTTCTAACATCATAAATACACCTTCTCAAAATATTTGGGAGCAATTGGAGCAATTTGGAGACCAAGATATCATAACTAGTCAAAGGTCAAACTAGGGAAAAAAATTGAAATTTTCACTATTTCATAAAAACCAAAAAAGGGACATTATAAGGATTAAGAATGGTAAAACCCAAAGTCAAACATGGTTTTCTAAAGTCAACCATCGTCAAATAAGATAGAAAACATGTAGAATCATTAAAGGCAACTATGGTAAATAAATCCAACCATGGTTAAGCATAGTCAAATATGGTTTATTAAAGTCAACCACAGTTATCCAAAGTCAAATATGGTTAACCAAAATCAACCATGGTTAACTAAAAGTTAACCATGTTCAAACAATAGTAATCCTTGATTACCCATGGTTCAACATAGTAACCATGCTAAATATAGTCAACCTTCATCAACCATGGTAAACATAGCCAACCATAGTAAATGATAGCCAATCATGATTAACTATGGTCAAACTTAGTCAATAGTGGTAAATATAGTCAACGATGGTAAATAAAGACAACCATGGTTAAGCATAGTTAACTATGATTCATTAAAGTTAAACGATGGTTAACCAAAGTCAAACACAATTAACCAAAAGATGGTTATGTAAGATTGCGATAGTGATCACAGATTGTATCGCATTGTAACAATGCCCAAGACGGTTCTCTTGCAAGAGAACCGTCTAACTTTTTGGTGATTACGATATACCTAATGTGTTTGCGATTTATATGCTACTCATGTTAAACATCCAACAACCGTTTATGGCGAAAATCATCATGAACATAAACACATTACAAAAATTGTTACTTCTTATTTCAGACATAGAACCGTTCCTCTAATTGCTCGTGAAGTTGCTCGAGTACTCCCTCGCCCCACTGTAGTTTTTGACACCCATGAGCATCGAGCCATTCCAGCCACATCACATGTTGGACACCGGGCACCTTTTCTAACTCAATGCATTCATGAAGAACCAGTCCTCTAAAGTTGCTCCAACCCTTGTATTCTCTTGAGCTTGTAACACCTATCAACACACAGGACCTCCAAAGATATCCATGTTTCAAGATTTGGCAGTTCCTCTATTTTATGACAACCAATAATGTCCAGACGTTGAATTTTTTGAAGACCGAGAAGCCCTCCTATTTGCCTCAATCCATTACAATGAAGCAAAAAGAGAGATTGTAGTGTGGCCGGCAACATTCCCAACTCCTCCAGATTATTACAAGATTCGATCGTGAGCTGTCGAAGGTTGGGACAAACACCTTCTGGAAAGGATAACTCCGATATATCTGTTTGTAACAGCTGTAACTGCTTCAGCCGTAACATGCATTTCACCTCACTCACCATTTGAATTGGCAGTTGACTTATCGGACACTTGTCTACCTCTAAAATCTCGAGCTGGTTCATCTTCGTAAGGTCTGGGAAGTGTCGTATGCCACAAGCCAATAAATTCAACTCAGTCAACTGAGTAAGCAGTCCAAAAGAATCAGGCAACCGAACCAGTTCTGGGCAATCACAAATCTGTAAATTCTTCAAGCTCTTCAGGTCTCCTATCGAAGGGGGCAGCACTTCCAAGAAATTACTACCCAACTTTAGGACTTCTGAACTGCTAAGGTATCCAATACTGCTCGACAATTCTTTGAAGTTCATTTCATACAAATATAATTTTTCCAAGGACCGTTGCTGGGCGAGCTGGGGAGGCAATTTTGTCACTTTGGTACAACTTCAAAGATCTAAGTATTCCAGCGTGCGAATATTTTCCAATGTATTGTGGAAGATGATCAAATCGCGACAACCCCTGAGAGATAGATGTTTGAGTCGAGTAAAATTCCCAAAAGAAATGGGAAGCATCAACAAAGTGGATGCGCCTTCTAAATCCTCATGCTCTAGGTTTGTTAACTTTCCCAAGGAGCCAGGCAGCGACATCATTCTAGAGCAGCCTCTTATCTCTAAGAATTTCAAAGAGCACAAACTACAAATTTCTTCGGGCAAAGTAGTTATTGCGAGCGCTTCATAACGCACCATGATCTTTTCGAGGTACATCAAGTTCCCTATAGATTTTGGAAACTCTGACAGGGGAGCCTGGATGTTCATCTCTCGCAATAGGAAAGGCACTTGCAATTTTAACGTTTCATTTCAGGTACAAGGAGATGTATATGACGATTGTCGTTATGAAAGATGAAAAGAAATGACAGAAGAATAAGAAATATATATTTGCGTACTTGAGATTCATGTGGCCACAGTGTGTTCATTCTTGTCCCGACCACTTCTAACACTCTTAAATGGTCCATTGTAATCCAGGAAGGCAAGGAAGAGTAGGGACACTTATACCAACGGAGCCATGTGAGACATTGTGACTCCGTTCTCCTCAATATGCGTTCTAAATAACAATCTTCAACTGCAGCAAGTTGCAAATTCTGAATACCACGAAAACGAACGAGATGCCTCCACTTCCCGACCATCTCATCATGCCATCGTTTGTGCCATGACATTTCGGAACTGATTCTCATGTCCCCAAACTAAGGGGGTCTAACCATGACAATTCCTCGAACTTCTGTTACTACCTGTTCATTCAATAAAACTATGATAAAATTATTATAAACAGAGGAGGAATATACATTATAAGATTTGTATTTAACAATTTTTATTTTTTTAAAATTAGTATTGAACTGATTACTTAACAATACACTGGTAAACATAAACTAACACAGCTATTTAACTTGTGGTTAGTAAACATAAACTAGCACAACCACGTAACTTGTGGCCTATGTTACCAGAAACAAAAACTGGAAAACTGGAAACTGAATGAAAAACTTAAATGAAATGAGAAACGGAATTTGGAAGAGAGAGAAAAAACAACATTATTGAATAAGAGGATGAATCTTGACAATTTGTAGGTAGAAGATAAATCCAGGTAGAAGAAGAGAAGTAGAGCAATTTGAAAATGAAGCATTAAACTCCCAAAATCTTATTTCTCATAATAAATTATAGGGCACCCTTCCTGCTAACTAACTCAATTACTCTACCAATTATAGGATGCGTCATTTACATAAAACCTAATGTAAGCAGTCATTGGATCTTCACATAAAACCTAAATATTGCATAATGTTGCCAATTGAACTAGTGTTAAATGTTAAGAGCAAGTATCAATTAAAACTAGTACATGTTTTATCATTACATGATCTCTCTTCTTACTAAATTGTCATTGAATATCTTAAAGAAAACCTAATTTTTATCATAAAGTATTTGTACCTAGACTGACATTGACACCATGTTGACATGGTATTCAAGTTAGGGTTTGTCTTACGGTGGAGCGTTAGACTCATTTAGAATGTCCTGCATATAGTCCTGTAATTGTGTTTAGGAGCTACAGGATTTATTCATAAGATCATTCTATTGTACAGGTTTCTATATAGCCACAAATATGTACAGGAGCTATTCTTAGCCTGCACCAACCAAGAAATAACTAGCTGTGTAGGGTTAAATAAGCGTAAGTACACCTAATGATCATAATACGGGTAACTCCTCAGATGCGGCCACTAAGATGTACAAAGCTATTATAAAAGTATATGTACATATAATACAGATAACTCTCGAGTGGACATCTAAATGTCAAGTAGCTAGTATGAGCGGCCAAGTAATAGCAACTTGCACGAGGTGAGACAGCCTACTTGTACACACCAATTCCACCAATTCTGGATAAAATTGGATAAAATAGAAGTTGTAACATATTGAAACTACCACATTAATTTAAAAAAAAACAAAAAACGGTCCTTAGAAAGGATGAAAAACGAACATCATTTCGTAAGAAACTGATTTACAGCGGAAGAAACCAAAACAACAGTAGAAAATGGTGTTTCTTGTCAGGTTTTTGTTTCTTAACCGTTTTTGCAGGGAAATGGTAACACAGCTTGTGGCCAGTGAACATCCATAGATCACAAGTTAAGTACCATGAATAAGTTATCTATTACTTGTTCTCTATGTTTTTAGTTGTAATCATTTGTTATCTATGCCTTAACTAGTTGTTACTTTCTTTAGTTAAATGGGTTGTTTATCACTACAGCCTACAGGTTATCTATGCAATAGTAAGAGTTATCCAATATACAATATTATTAGCTATGACTTATTTTTTGTATTTTTTTTAATAATTCTTTATTTCGAATTTTGAACAAAAACCATAAAATCAATCTATACAATACACTTCTCCCATCCTCCTTCAATCTAGTAAAAGCATAGATAGTAATCCATCCCAAATTCTAAGATATATACACTTATAGGTATAAATATTTAAACATATATATATATTCAAATTTTTAATGAAATTTTAGATTAAAAAACAAAAACTTTAGTACTGAAAAATTAGATTACATGGTCAATGAATAATATCTCAATGATTAACATATTAAGGTATGCCATTTCAGGGATTCTTTTATTTAAAAAAAAAGAAGAAGTTATAAACATGTAAAAGATTTGAACATACTGCTGGATTTAAAATCCATGATTGAAGCACTTACGCGTGATGATTTCACCAACAAATCATCAATGTTGTTGGTTGTTTGATGCCAAAGACGACGGGGTAGCAATGCTTCCTATGCAATACTCCTTCCCAGATGTATAAGATGATCGTGCATTTTTATCTTATTTTCATTTTCACTGTCTACCTCCAAGAGACACCTGTTCTCCAACTTTCGAACCCCAACAAAACCCCATATTCTTATTGCCGCATCTCTGTCTTCTCCCATGAAAAAGCAGGCAATATCCAAGAATATTTTTTGTTCCTGTGAACTGAGTGAATCATAACTTACTCTAAGTCTCGCTTGTATCTTTGCAGGTAAGTAAGAAGTGCCAAGTTGATTCAATTGATCTAACCAGAAAGATTTATTTTCTCCACAAACAAGCGCCCCAAGCACTTTCAATGATAAGGGCAATCCACAGTAGCATGTCAAAAACCGATCTACAAGGTATGCAAAACCTGGTAGTGGATCTGGGCGATGGAAGGCATGGAAATTAAAGAGCTCTCAGGAATGTCGTTTATTCAACCCCACGAGCGTATAAATCGATGACTCAATGACTCCTGAGCTTATGAGCACATGCTTGTCTCGAGAGGTAACCACAATCAAGCTATCCTTATTGAGGACATTCTTAATTGGCAAGAATGCATCCAGTTGATCCATATGATCTACATCATCTAGCACTATCAGAGCGTCACAGGATAAGAGATGCTGTTTAAGTTTCTCTATACCTTGGTCACGATTTTCAATTTTTACATCTGTATGTCTTACGTCCTTAATAAGATTACTTTGCAAATAATTGATTGAGACTCTAGCTATATTTTCTCGTATATCAAATAAAAAGGAGCACCCGCTGTAATACGATCTCTTACTGTTGAAAAAATGTTTGGCTAGTGTCGTTTTCCCAACTCCACCTGCACCAACGATGCCCACAACCTTAGCCTCCTTGCCCTTGCCCTTGCCCTTGCCCACAACCTTAGCTTCAAGCTTGCGTTTCTCGAGTTGCGATAGCTGCACTGTCTTTTCAAAATCTTGTAATTTTCCCTCTAAACCAGTGGGATATTTTGCTACATACAAAGGGGGTTTTGGAAGATGTTTCGATACGCTCTGCACGATCTTATCCAAGATCAACTCTGTCTCATCGTCCCTGCATAATATTCATAAAATAAGCAGTCAGAAACTGCACCTACGTAAATCAATCCAAGAAATTGAAAATTAAGAGGGATTGGAAGGAACACTGCCAGATACAGCTCACCCATGCAACTCGAAACCGCTTATACCCGCTACAAGATGGAGTGCATCTCTCCAATTGTGAATAGTGGCAGATGTATAGCGTTGCTTCTGCTGCTTGTGCTTCCGCAGGGCTTTAGCATACGCTCCATTGAAAGCGATGCCCGTCCACCAGACCACTTTAGGCTTAACGTTGTAAAAGACAGGGATTATAGTAGCCCCAGAATTCACCATGAGAACCAGCTCATTCAGGCACCATTCCGAATCCGCATAAGTGGGAGAGAAAATATCTATATGCAAAGAAGTTGTTTGAATGGCTGCTTCTATTTGAGAAATAATGTTTTGTCCCGCCACCATTTCAGGCTTGTCCAGAAATACTGTCCATCCACACGAAACAAGATGTTTGTAGAGATACTGGGCGAAGGTGTTTTTGACATCAGGTCCCCGATGGTTTATAAAAACGTCATATCGGGGATGCGGACGTAGTATTGGAGGAGGAAGCCATTGAAAGATAGGAAGGACAGAGCTAAGTATACAAGATGAAACAAGGCAGGATGGATATTGCGTCGAAACTGCAAGGTAGGCTTTAAAGATACGCTCGCTCAATGATCCAATTAAAACCTGTGATATGATAAAATACAAACAATAGTTGTGATTGATTTCCTTTAGTTGCTATCGTCCACCATTACTTCTTATTGATTTCCCTTAACTGCTGACCTGCGCTGTGCATTGACCGAGTTCGAACCAATGCTTTTTCTCCGCGATAGAGAGACATAATATAATTCACAACTCTCATCCTGGGAAAATTCATTACATAATATATAATTCCAAGAATATACTACGAATAACCGTCACAAAAATATAATATCAGTGATCTTGCGGACTTTGTGATATATGGAAAAGCATTACATTCCAAGAGTATACTACGAATACTATAATGTCAGTGATATTGTGGACTTTGTGATATATGAAATTTTTTATTTTTTAATTTGTCGTTCCAAAACCTGCAAAACACGCATTCGAGGTTTCTGTCATAGTGTGCTCATCGCGAAATGGAAAAATAGCTTGTCTGAATAAAAGGCCGTTAAAATATTTGCATTCGTCGAAGGCACTATGACAGCTTGTACATTGTCAAACGTAGACGTGGGGTCCATGATGACAAGGAGATGCCCTCCGTTTGTCATGGGACTTGTCATGTGGACTTTTTTCTTTTCTTTTCTAAAATGGCAGGTTCTTAGATGAATAGGTTCTGGGTTTTCATCTATACCTGGTACTGCACAAAATAAATCAGCAACTGGAATTGGAGCTACGACTTAAACTCCTGCTTTTACCCCCAATATGGAGGGTCTTCGTCTAGGGAACGAGATGGAAGGGATGCCGCAGGTAATGGATTTGGATTTGGATAAGTAACTGATGCTTCTGTCTTTGTTATTGGGTCTGTGGTTGGGACTGGGTCTCGCTCTGGGTATGGATCAATCTTTCGTAAAATTGTTGTTTTTTAATGTTTTGGATCATGTAATTTTTTTTTTTCTTTTTCTGAAATTATTATTTTTATGGATTAAATAGAAAAAGAATTTTGAAATTATTTTTCAATAGGATATGTTATGAACATAATTATTCAACTTTTATATGAGTTAAGAGTTGTGGATGCATTAGCTACCAGTTATTTTTTATATTCTTGTTTTTTTATAATTGTTTATTTAGAATTTTGAGAACAAGTAACACTTAACTTATTAGTAGTGCTTAAAATCAATCTAGATAATACACTTGTCTCATCCACTTATAATCTAGAATAAACATAAATTATAAGATATACCCTTTCTTCATTTCAAATAAGTTGTATCTTGTTCGAGCTAATGAATAGGGCTAGGGTGAAAATGATAGAAGCCAATAAAAAACCGAAATAACTAATTATAGTTATATAAATGTAAGTAGTAATAAAATTTAATAACTACGAAATGAATAAAAAACTATATTCACCTTAAAACTAATAATAAAATTTAATAAGTACAAAATCCAAAAACACTTCGACTCATGCCACATAATCACCCATTCAGCCATTGAAAAAAAGGTCACAAAACCTCCTTCGATACAAAGCAAACAAGTGCTACAGAGTAGTGAATACCAGCATATGTACAGGTTTGACGTAGTTTGCAAAATTTTGTAGTTATTTTTATTGTATGTTCCTAATAATTTTGCAAAATCAAATTCATTGCTTGTTTCGAACAGGTTTTGAAAGTAGATTTAACGTAGTTTGCAAAATTTTGTCATTATTTTTAGTCACAGGTTCCAAACAATTTTGGAAAATAAAATTCGTTGTTTGTTTTGAACAGGTTTAGAAAATGGAAAAGAGATATAATATATTTAATTATTGAAAAATTCCTAATGGAAAAATAACTCTACAATTATTTGCAAAACCAAATTCGTTGTTTGTTTTGAACAGGTTTTGAAAAATGGAAAAGAGATATAATATATTTAATTATAGAAAAATTCTTAGTGGCAAAATAACTCTACAAAATCAGATTAGATGCTTGTTTTAAATTAATTTTGAAAATGAAATAGAGATATATTATATATATTTTTCAGACAAGCTCTTCAATGGGAAAAAACTTTGCAAAATCAAATTGATTGCTTAAGTCTCCAAAATCAGATTGGCCGAAATATTTAGGTTAGATTAGTTGAACCACTTTAAAAATATGTTTGAGGTATTCTCATTTTAATAAATTATTATAGGTTTATATATATATATATATTCAGCTGTGAGGATAAGAAGAGGGCAGAGCCGAATGGGGCGGGGCTCGGTGGTGAAGGATGCAAAGGAGTGGGCAAAGGTCGGTGCGAAGGTCTGAAGGAGGTACGTGGTTTTTTTTAATCTTTGCAGAAATCATGAGATCAGGTAGGCGATGCGTACTTCATGCTGCATCGGTAAAAAGTTCAGTCTGTAGGCCATCTTTTTTGGATACGGAGAAGGTCCGTCTTTGCAATCATGCAGATGGAGGATGTGGATTACGAACCTGCAGGCAGCTCCCAGCTCCACTCTATTTTCTGCTCAGATGAGGAGGTCATCTTGGGAGCAAGGATGACGTGAGTGCTGAGGTGGAGGACGTTCGGTGTTACAATCCACCCAAGGTTATTATTAATAACACACATGCTGAGGTAATTCACGATTATGTTAGAACTGCAAGGAACGTGCAGAAACAATGCATATGCATTAAACCAAAAAAAGGTGGCACAGAGTTGATCAGGGGTAAGTATATACAGATCGAAGAAATCCCAAGTTACCTATCACAAGCATTAATAGAAAGATTTTGTGGAAAGGTGGTGGGTAGAGAAGCTCTACAGTGTTGGATAGACTCAAACTAGAAAGCTTTTCTGGGTTATTCACCAGAATTTCACGTTCTACCAAGAGGTTGGTTCCTGCTAAAACTACGTACGAAGGAAGACAGGGCGAAAATGTTAACTCATGACTGGAAATGGGGCCCCTCTGGTTTGATTTTACAAAGGTGGAGAGTAGATTTTAATGCGAAAATGGAACCCCGCAACCTGCAGCAGGTTTGGGTAATTTTACCAAGTTTTCCAATGGTCTTTTGGCAGGAGAATTTGTTGAAGGAAATCGGGAACAAGTTAGGGAGGTTTGTTTCTTTAGAACAAGATTGGGAATCCAAGATTGATAGAAGGTGCGTTCGTATTCTGGTGGAAATGAACCTAAGAGATTCTTGGTTGTGGAGCCAGCTCTTCCAGTCTCATAGATGATATTGTCTCAGTTGTGCATCCTGGAGGACTGTACACCCATTTTGCATTTTTAGGGGTTGGGGCTGTTTTCGCTAGCTATTTTGCGGGCCCATGGTTTTGGGTATCCCGTGGTATTTTCCCATTGTATTTCTCCTATAAAAGAAAGCCATTGTAATACGGCTAGGGGGATGTATTAGGTTTTATGCATTGTAAAGATCTCTGAGATCAGAGAGAGACTGTGAGATAGTGAAGAGGAAGTGCAGCGGCTGTGCTGCAGGTTGTATCCATTCACTTTGCTGGACGGTATAATATAAAGGACTGGCAACTTCAGTGTGGACGTAGCCCAAGTTGGGTGAACCACGATATATCTGTGTCTCTCTTGTAATGTGTATGTGTGATTATATTTGCATTTTTGTTTATTGTTATTGCTCTACGATCCTATTTTTCTAACAATTGGTATCAGAACCAAAGGTCTATTTGGCAGAGAAACCCGCAGGAAGCTAGGGTTTCTCGTTCGAGTGGGAGTAATGGCAGAAGAAGGAAAGTTTAAGGTCGAGAAGTTTAACAGCCAAAAATTTCAATTATGGAAGATGCAAATGGAGGACTAACTGTACCAGAAGGATCTATTCCTACCGTTGGGAGGAAGAGCAAAGCAGCCGGTGGCTATGAAGGATGAAGAATGGGAGGTTCTTTATAGAAAGGCTCTGGGAACAATACGGTTGAGCCTGGCTTCGTCGATGGGTCAGTGCAAGCTAATGAGGGTCACTTTTGGCGCGTTAGATGCAATGGAAAACTGAAAAAGCAGGCATCCCTCAACTTACTTGAATTTTTTGAGCTACTTACGCAAAATATCTTGCATTGAGTAAAAAAGATGAAATGTAGGAAATTGAATCACATTTATGAATATATAACTTTTATGTATTGAAAATTTGCATAGCTATGTCAAGTTTCATTTTTCCTAACAGACACTTTTTATTTTTCAGGCAAATGATAAGGTATATGTTTTTGTGGGTAGAGCCTTTGAGGGCCTAAATGATGGAATCAAGCTACAAAAATCGGCATGCATGTAGAGAACACATAGCACTTGTGCGCCATTATTTTTCGAAAATTAAATTAGTAATTTTATAATTTTTTTATAATTGTCTAAGTGATCAAACCTCGAAAATAGTACCTCTTTTGTGGGTAGAGCCTTTGAAGGTCTTAATGCAAAAATCTTGAAATGGGTTTTTCATAGAGTGTGGAGGTTAGTGTCCTCTTGTGCACCATACAATTTTTTTTTGAAATGATTGAGAATTGAAAAAGTTATGGAAGAAACACTAATAGTGTGTTTCACGAGTTAAGGAGGTAGGACAGAAAAGAAATTGAAAGAAAATAGGAAAAATTAATATTTCAAAATAAAAGTTACATATTTGGAATATGCAGAAAAAATGCTATTTGTGTCTAAGATTTCGTCAAAAATGACTCTGTGTAGCATATTGTAACGAGTGGCTAGGCACAGGCTTCTCTAGAAACTGGAAGAAATACCCAATTAGCTTTGGTTTTTCATTAACATAGCACAGGTTTGGAATTACCGAAGCAAACTCCAAAGCATACACATAGGATTATTGTTGACATGTGAGCATGTGACTTGGCCTGTTTAAATTCAAAAATATTGCCGCGCTTTTAGATGTACATAACGCGTACGCATTATATAACTACATAACGTGTGCGCGTTATATAACTACTTAACGCGTACGCGTTATATTACTACATAACACGTACGCGTTATATAGTTAAAAAACGCGCTCGCGTTATGCAAATCATAAAATACATGTTTAATACTTGAGAAAGAGGGGGTGTGGAAGACTCATGGGAATTTTTGTTTAATATTTGAGAAGGGGTGGGGAAGGGTCAAGGGAATCTATGGTTAATATTTAATAAGGGTGGGGAAGGGTCAAGGGAATCTATGGTTAATATTTAATAGGGGTGGGAAAGGGTCAAGGGCTTAAAAGGATGTTGGAAGCTTGAGTGGGGAGAGATGAAGGGAATGAGAACATGATGGGCTACAGGGGGTGAAGGGAAGTGGAGCTTGAGAGAACTATTAGGAGTAGAATAGGTTCTGAAGAGGTATAGGGTTAGATGTTGAAAGTGAGACTTGAGTGACAAGGGGAAATGGATGGAGGCAAGGGGGATGTGAGAGAGAAATAAAGAATACAAGGGGGGGGAGACATAGAGCGAGGGAGGGAGAGGGACAATGGGGAGGAATGGATTTGGAGGGAGTGAGAGATAGATGGGGATAGAACGAAATAAGAGATAGGAAGGGAGGGACAAAAGGTTTTGGTGGGAGACATGTAGGGAGTGGTGGCGATGGAGAGAGAGAGAGAGAGAGAGAGAGTATGAGAGGAGGGGGAAGGGACATAAAGTGTGTGAGAGAGAGGGAGTGATGGAGATATTGGGATAGGTTGAGGGAAAGATAACATGAGGGAGGGATAGAAGGTGAGAGACAGGCGATGAGAGAGGGAGGGAGAGAAGGTAGGGTGAGGGATGGAGGGAGAAAGGTGGAGATAGATATGGATGGAGGGGGGATGGGTTTGAGAATGGAAAGTTACATAATGTGTGTGTATGTGTGTGTGTTTGAGAGAGAGAGAGAGAGAGAGAGAGAGAGAGAGATTGATGGTTGGGGAGAGAGAGACTAGAGGGAGTTGTGAGCATCATATTCTCCATCAACATCATATTCTTCATCATCATCATCTTCATGACCATCATCATCATCATCAACATCTTCATCATCATCACCATCATCATCATCATCGTCATATTCCTCATCAAATCAACATCTCCATCATCATTATCATCATCTTCTAAACATCATCATGATCATCATCTAAACATCACCATCACTATCATCATCAACATCTTCATCATCATCACCATCACTATCATCATCAAAATCTTCATCGTCATCACCATCACCATCACCATCACCATATTCATCATCATTGTCATCTCTAAGTTCCCCATCAACATCAACATCTTCATCATCATCATCTTCTTCATCATCATCATCTTCATCACCATCATCATCATCATCAACATCTTCATCATCATCACCATCATCATCATCATCATCATCATCATCATCTTCCTTGAATCAGATCAACATCTCCATCATGTCACCATCATCTTCTTCATCATCATCATCATCATCTAAACATCACCATCACCATCACCATCATCATCAACATCTTCATCATCATTACCATCACCATCATCATCAACATCTTCATCGTCATCACCATCATCATCATCATCATTGGAATTTGTAGGTTCCTCATCAACATCTCCATCATCATCATCTTCTCCATCATCATCATCTTCATCACCATCATCATCAGCATCAACATCTTCATCATCATCACCATAATCATCATCTTCATCGTCATCAGGTCAACATCTCCATCATCATCATCTTCTCCATCATCTTCACCATCATCATCATCATCATCATCATCTTCATCGCCATCTCCATCATCTTCAACATCTCCATCATCATCACCATCACCATCATCATCATCTTCATGACCATAAACATCTTCATCATCATTGTCATCTCCCCCTTCCTCATCAACATCTCCATCATCATCATCGTCATCATCATCATCATCATCATCACCATCTGAACATCACCATCACCATCATCGTCAACATCTTCATCATCATCAGCATTAGCATCATCATCAAAATATTCATCGTCATCACCATCACCATCTTCATCATCATTGTCATCTCTAGGTTCCCCATCAACACATCTCCATCATCATCATCTTCTTCATCATCATCATCTTCATCACCATCATCATCATCATCAACATCTTCATCATCATCACCATCATTATCATCATCTTCCTCATCAGATCAACATCTCCATCATGTCACCATCATCTTCATCTTCATCATCATCATCATCATCATCATCATCATCATCATTACCAGCACCATCATCAAAAACATCTTCATCGTCATCACCATCATCATTGGCATCTGTAGGTTCCTCATCAACATCTCCATCATCATCATCTTCATCACTATCATCATCATCATCATTGGCATCTGCAGGTTCCTCATCAACATATCCATCATCGTCATTTTCTCCATCATCATCACCATCATCACCATCATGATCTTCTGAACATCATCATGATCATCATCTAAACATCACCATCACCATCACCGTCAACATCTTAATCATCATCGCCATCAGCATCATCATCAAAATCTTCATCGTCATCACCATCACCATCACCATCACCATCACCATCTTCATCATCATTGTCATCTCTAGGTTCCCCATCAACACAACATCTCCATCATCATCATCTTCTTCATCATCATCATCTTCATCACCATCATCATCATCATCAACATCTTCATCATCATCACCATCATCATCATCATCATCTTCCTCATCAAATCAACATCTCCATCATGTCACCATCATCTTCATCATCATCATCATCATCATCATCCGAACATCACTATCACCATCATCATCAACATCTTCATCATCATCACCATCATCTTCATCAACATCATCATCTTTATCATCTTCATCTGCATCATGATCATCTTCATTGTCATCACCCTCCTCCTCATCATCATCTTTATCATCTTCATCTACATCATGATCATCTTCATTGTCATCACCCTCCTCCTCCTCATCATCTTTTGCACTTATGCACTTAGGGATTAATGTTTAGAAGATGGTCTAAAGGCCTTTATGGGGGAGGGGCTCTAGGAACAAGGTAAGACAGAGAGGGAAGGGGGGAGGGATGAAGGCGTAGAGGGTTAGTGATCAAGGGAGAAGAAGGGAGAGAGTGCTATAGGGAGGGATAATGACGAAGATAGAGAGAAGGTGGAGAGATGGAGAGTGGGGTGGTAGAGACATGGCTGGAGTAAGGGAGAGAAAGAAACATGAAAGAAACATGTAGGGAGGGATGTAGGGAGAATGAGGGACAGATATTTAGAAAGAGATAGGGGGTATCTAGGGATTATTGGGAGAGAGCTAGGGGGTATTAAACCATACAAAACATTTTTCCCCGCACTAAAAACATTTGTTTTGTATGTAACCATATAAATTATTAGTTTTCTTTTGATTTTGTTCGTTGCCCTGGCCGTGCACCTAACCTATTTATTGTGCTTGACTATATCGCGTTCGCGTTTTGTCACTACATATCGCGCACGCGTTTTGTATTTATATAATGCATGCGCGTTTTGTAACTCCACAAATAGTGGAATGTTCTTGTCCAAGAGCAACTTCACTCTGTCCGAGCCAAAACAACAGTCCCGCGATTTTTCGAACAGCACGAGCCCGCCATTGGAAATTCTCACATTCTACACCAACTCCATCATTTTTTTTTTATGCAGGTGCAGCATTGAGGACATATTTCATGGTTGTTCAGTGTGGTGTTGGGTTATATGGCCATATTTGAAGAAAATAATCAGCAAGCTTGAAGAATCTCCAATTGAATAACACCAAAGATAAGGCCTTTGAAAGATTCATTTTGCCTATATTTGAGGAGCACACAAGATAAGATATCAAGCTTCAAGACCAACAAGGAAGAACTTCCATTTGCTTATTATTGAAGAGCTTGTAATTGAGGAGCAACAAAAACAAACTATATTGAATTGATCATTGTGGTGATGGGGAATGCACGTAACCGAGTAAACAAAGCAACAAGGAAGAAGAGACCTCAAGAAGTCATTGAAGAAGAGAAAGAAAATAAAAAACTATACATGATGAATCAGAGGCTTTCTTTGGAAACTAATCCAAATCCAATTGTAGAGGATACCGCGGTTCATCCTATTAATCCATGACAAGAGGGACCTTCAATTTCCACAATAGTTGTTGAACAAGCACCCCATGGAAGTAATCAAGAAGCAAAATGTAGGTGCTCATTAGGGGATGTTTCAATTCCCAATTCAAGTCAAAGTGATAAGTTACCATCTCAAGATGAAGCTCACGAAGAAACACCCAATTTGCTATCCGGATGTGGTTATACAAGCGATGAAGTCAGAGAGGCATTGGACATTTTGCCTACTATTGAAGAAGAGAATGTTATCCACACCATCGATGAGGATGTTGGACTTCCACAAGGGGATGTTGGACTTCCACAAACCATCGATGAGGATGTTGGACTTCCACCATCCAACCACCAGGAAGAGAATGAAGGACACCAAGCTACTACTGAAACGCCAGAGCATCTTGGTGATGCGCTACATGGTACAATTCCAACCCCCTTACCTCCATTAGCAAGCACACGTCGAAGAACTCCGAAGCGTATACAAGTTGATGAAAGTCTTATGAATTCCATTGAAGGTACACTATCTAAATGTAGTATTGCTTATCAAACTCAACAGATACTTGATAAATATTTTGTTCCTAAATGTGATGGAGATAAATGTAGATTATTTTTATCATTGTTAAAATCTAGGAGCATGAATGTTGTTAGGAAAAAGTTAGGGATAAAGATAATAAAGAATTCTGAACCAAGTTCTCATATAGTTAAAAGCCTAGTAGATGCATTTGGTAAAATTGGTAAGAACACATGTTCAAAGGACTGCAATGTTGCTCGTCGTGTGTTGTCACAAGCAATTGCAAATAAGAACACCAGGGCCCTTCGTATTCTCAGGCCTACATCCGAACTAGTTAATTTGAATGTAAAAACCCTCTGTAGGTATTCAATTAGAAGAGAAAATCTTGACACAACCGATCAGATAGATTTTTAGGCCTTTGTTGGTCGGTTGCCACGTCGTGACATGAAGCTAGTTGATGCAATAAAGGGACTAGTGCACAGTTTTTGGAATGATCACACAAGGCCTTCTTCAAACCGAAAGGATGTACTAAAACTAAGAAGGGGTTCAAAGGATCGTGAACCACATACTAAGCATCTTCTTGATATAACACAGACAGATCTTTATGAGAAATTTAGGATTGAGCATAGACAATTGAACTTGGGGCAAAGATCTTTTGAGAAATGTAAGCCATGGTATGTTAGAATAAATACTCTTAGTAACACTTGTTGTTGTAGATACCATGTAGAATATGAATATTACTATGAAACATTTTTGTACATTCGTCGTGTGTTGCATACTAACATTGTGCAGGATTGCTCCATGCCAATACCACCGACTTCATCAAGAGAATTCATTCATAGCATCATGTGCAATAGGCCCGAGGGGCAAACATACTATGCAAAATCTTGTTTGGATGGAACATGCTCCAACTGTGCTGGAATGGCATTATTGAGCCAATGTATGCACGAGAATGGAGACATGAATTTGGGAAAATGGTTACAGACATGAAAAGTTTCAAATATATCAACTATGAAATAGTCCCAGGGAAAGAAAGCAAAAAAATACAATTGGTGACATCTCAGGTATGCATTTATATCTATAAAATTATGTTGTGACAGTTACATTTCAATCCTTACTTACAACAAAAAACTGACATTGAGATCATTTTGTGTCACCAGGTACAAGTTAGTGACTTCATCAAGGAATTTATTGAAAAGACACATCAATATGTTCAGCATGTCCACGTGGCACGATGACAGGATGAGAAGTTTAGAATATGCAGAGATACATTTCCCCTTGGTACTATACTTTCAGTTGTTGATTTTGCCGAGAACTACACTCTACAACCTCAAAATGAGATCCAAAGTCAGTATTATCACTCTGAGCAGGTTTCCTTGATGGTCCATATCACATATAGGCATGGCCCAAATAACACTGAAGAGAAAAGAGAAATTCTAAAGGAATATCACTTCTACATAAGTGATGATAGGTGACACGACTTCCACGATGTACGTCATTGCTTCATAATGTTCTATGATCACTTGAAGGGAAGGAACATACAGATGGATCGACACTGGATTTGGTCTGATGGGTGTGCTGGTCAGTTCAAAAATGCACGCATATTTCAGTGGTTGTGTTCATTGCATAAAAAATACAAAGTGCCACATATGTGGAACTATTTTGAGACTGGGCATGGTAAAGGAGAGCATGATGGAGCCGGAGCATGTGTCAAAACAGCCCTACGAAGAGAGGAATTGAAAGTATCTATAGAATCTACTATTCTAAATGCTCAATCTACAGTCAGGTGGTGCACGTCAGTAATGGGAGAGGAATCAACTATGCGAGTAGAATCCACAAAAAAGAGACATGTGGAGAGATTTTTTTGGGAGGTGGTAGACATAGATCGTTCACATGCATGGGAATGCAAGACTGTGCCTGGGACTCGTGGCTTTCATTCGGTTCGAAGCTCTGATAACCCAGTATTTGAAATTTGGACCAGAAAACTCGCTTGTTTTTTCCCGCCTTGTTGTGATGGTGACTAGGATGGGTGTGAATCATTGGATTGGGTTGATGGATGGGATCGTATATCACTTCCACTTGATCAGCGTGCAATTGTTGAGTTAACTCCGTTGGAAGAAGACCAATCATCTATTTCTGCAGATTTTGATCATGTCTCAGACCTTGTACAACCCGGTATGATGCATTTCCTTAACATTTTTTGTTTGTTTACGTAGTCTTCAAATGCACATTAATGGCCTTGTATCGCACGAAAAATATTTTGATCATATACCTACAATCATATAATGCAGGGCACATATATGCAGTGGTTGCCTCAAAAGATACTGAATGGGGTGATGAATACTGGTTGGAACGCTGTATAGATGGAAAGCAAACCCTCATTATGTCCATGACTGACGATGAAAACAACCACTTTCCAACTGGGTCTATGGTTGTTAAAGGTGAATACTTGACACGGGACAGCAATGGAAGAAAGAAGGGTGGATATGTTTACAAGGATTACAAACCGGGTGCAAGTGTGTATCACTTTACCAACTTAATCATTGGCACAAACCTTCAGGTACGAACAATGTCTAGTCGAAATACATCGAAGGTACGCTACTTCTTATTGGATACAGAGCACGAGAGACGAATGGAGACCATCAGTATAAGAGATGATCCGGAGGGCTTGGTTGTATGATAATAGGTGGGATCTAGCATGATGAGGTACGTTACATACTTTTAATACTATACTATTTATACTATTTGTAATTGAATATTGATATATGCTCAATTTTCACATGTATGTTTCATATGAATATGTCAATTTTGCGTTCTTGATATGCCAAATTTACGTTTACGTTGTTTATAAATATGCCAAAAGTTCTCTTGTATGTCAAGTTTATGAATATGCCATTTTTTACATATTATGATCAGTAAAGCCTAAAATTATATTATGTTCATCATGTTGGTTATTGGCTCCACCCAACAAAATTAATTCAATTCATGCTCACTATATTAAACAATACACTTATATTAAATTTAATTCATGTCTTGTTAAATATTTCATAATGAATTAGCTATTTGAGAGCACCACCTTAGACCAAGTCATCATCACCAACATCTTCATCATCATCACCATCATCATCATCATGGACCTGCAAAACCCTAGTTTCCAAAGTGTCTAGGTAGGTTCGGGCTGGGAACACTAGCCATACCTGCCTGGTGGATGATTTTCCAAAGTTGACCCCCGTGTGCAAAAATTTCACACTCCCACACTGAGCAAAACCCTAGTTTCCAAGATGGACCTGCAAGGTGACACATGGGCCACCGGGTAGGAGGGGAGGGGCACCCTTGGCACTATCCCGGTGTGCTGAATCCAACGGAGTCGACGGTTCGTCGATCCGAGCCACGGTCTTCATTCTATGGCTCGTCCCGTCTCACTGCCAGAAGGCCTTCAGGGACACCTGCTGGATACCTACCGGGGGCATAGAACTCCAACCGTGCAACAAAACCGGGTTCCGGGGAGTCCTGCAGGTGTGTCTAGACAGGTTTGGGCTAGGAACACTAGCCATACTTGCCTGGTGGATGATTTTCCAAAGTTGACTCCCGTGTGCAAAAATTGCACACTTCCACACTGAGCAAAACCCTAGTTTACGAAATGAATGTACAATGAAGCCACTGGGCCATGGGGAGACGAGGCAGAGGGCCCCATAGAGGTAATCGCACGCTAGGAGACCAACAGAGTCGACGGTTCATCGGTCCGATGTCCGGTTTCCGAGTTATGTCGAGTTGCAAGTCGCATGAAAATGTCGTTCAGGGACACCTGGTGAATTTCCGTCTGGGAGCCAAAAAGCAAACAGAGCAGGAAGATTGCATGCCGTTGGCTCCTGCAAGTGTGTGTGGGCAATGCCGACGTGGGAACACTGCCAACACTGGCTTAGGGGAGGTTTTTGCATAGTTGACCCACCAATGCGAGATTGCATGCAATTAAACTGAGCAAAACCCTAGTTTACGAAATGAATGCACAATGAAGCCACTGGGCCATGGGGAGACGAGGGAGAGGGCCCCCTAGAGGTAATCGCACGCCAGGAGACCAACGGAGTCGACAGTTCGTCGGTCCGACGTCCGGTTTCTGAGTTATGTCGAGTTGCAAGTCACATGAAAATGTCGTTCAGGGACACTTGGTGAATTTCCGTCCGGGAGCCAAAAAGAAAATGGAGCAAGAAGATTGCGTGTCGTTGGCTCCTACAAGTGTGTGTGGGAAATGCCGACGTGGGAACACTGCCAACACTAGCTCGAGGGAGGTTTTTGCATAGTTGACCCACCAATGCGAGATTGCATGCAATTAAACTGAGCAAAACCCTAGTTTACGAAATGAATGCACAGTGAAGCCACTGGGCCATGGGGAGACAAGGGAGAGGGCCCCCTAGAGGTAATCGCACGCCAGGAGACCAACGGAGTCGATGGTTCGTCGGTCCGACGTCCAGTTTCCGAGTTATGTCGAGTTGCAAGTCGCATGAAAATGTCGTTTAGGGACACTTGGTGAATTTCCGTCCGGGAGACAAAAAGCAAACGGAGCAGGAAGATTGCATGCCGTTGGCTCCTGTAAGTGTGTGTGGGCAATGCCGATGTGGGAAAATTGCCAACACTGGCTCGGGGGAGGTTTTTGCAGAGTTGACCCACCAATGCGAGATTGCATGCAATTAAACTGAGCAAAACCCTAGTTTACGAAATGAATGCACAATGAAGCCACTGGGCCATGGGGAGATGAGGGAGAGGCCCCCCTAGAGGTAATCGCACGCCAGGAGACCAACGGATTCGACGGTTCATCGGTCCGACATCCGATTTCCGAGTTATGTCGAGTTGCAAGTCGCATGAAAATGTCGTTCAGGGACACTTGGTGAATTTCCGCCCGGGAGCCAAAAAGAAAACGGAGCAGGAAGATTGCGTGTCGTTGGCTCCTGCAAGTGTGTGTGGGCAATGCCGATGTGGGAAGATGTCCACCAAGAATATTTATTGAAATGTAATCCATTTTATAATTTAAGCCACTTTTAAATATTTGAACTTCCATATTATTTTTGAAAGAGTAGAATATTTCAAGTGGTTAATATTTTGAAAAATGAAGAACTTCTTTTTATGGTTATTTCGGAGAAGAATTGTTGAAGAATATGCCACAATAAATTTGCATACCATTGCCTTTGACTTTTAGTGAAAATGAGTTACATTCAAATCATGAAAAGCACCTTTTGTTTTAGTAGCGTCCACCAACTATTTCTTTTTAATAATTATATTATAATAAAATAATATAAAACACAATTTTTAAATACGATACAAGAAATAAAAAAGAGCTCCCATATCCTTTTTAGCAAAGTCTACTTTATATTACAAACTCTATTATCCTCTGAATCGGCCATGTTCTCTCGAGACTCAAACTACTTTACAAGCAGGTGGTATGCTCTCTTCCACAGACAACAACGACATATTAACTAGCAATTGCCCTAGAATGTGCAATGGGTGTGCATGAGTGAGTTCATTGAAACCTTGAAAAATATTGTATTGCATTTAGTTTGATTAAATTACACGAGCAAGAACTTTGACATAACTTGTAATGATCATCCAAAATCACAAATTTTAATTAGATACCAATTAGTGCATGCATGTAGTGAGTTCGTTGAAACATTTGAATATAATAGTTTGTTCTTTTGACATAGTGCATTCATGAGTAATAGATAATCCACACAAATCAACACATTAGATTGATACAAGAACACGTGGAAACTGAAGAACAAATACAAAGTGAAATGTATCATTCATTTATAAGTGAAATGTCAATGTGCATGTCTCCAAAAGTACATGTATCCAAAAGTACATATATATCCAAAAGTATCCAAAAGTGCATGTCTCCAAAAATACATGTATATCCAAAAGTACATGTATCCAATGAAGTCAATGTACATGTCTCCAAAAGTACATGCACAATAAAGTCAATGTACATGTCTCCAAAACTGAATGTATCGAAAAGTACATATATATACAAAAGTATCCAAAAGCACATGTGTCCAAAACTATCCAAAGCTATCAAACCCACATGTACATGTATCCAAATGTACATATATCCCATAAGACACATCAAAACTCAAGCTTCCTCTTGTTCTTTCCCAACGTTGATCCTCTAGGCACATCTCTAGGATCAATGTGCATCTCTGGATCCTGCAAATTAAATATCAATTGTTAAATTCAACTAACTACATGTACACTAATACATTAGCTCAACAATTATCAACTGGTGCATGGAAAGTGCATGAAACACTTGGTCACTGAAGGACATCTCACCTCAACTGACAAAGGAGATTGCGTTGCTTGTGTAGCAGATGGAGCCGTTGGTTGAACATCCAGAATGGTCGAACCAGGGGGGCCAGGAACTACTCCTGCTGGTGGTGGCTACAATGAAAAAATGTTGAAATAGTTAGAAATGCATGAATAAACAATAGACAACAATAATAAACTATGTAAAGATAATGTTGAAATAGTTACATACCTGTGTGTGATCTGTTGCCATTGCAGATGTGGCACTAACTGCTGATTCAACCATCGATGCGAGGTTTTCAGTAGACAACTCGGGTTCCTGATGTAGTAAACATGCAATTCAAACATTAACAAAAACGATTTATGCACTGGATTTCAAGTTAAACAACAAATATCATTGAAGGATATACATTACCATGGTGTGAGTAAGCCCATGGTCGTGGGCAGCTAAAGTCTTTCTAGGAGTAGAACGCCTCACATACACACGACCCTTGTTCACGAATGGCCTGGAGGGAGATACAAATCCAGGCAATGGTCCAGATGTCTCGGATGGTGCCTACAGTCAGCAAGTGTTCATGTAGTTAGACATGCATGATTCAACAAACAAACATGTATTTAAAAAATGTCATTTTTAATTGTTTACCTAGAGCCCAGATGTTTCATGGGACGGTATGACCATGGGTGCTACCTCCACATTACCTTTCCCCAGTGAAGGATCTACCATCTGTAAGTTTAATAATTGTAAATATTAGACCGTAGATAGCATTAATGAACTAAAATGTAAAGTATGTGGAAATTAACAAATTAACAAGTATTAAAAAACTGAAATTTTAAAATGTTTACCTCGGTGTGAGATACAGCAATAGGTGCTATAGAATATGGGCCTACCAAATGGGTAGCATCATGCCCCCCTGTAGAGTCTGGAACATACGGCTCTGGGGCGTCGCTGCCGGCATAAAGCATCAATTGCAAGTTCACAAAATTAATATATTAGCTCAAACTATATATATGTGTACAAAGATGAAAATAAATGAAGAATTTATTACAATTAACCATCAACATACCTCTCTCAAAAACCCACTGAAGGAAACATCTGAGGCAAGACCATAGCAGGGACGACCACATGATGTGCACTCGTGAGGATCAGTACTAGGATGGGGATGTGTCGATGGTCCTGCACTAGTGGATGGTCCTGATGGTCCTGCACTAGTTGATGGTCCTGCATGGTGACGAGCTGGTGTATGTACCACACCAGGGACAGATGTCCCTTCCTCACCCATATGTTGAACCATAGTGCCATGGCGAACAATCGCCCGTGCCAAACTCAAAAATGCATCCCGTGTCTGCGGAATAATACGATGTGCAGGTGGGACATCTGGCCCAGGCAACTGCCTGCGAGGTGCAGGGATAGGGCGATCCTGGTCTCAAAGCCTGGCATTGGGTCGGTTTTGGGGCATCCCCCTACTGATACCCTGAAACTGCAAGATGTCAAAATAGTTAACGTGTTTATGCAACACGAACTCTGTGTACATCTTTCGAAGGAAATATAAGGGAATTTCCCTGTTGTTGTGTGGTGGCATATCAAAAACCATGTACCATCTGACCATCCAGTTATCAACAAATGGTTGAAACGTGCACCACTCAATGGAGATATGCGGCCTGTTTGCATTTGGGATTTCCCCCGTCCGAGGGTCCCTAAACAATGCAAATATGAGCTCTTTGGATATTTTCAACTTTTTTATTGCATTGTAGTCTAGCCCATCAGTATATTGTTGTCTTTTTCTTTCTCTATATGATGCAATATCATATAGTACATTGGTAGACTGTGAAATGGTGTCAACAATTGCATCCAAGGTTGATGCAAGCGAGCGGCGAATCCTGTCACCACCACTAAAAGATGCACTTATGCCTTTCAAGTGGGCAAGCTCAATCAATATCTCGACATTGGTCTCCATAGCCGCAACTGCAATAAAGACATTAATACGAAAATCATTAGAAACATATACATGGTATATAATGACGTCTCTTCAAAATTGAAAATGTATTAAATCAAACTCAAGTAAGCAATTTAATGGCATTCACTTACATACATTTATAACTTAAAATTAAACATTTAACAATTAAAAAGTAAGTTAGTCAGATTGGCAGAGAGGAGGAGGAGGAGGAGGAGGATCAGGGCAGTGATGAGTTTGTTGATTCAGGCATGGAGGAGGACTATTGAGTCATTGACAGATGGGATTCTTCCATCTTGATCCACTCCTTTTTTGTATTTACTATTAGACTATTAGACTATTAGTCTATTAGTCTATTTGGCATTTGCCAGTGCCCAGTGGCATTCTGACATCTATGTAATACATTTTGATTTTGATGACTTAATGAGAAATATGGTTCCGAGTCTCTGACATGCATCTATGTGTCTCAATGTCTCATTGTGATTTGTGATTGTGAATGACAAATGTGTTGTGATTTGTGAATGATCTAATTTCTATTGAATATTTCATATTTTTAATTGTAAATGTAATTTCTATTGAATATTTGTAATTGTAAATGTTAAATTTTATTGGATCTATATGTCTATATTTTTAAATTTTAATATATTTTAAAAATATATTAATTTCGGGGGTCACCGTGTCCTACGTGTCCTAATTCCGGGGGTCATCGTGTCTAGTGGGGACACTCATGTCCTGTGTCCTCGTGTCGGGTGACTTAGATGGATACATTGTAGAAAGGGGGGAGTTCTATTTTTTTCAATTTTTGGTTGGATTAGGAATTTTTGAGTTTTTGAAAAGGGATTCATTTTAATTATTCACTCATCTTGGTTGGGGGAGATGTGAATTTAATTAGAGATTGGGTTATTCCCAATTTTATCAATATTACAAAACTAGGTTGTTTTAAACAATAAAAAAATAGTAATTTAGGTTAAGAAATGACAAAAAAATGGTATGGGTGAATGAATTACCTGATTCGATGACAATCCACTGGTGAATTTGTCTCCCCTCCAGCTAAATCGAGCAACACCGATACTTGAGTGGGCCACAAACTGTCCTCGTCGAGGGTCTATTTCACGTTTCTGACGCGTGAGTGCCGCGGGTGGTTGGGAATCGTCGGGACTGTGTATTTAAATTGATTTTAGATTTCAATAACACGTACGCGTTTTGTAACTACATAACGCGTACGTGTTTTGTAGTTATATAATGCGTACGCGTTATGGTTACCTATCCTACATGTCCAATGACATGTCAGGCTCGGGTCTTACCATGGCAGGTGTTAAATATCAGAAACGCATTATGTTTTATGTATCAGGAACGAGTTTTGAAAAAGTAGCATTGCATCTAAAGTGACCCTCATCTTCTTGCACACACCCCGGTGGCTTTCAATATCACAAAAGAAACGACAACAGAGGGTTTGATGAGTGCACTGGGTAAGCTGTATGAAAAACCCTCGGCCTCCAACAAGGTATTTCTAATGCAGCATTTATTTAATATGAAGATGTCTGAAGGCGGATCTGTTATTGATCATTTAAATGAATTTAATACAGTTACAAATCAACTAAATTCTATAAGTGTGAACTTCGATGATGAGGTTAGGGCTCTTCTAATCTTGTGTTCATTGCCAGAAAGATGGAATAGCTTGGTCATGGTTGTAAGTAACTTTGTCTCTGGTTCAAACACCTTGAAATTTGATGATGTTATTGGTGTTATTCTTAGCGAGGAAATGCAAAGAAAAAGCACAGGTGAGACATTAGGTAATGCATTGACCATGGAGAGCAAGGGAAGACAAAAGGAGAGAGGAAAGAGCCAAGGTAATCATGGCAACTCTAAAATGAGCAGATCCAAGTCCAGGCTGGGAAAGATAGAGTGCTGGAACTGTGGAAAGAAATGACATCTGAAGAAAGACTGCAGATCTCTAAAGAAGAAAGGAGATGCACAGAAGGAAACTACCCAGGAAGCAAATGTAGCAGGTGATGTGTTACAAGATGCTTTGATTCTTGCATTAGATAATACTAGTGATTATTGGGTAGTAGATTCAGGCGCCTTCATGTCATGCTACACCCCATAGGAAATACTTTCATGAGTATGTTCCAGGCGATTTTGGACATGTTTTATTGGGTGAGGATGAGCCATGTAAAATTGTTTGAATGGGTAAGGTATAGATAAAATTTAATAATGGAATTGATTGGCTGTTAAAAGATGTTAGGCATATTCCTGCTATGAAAAGAAATCTGATCCCAACAGGGCAGTTGGGAGATGGTGGCTGTCTATCTACATTCGGAGAAAAGTGGTGGAAGATCACTAAAGGATCAATGGTGATAGCAAAAGGAGACAGGGTAGGTACGTTGTATTTATGTCCTCATAATATTGACCATTATATCTCTTTAGCTTCCACAGGAACAGATACAACATTGTGGCATCATAGGCTTGGCCACATGAGTGAGAAGGGGATGCAGATTCTCCACTCAAGGAAGTTGCTGTCATATTTGAAGCAGGTAAGTTTAGAATTCTGTGAGAACTGTGTTTATGGAAAACAGAAGAGAGTCAGATTTCTCAGGGTTGGGAAACAGAAGAAGAATGAAAAGTTAGATCTTGTGCATACAGATGTATGGGGACCAGCTCAGGTACAATCTCTTCGTGGCTCTCATTATTATGTTACATTTATTGATGATGAAACTAGGAAAACTTGGGTTTATTGCATTAGACAGAAATCTGTTGTGTTTGCTACTTTTAGGAAGTGGAAAGCTTTGGTTGAGAATGAGACAGGAAAAAGGTTGAAGTGTCTCAAATATGATAATGGAGGTGAGTACTACGACAAGGAGTTTGATAGTTACTGTTCATACCATGGGATTCGTAGAGAGAAGACAGTCCCACGAACACCACAAGAAAATGGTGTGTCTGAAAGGATGAACAGAACGATCATGGAGCATGCAAGGTGTATGAGATTGCATGCAGGGTTGCCCTTACAGTTTTGGGCGGATGCTGTAAATACTGTTGTTTATTTAATAAACAGAGGACCTTCAAGTGCTTTGGATGGTGGTATTCCAGAGGAGGCATGGACATATAAAAAGGTAAACTACTCATTTCTAAGAACGTTTGGTTGTGAAGCATTTGTCCATATTGATAAAGATAATAGAACAAAGCTTGAAGCTAAATCCAATAAATGTACCTTTATTGGATATGGGGTTGATGAATTTGGTTATCGTTTATGGGATTATGAAAATAACAAAATCATCAGGAGTAGAGATGTGATATTCAATGAAAAGGTCATGTATAAAGATCAGTTGTAGGGAAAGAAATAGGAAAAGGAAAACACAGAGTACACAGTACTTGATGAAATTAAATAAAATGAAGTTCCAAAGGTGCCAGAAAATCAAGAACAAAAGCAAGTACTTGAAACTCCTGCAAGTGTAAGAAGATCTACCAGGTTAAGTAGACTCCCTGAACGATACTCTCCTTCAATGTATTATTTATTGATGACTAATTCTGGTGAACCAGAATGTTATGAAGAATCAATGTAGGTGGAAACTAGAAAGAAGTGGGAGCAAGGCATGAATGAGGAGATGGACTCATTGGTAGGAAACCAGACTTGGGATTTGGTTCAGTTGCCTACTGGTAAAAGAGCATTGCAGAACAAATGGATTTACAGACCGAAGGAAGAAGAAGGAGGTAAGAAGTAGTACAAGGCCAGACTTGTTGTAAAGGGGTTTGCACAGAAGAAAGGTATAGACTTTGATGAAATATTTTCTCCTGTTGTTAAGATGACTTCAATTAGGACTATTTTAAGTCTAGTGGCGATAGAAGATTTGCATCTTGAACAGTTAGATGTAAAAACAACCTTTCTCCATGGGGATTTGGAGGAAGAGATATATATGCAGCAACCATAAGGGTATGAGGTCAAAGGGAAGGAGGATTTGGTATGCAGGTTGAAAAAGAGCTTGTATGGCTTGAAGCAAGCTCCAAGGCAGTGGTATCTAAAATTTGACAGGTTTATGACAGAACAAGCTTATAGTAGATGTCATTCTGACCACTGTGTTTATTTCAAGAAGCTAGACAATGAAAGATATATTATCTTGTTATTGTATGTGGATGACATGCTTGTTGCAGGGTCTGACATGCAGGATATAAGTGTATTCAAAAGGAAGCTAGCTAATTCATTTGCGATGAAGGATTTGGGTGCTGCAAAGCAAATCCTTGGTATGAGAATTACAAGAGATAGAAAAAATCGCAAATTGACATTGTCTCGGGGTGAGTACATACAAAAGGTGTTGGAGAGGTTCAGAATCCAGAATGCAAAACCAGTTAGTACACCTTTGGCCATTCATTTGAGTCTAAGTAAGGAAATGTGTCCCAAAACACAGGAAGAGATAGATTACATGTCCAATATTCCCTATCAATCAACAGTTGGCAGCTTGATGTATGCCATGGTGTGCACAAGACGAGATATTGCACATGTAGTGGGAGTTGTGAGCATATATATGAACAATCCAGGTAAAGAACATTGGAAGGAAGTACAGTGGATTCTTGGGTATTTGAGAGGTACTACCGCTCAGGCATTATGTTTTGTAGGTTCAGACACTGTTCTACAGGGATATGTTGATGCAGATATGGTAGGTGACAAGGATAGTAGGAGGAGCACCATAGGGTATGTGTTTACTGTAGGCGGAACAGTGGTAAGATGGATTTCGAAACTGCAGAAGGTTGTTGCACTTTCAACAACGGAAGCAGAGTATGTTGTTATTACAGAGGCTAGTAAAGAGATGATTTGGTTGCATAGGTTTATGGAGGAAGTGGGTAAGAAACAGAAGGATAGCAGGTTGTATAGTGATAGCCAGAGTGCCATTCATCTTGCAAAGAACTTATCATTCCATTCCAGGACTAAACATATACAGCTCAAGTACCATTTCATACGCTCTGTTATGGAAGATGAACTATTGAAGTTGGAAAAGATGCATACTAGCCAGAATCCTGCAGACATGTTCACAAAGGTAGTGACCAGAGAGAAACTGAGTTCTTGCTTGGTTTCAGTTGGCCTTCTAGCATGAAGGTGAAGAGGAGAAATTTGCCAAGTCCAAGTCCAACAAGTGCAGCAGCGGTGGAGTTGCGGTGATCAGTCTTCAAGTGGGAGATTATTGGTTGTGGAGCCAGATCTTCCAGTCTCATAGATGATATTGTCTCAGTCGTGCACCCCGGAGGACTGTACACCCATTGTGCGTTCTTAGGGGTTGGGGCTGTTTTCGCCAGTTGTTTTGCGGGCCCATGGTTTTGGGTATCCCGCAGTATTTTTCCATTGTATTTCTCCTATAAAAGAAATTCATTGTAATATGGCTAGGGGGGTGTATTAGGTTTTATGTATTGTAAATATATTTGAGATCAGAGAGAGACTGCAAGATAGTGAAGAGGAAGTGTAGCAGTTGTACTGGAGGTTGTATCCCTTCACTTTGCTAGACGATATAATATAAAGGACTGGTAACTTCAGTGTGGATGTAGCCCAAGTTGGGTGAACCATGATATATCTGTGTTTCTCTTGTAATGTGTATGTGTGATTATATTTGCATTTCTGTTTATTGTTATTTCTCTGCGATCCTATTTTTCTAACAGAGATGGATTGTTTGAAGATTTAAAAATTGAAATGCACAGAAGGATATGGATTCAGAATTTGGATTATTGGAAACTCCCATTCTGGTGCTTTAGCTGTCGAAGAGATGGTCACCTGTAGAGAGGACTGCACTTTGCAAAAAGAGATCGCAAGACCAAGAAAAATGTGGGTAAAAAAAGAACGATCCTCTGTGAAGGGTGACACCTCAGGAAAGGAAATATAGGAGGAGGTTGGTGAGAGTCTTGTTAATGATAAGGCACAGCTTGTGAATGGAAGTCCGATACTAAAGGGAAAAGAACCTGATGAGGCACTGACCCACTCGACTCAGAAAGACACGTTGGATCCAATGATCAGTCAACGGAAAGTCCTGGAGGAAACTGTGGTGATAGGAGGAAACGTAGAACGTACTGAAACTAAAGGTATTATCTCTCCTTTAGTAGAGTCCTCTTGCTTTTTAAATCAAGATTTATGTCAAAACTCAAAAAAAGCCGAGCTTAGTAAGGACTTGCCCTCTCATCAAGAGTTTGAAGTTTATTCCTCCTTTAATTATGTTATTCGGAGAAGAGAATATGATCTGAGGTCTAAAAACCCACAAAAGGAAGAAGTTTGCATCTCTACGGGTGGTTTAGACCTTAATTCAAAAACTAAACTACAGGCTGGAAGAAAATCCCTTTTAACCAAAGCGCAAAAACAAGCAGCTTTAGACATTAAGCTAGGAAAGCAGAAGACTATAAACCAGGCACTTAGAGTGGAAAAAACCCCTATTGGGGTTATAAAATAATCATTATCTCTTTCAATTCAAGGGGGTTGGGGGGACCTCCAAAACAAATTCCCTTAAAAGGCTGGTGTTTCTGGAAAAACCTTCGGTCCTACTAATTCAGGACACAATGTTGGAAGGATTAAAAGCAGAAGAAGCCATAAGTGGTTTCTTAAGGGACTGGAAGATGAAATCCTTTGATGCAGATGGGCATTCAGGAGGATTAGTTACTGCGTGGAGACTAGGCATAGAACTGGTTTCAGCATCACTATTAAATTATGCAATAGAGACCGTACTGACAGATGATGAAACAGGGCATACATTCTCGATTTTGAATGTATATTGACCCTATTATGACAGGAAGTCCTTTTGGAAGGAATTGCGAAGATCAAGAGTTCTGGAGCGCCCGAATGTAATAGTTGGAGGGGATTTGAATTTTACACTCTCTACCAAGGAGGTGTGGGGTAAAAATGCCAAACTTGATTCTTGAAGTCCTTTCTTTACCAACTTCTTTGAAAATAAAGGGTTAATAGATATCCAACCGTTGAAAATGGAACCCACCTGGAGGAACAAGAGGGGAGGTGACCAAGCGATTTCCAAAATATTAGACCAGTTTTTTATCTCTGAAAGTCTAATAAATGGTCAGTTAATTTTTTAGTCATCTATTGAAGTGGGAGGAGTTTCAGACCACAGACCAATCCTTTTATCAGTGCGACATTCGGATAAAAATTATCCTTCCCCATTCAAATTTAACCCCATGTGGCTTGAAGAAGGAGTATAAACTTTTGATAATGGGTTCATGGAAACCGATAATCTCTTCAGTTGGTTCCTCATATATGCAGCAATTCATTGATAACCTTGCCTGTGCAAAAAAGTTATCTAAGGAATGGGAGAAAAAACACAAGATGTCTGCTCAAGAAGATCTAAGAGAGATAGAATCCAAAATTAAGGCTTTGTTTTCATCTCTAAAAGAAGGCATTTTTTCCAGTGATGAAACAGAGACTCTAAAGCAGTTAGAAGGAAAACGAACCTCCATACTGGCAAAAGAAGAACAATTGTGGAGATTAAAAAGTTGAGCTATTTGGTTAGTGACAGGGGACAACAATACAATATTCTTTCATAAATATGCCAATCACAGGAGGAATATTAACTCTATCTTAGAGATAAAAAATGAATCAGGTACATTGGTAAGTACCTTTCAAGATAAAGCGGATGCGACTGTCAAAAATTTTGGCTCTCTCTTCTCTGAGCCTTCAGGGTGCCGGATAACAAAAATTCTAGAAGTTTCAAGGCTTTTTCCCAAGGCGTTCAATGAAGAAATGAATAAGTCTTTAAAGGAGGAAATCTCTGAAGAAGAAATGGGACAAGTTCTTCGATCTTTTCAGAAATGGAAAAGCCCAGGGCCTGATGGTTTCAATGTAGAATTATACTTGGGGTTCTATGATCACATCAAGGAATATCTTCTGAAATTAGTTCAGGAATCTCAGAAGTCAGGGGAAGTTCTAGGATCCTTCAACTCAACTTTCATTTCTCTGATCCCTAAGAAGACAAAAAGTGACTCTTTTAATGACTTCAGACCAATTGCTTGTTGTAATTTGATATACAAGCTAATTGCAAAAATAATTGCTCAAAGGATAAACCCTTTTTAAGTGAATTTATCATGAAAGAGGAATTTGGATTCTTGTTTAACATACAAATTCATGCTGCAGTTTCACTGGCTCAAGAATCCTTCCATTCGATAATAAAGGAGAAGCAGAAGGCTTTTGCTCTAAAATTAGATCTTTCTAAAGCTTATGATAGAGTCAGCTGGACATTTTTAAGATTACTTCTAGTACAGATAGGGATGTCACTTCAAGTAGTTGACTGGATAATGGGATGTGTGCAATCCACCTCCTTTATAGTATTGATAAATGGATCCCCTTCCACTTTTTTCAGACCTACAAGGGGAATTCAACAAGGATGTCCCCTCTCCCCCTTCCTTTTTATTTTAGTTGCGGATGCATTGAGTAGGTTGATCCATAATGCAAAGATATGTAAAAGAATTGAAGGAGTGCGAGTTTCAAGTTCGATGGAAGTAACCCACACCATGTTCGTTGATGATGTTCTCATGTTTGGAAATGGTACTTTAGAAAAATTGAAAGCTTTTGATTCATTGATAGGACTGTACCAAAAGGAAACATGAATGTTGATAAACGCAGATAAATCTGTATCGGCCCATAACGAATTCTTTGAGGACCTAGTTTCTTCAGCAAAGTCGGCTCTTCCTTTTCCCTTGACTTTATTGACAGAAGGAGTAAAATATCTGGGTTTTGTTCTAAAACCGAATTGTTACTCCTTTCAAGACTGGCTATGGGTTTATTTAAAAGTATAGAATCACATCTCATTATGGAAAAATATATTTCTCTCAAGAGGAGGCAGGCTGGTTCTACCGAAAGCAGTAATTCAGAGCATACCAGTTTATTGGGCATCCATCGCCTACATACCAAAAGGAATTCTGGAAAAAATTCTTTTCATTCTTATGGATGGCTAGCAAGCAGTCAAACGGAATCCCATTAGTAAAATGGAAATCTTTAACCCTCCCCAAGAATCTAGGAGGGTGGGGCATTAAAAATCCATAATTATTTTGTAAAGCTTTGGCAGCTAAAACTCTCTGGAGGTTAACGCAGAGACCTAATTCATTGTGGGGAAGATTTATGAGATCCAAATACTGCAATAACTCCACCATTGATGAATGGTTTTGGAACCCTTCCAAATCCTTCAAAAATGGGTCTGTCCGATGAAAAGCAATTGTGTTGGCTTTTCCCATGATAGGAAATTGGACAGCTTGGCAGATTGGTGACGGGAGAAAGATAAGAATAGGTTCGGATCCATGGGTAGGAGACAGGGAAAATTTTAAGAAGCCCCCTTAAATTTCTATGTATAATAAATGGGCAAATCCCCATGATATATAAGAAAATATGAAGGCTATTTTATCAATGTCATATTATGTATATAGAATTTTTTGGCAAATCTCTAAGCGAATTATATAATCTTTTAAAATATTGGCGAATCTTTCACTAAATTATAAAACCTTATCAAATCTATGTGAATCTTTCACTAAATTATAAAACCTTGTAAAAACTTGGCGAATCTTTTGCTAAATTATAAAATATTGTGAAGTCTTGGTGAATTTTTTGATAAAGTATAAAACCATATATAGTAATAGGAAAACATATAAAAAAAATACTAAACAGGAGATAAATCTTAATAAAACATCACATAACAAGCCCTTTTTTGGTGGGAGTTTGGTACATCACTCTAACAATCACAGTACTTAGAAATTCACCATACTCTAGGAATATTATTGAAAAACAACAATGAAATTTTTCATCACCATAATAAATAGAATCAATGTTAATACCAGGGTCATCTGACACCTCAATACACTTATTAACATAGATATTTAATACTTCAAACATCATGTGATTCTGGTAGATTATCAAACTTTACTATTTCCAAACTTTGAATTATTATTATGGGATATTTCTAACTTTAATGGAGATAAGTGAAAATTGGAGTCCTAGTTAAAACATTGCTTTTCCCTTGTCCAAATTGCATTATGTCAACTCATCTTACAATATAGGTTTCATAGGTGTTAATTGACATTAGCTTGATCCATCATCATCTAAAAGGTTTCAATCTATGAAAGTGGTAAATTGACATTGGGAACACCCAATGCCGAGTACTTAGAAAACTTGTCAATTCATTCTTAAACATGAGTCTAAGTCAACTAGATATGAAAGATAGTCTCAATAAGCTTAGAAAATGTTTTGCACAATCTTATGTAGATTAGAGTTTATTACATTCAAAAAGTTCAACCTTCAAACAAAGATGCATGCAACATGATACAAACAAGAAAACAAAATTATGAGTCAACATGAGAAATATTCACTTGTTATGATCTTTAACCCTTAATATCAAATAACAAACAATATATCATAAATGCTCAAGACTTTATTCAAAATCAAAACCATTAGTCTAGGACAACACCGTAAAATAATTATGGAAGGATCAACACCTATTTTCTTTCCTCCTCAAAGGGGCATCCTCCTAATGAGCTAAGCTCCAATATAATATACCCAATACATGATTAATAGTAATGACTCCATCTGTATTTATAAATAGATAGAAAACCTTAATAAAAATCAAATGCTAACTAGCTAGTGGGACATATTTGATAATAAGAAACATAATGGGCCTTGTCTACTTTATATTAAATGGGCATACATACATTGTTATTAACTCTAGTGAACCCTTCAATCCCTATTACATCCCTATGGGGGATCCCACCATCCATTCCTAATCCCTTCAGTAGGATTAGTATACAATGAGCCAAAGCCATTGGCCAAAAATAAAACAAAAATGGTACAAATACAAACCAAAAATAACCCAAAAAATACAACACATATGTTATGCAAGATTTTGCTTGCACGGTCCACTTGCAAAGAATATAATACACATTTATATGTGTGCATGATTTGTCATAGCACTATTTAAATGATTGTTGGACATCTTATTAACTAGATTCTTCATGCTCGCTTTAATCCATACCATAGTTGTAGTGTTCACTTAACAATTTTTTATGGTTGTTTTTATTGTTATCTTTTATACATGTGCACGAAGAAGATATTTTTATGATGGGAGGATCAAATACTTATGTGGTGTTTGAAGTTATGGTAGAGACTTTAACCCTCTTGTTCAAAAAGTACAACAAAAGTCTCTTAGTTTGTGTGATGGGATCATTTTTGTTGATGGAATTCCCTTGATAACAACTCATTACATCACTTTCATCATCAATGTCTGCTTTTCCATATTTTGTGATTTTTTGGACATTGTTCTCTACCATCATAGAATTTGATTCCTCCAATCACCATTCTTACATATACTAATTTATACTTGTGTTTGCTTCATTAGTGTTGAATAGGTTCATGTGAAAGTGTTTTGGAAGCTAAAACGTTGAAGCAAAGCTCTTTACAGAAACTCTTGTTGGCTTCGTTGGCTCTAAAGATGTTTTTGCACAAGTGTAGGCTATAGTTATGAAAATGGACTCTTGATTGGGAGTTTGTCTACACCTAGTCACGGTCAAAATGTTGTCCCTAATTGAATATTAAAGAGGGTTTATCTCTTACCTAATTGAATATTAAAGAGGGATTATTGTAATGTTTATTTAGCCAATAACTTTTCACAAAAGAATATCAAAAGAGATATTGAGCAATAAATTTTACTTGGTCAAATACTTAGCGATTTGTGAATACTTTTAATTTTTTAATTCTAGACAAGAGTACTCAAACAATCATTATTTTTCCCTACACTTAAATTTATTCTCTCAAAATCAAACTTAAAGGTGGTGTTAGTGTTATTGTAGTAAATTTTACTTGGTCAAATATTTAGTGATTTGCCTATACTTTTAATTTTTTAATTTTGTATATGAGAACATGAACACATTTATTTCCTCTCCCAAAATCAAACTTAAAGGTGGTGTTACTGTCCTCAATCTTAACTTAGTGATCCCTTGGTGCTCATTGTCATTTATTAATATTGTCATTAGGTAACTAATTAAACCACATTTTGTTAGTGGACACTAATTAAGCCACATTATTGTAAGGGTTACATTTATTTCTTTATCCCAAAATCAAAATTAAAGGTGGTGTTATTGTTATCGTAGTCAATCTTAACTTAGTGATCCCTTGGTTCTCATTGCCATTTATAATATTGATATTGGATAACTAATTAACCCACATTTTGTTAGTAGATCATGAATTAACCCACCAAGAAACCCTAGCTTAAATCCATTTTTAAAATATATTTCTAATTGTCCTTTCGAAAAGATAACAAGAAGTTAAACTAAAGACTTCTAAGAAAATATGACAAAAAAGAGTATTAATTTAATAAAATTGCATAAATTAAACAAACGTTGTTTTTTAATAAAATTGCATATTAGATATATACTATATACTCTAGAAGCCATAAGATTCATCTCTGTCCTAGAATCCATAAAGATTCATCTCTACCCTAAAAATTTCCAATTTCCATCATATTGATAATGAGTTTATTAAGTAGCAAAAACAAAACATTTATCAATTTCAACCAATATCAAGTTGCAAGAACAAAGCATTGAACCAATATTCTACTCCCCAAAACATTGTTTTCTCATTTCCCGTAATGCTACTTAAGAGACAATATGTTGTCAAATTTTCATTCATATAATACAATGATATAAATGACCTTGTATTCATAGCTTCTACAATCATATAAACGTCCTTGCTCTTTATTTTTTAATGTCGGTGAAGTATCTTTATATTGTTTTATGTTTAATGCTAGTGGATCATGTATATTTTTGTTATCTCTTTTTCATTGATAAGCAGCAGAAGCTGTTAGCTTTCCAGGGGTCTCATCAGCCTGGTGTAAGATTTTTTTGTGGCTATTTACATAGTTCTCGGGCAGTTTTTTTCTAGCTGGTAGTGTGGATGTTGTTGTCATTAAAATTTCTGGTTCCTTTCCGTAAGTTATTTTATGACTTCGTTGGCTCAGTCGGATATTTGCTAAGGTTAGCATGGACTGGTTTGGCGATTGATGGTTGTGTTCAATTAAAAATAGTGTTGTATTGTTTAGTTTGATTTTCAATATAAAGAAATCTTCTTCATTGTGAAAGAACAAAAAAAAATCCTTCAATCCACTATGATCTCAATGACGCTATTTTATTGAAAATTTGTTCTACACAACCACCTTCAAACATTAAACAACAAAGGTGCTTCATCCTTGTATCGGATTTTAATATATCTTGAATGGATGTCATCTGTTCAGATGCATGATATAAGCAAAATGTTTTAAAATTAGTATAAAGAAAGAATTGACCACATTCAAACAACTTTCAATTCCCTAAAAGCAAACATCTGTTCAAATATCTTGTTTTTCCAAAATATACATCTATTTTGAAAGACAAGTTTTTAATGGTAATATTCACGGTTTTTCCCTAGGACCATCTGCTAAATGATTAAAATTTATGGAAGTTCAATCTGAATTATGTATATCTTCCTCAAAAATATATCCAACTCTAATTATGAAATAAATCGATGTAACCATCTAACAAATGCTATATGTTTTCTATAAATTATGAATGTCAAATGCACAATAGGTAAATAAGTGAAAAGTATGAGCAAAATGGGTTAACTTCGAAAGGAAAAGAAAAATTCTACCTGAAAGCCATCGTTTTGTCCATATCTGGATGTCATGAAAGCCATCGTTTTGTCCAGATCTAGATGTTAGGAATTCACTACCTTAAGAAATCCGGAATTGTATAAACAAAGATATATTCACTATGTTCTGCAACAACATATGCATGAATTTTAAAAACTTGAACTAAAAAACTAGCATAGACTCATTTCAATCCAAAAATCATGGCATATTAAGTTTAAATGAAATAATAACCCTTACCATAGATTTTAATATGCTTATTTGAGAGGAAATACGAAGCTCATTAGGTAAAACAATCTTCAGATATATTTTGATCCATTTATATTTATTTTAAAATGTAGCTTTAATCATCATATTTGAATTTTTTAAATGTAATATGGAAAATAAAACAATCAACACACCGCACCCTAATCACTTATCAACCAAGTAAGAGAATTTTCCAACAAATGATAAGTTGCATGCCATGAACATATCATGTTTCGGTGCTACATATGGAAAAAATAACATAAAGCATGATAATAGCTTTGAAATGACCACATTCCCATAAGCTAAAACATGAACATGAATAACTAGGGACCGCTTTGTACCATTTTGGGGCAAAAGAGAATATAAACTTTGTTGTCAGAAACTGGGTTGAGAATTCTATTTAGCAAAGTGAATATGCAATATCTTCACGAAACCAGCTAGCATAAAATTGAATAACCTACAACACAATAATTATGGTTTTCTGGGAATATTATATTGATATATAAAAAAATAGACATGAAACTTTCAAACAAATCGTTACCAATCAGACCAAATCCACTTTTTATAGATACTAAACAATACCAATCCTTGGGAATGGTTGTCACGAGTTAGCACAAAAGTGAACAACATACAATAGAATAATTCTCATTTTAATGTATCAAAGAAGATAGATATGAAAGTAGTCCATCTCAAAGAGGAACTCATATTTTTAAACTTGTAGAACAAGAAAATTAACACTATAACCAAGGGTTTTTTATGTTAGTAATATGAAAGGGCTGCACAATAAATAGTCTTTTAAGAGACTATAACCCATACAAAATACATTAAAATGGCAATGCAGGAAAACAACTTACAAAATGATTCTGCTGCAAGAATAAATAAAAAATATTATGAGAAATGTGTAACAAAGCTAAGTGTGCATCAAAAGAATTGAATTCTCTTCCCACGCCGCTGTGGAATGTAGAGGAAGTTGCTGTAGCACTAGGTTCCATTCCCGCAATTCAATTCATCTTGACCTCCTACTGAATTCAAGGGACTAGTGTGACACTTAACAGAAAAACCGTTTCTCTATGACTTAAGCATTTTCTTAACTTTGGAACACAAATCCTAATGAATTGTCTAACCTACAAAATCCATTGTGTAACCTACAATAATACACACTTGTGAGAAGAAGTTAAAAATATCTGCTTGATTGTAAATAGGAGTAAATGACTAATGCTTCTAATAAATTCATGTTAAATCCATACTAAGTCACTGTTCATCAAAAAGATATACGCAAGAGAGGTCGAATTGGTTGACCATGCCACATACAGAAACTGAAATGACCAAAATAAAACCCTTTTTTTTATCATTTGTTATTCAAAAGAGAAAGACTGAATTACATATCCATACGAAGTCACTATTCATCATAAAGGTATACTCAACATAAGCCGAATTGGTTGACCATGCCACATACATAAATGAAATGACCAAAATAAAACCCTTTTTTATCAACTGTTATTCAAAAGAGAGAGCCCGAATTACATTTTAAGCTTCAGATTTACTCTAGTATACTTACCAGAGGGATAATGCCGAATGTTCTCAATAGACTTGTATCCATTGACTGCCAATAAATATAGATTTGGTATCAAAGCAGACTTCAAAAAATTATTGAAATGCAATACCAACGTTTACTCCACTCGGTATCACATAGCCTTCAACCAAGAAAAATATCACTCCATTTGACAAAGATGGTATTCACTTCATACACAGCCTTCAACCAACAATAAACTCTCACGCAATACATAGTCACTCCAATGCAGGCACAATGCAATGGCACAATGGCATGCACCAGTTCACGGGATTAGGATTTCCACCCTTCATGTAGTCTCCACACAGAGGTCGTACGCTTCGCTTCACGGAGTCTTCACAGGGTTAGGGTTTCTAGCAAACGGAGTCTTCAACCCTCAAGCATAGCGTCAAAACTCTTGGGAAAACTCTCACGTATAGTGTCGATAGTTTATACTGCTCCCGCGTAAAGAGACCATAGTTTCCAAAGAGAACATATACATGAAGAGAATGGCATGCATAAGTTGTAGGTCAAGGGTATACAAGAGGAACCTTATCTACAAAACTGATGGCAGAAGAGAGTCTTCGTCTGTCTTGAACTTTGCTTTATGATCGTAATTTCGGTGTATGCTCCCACCGAGTGATTTGTCCACAGGAAGAACTGCTCGATCGGCTATCCACAGCTGGACTGCCTAAAACCCTACCTTGAACTGGTCACATGGAAAGGTCTCAGAATTGGGGTACGCCTTCCTTGATTGCTCGCTCCACAGACCCCAAATCCTGAAATTTGAAGAAACCCAATATTGTTAAGATATGATAACAAAAAAGCATCATATATATATATATATGTATATGGGCCAAATTAAAATTGAAAATTGATTTCACTCCATAATACTTGGATGAATTTACCAAAAAATCCCGATTTGGGGCGAATTAAAATTGAAAATCAATTTCACTCTATATATTATGGACGAGTTTACCAAAAAAACCAGATTTCCATGATCTCTCAAGGGCAAATTTACCAAAAAGCCCGATTTCCGTGATCACTCAAGGGCGAATTTACCCTCAACAACTACCATGGGAGCTCCAAATCTAATCAAACAAGGGCTAAATGGTTAGATTTATGATCTCTTTATATATTTTATGGGGCTAATGTTCCATTTATTAAAAATAAATATATAAAAATTGGGCTAATCATAGTAAATGATGGTTTAATTAAAAAATAACCCACAAAAAAATTAAAACCCCTAAATTTAGCCCATGGGCTAAGATTAGCCCCTAAAATTTTCCCTGGTAGGAGCGGGAGAAGATTTCAAATTATCAACTGAGTTGAAAGAAAAGTTGTAACTACAGAAGGTTTTAATGCTAGCTGATGCTCAAGCTCAAATTCCGCAGATGAGAGGTAGATGTGGCTGGAAATCCTCTCATGATTTGTTGCTAACAGGAGAATTAGCAGGGGAATGGAACATATATGTGAACAATTTGGTGTACAATTTCATCCATCTGGATGATGGGGAAGAAGACAAACTAATTTGGACAAAGAATGGAGTAAATGGAGACTTCTCGACAAAACTTGGTTATGAAGCAGTCAGTCAAGAAACTTTCCAAGGAGAGAAAAGTTGGTGGTGGAGACCCTTATGGAAAATTCACAGCCCTTTGAAAACAATCTTGACCCTTTGGTTGGCCCTAAATGACAAACTGTTAACCTGGGAAAACTTAAAGAAAATAGGTTTTCAAGGTCCCATCATTTGTGTCCTATGTCATGCAAATGAGGAGACTTATTCTCACTTGTTCAGTCTCTATCCTTATGCAGGAGAAGTCTTGGACATGGTATCCTTGAAACTAGTCTATTCCAGGACAGCGCAAAGAGATGCAACGCTGGAACAACAATCCCTGGAGTGGTGGCGAGCAGAGGGGGTACGTAATTATGATGCTTTTCCCACTCTCTTTGTATACACAATTTGGGAAGCACGGAATCAAACAATTTTCAAGAACATAAGAATTCCAACAGACATTGCTTCTGTTATCTTGTTGCAGAAAGTCCAGGAGCACAAGAAAGCTGAAAAATCTAGAAAGAGTAGAGAAATTACAGTCCCAAGTATCAATAAGAGTGAGTCATGGGCTTACTTTGATGGTGCAAGTCAGGGATCTCCTCCTCTAGGTGGAGCGGGGGGGAGTTTTATACATTACAGATGACATCAAGCTTTGCATCAATTTTGCACCTGGGAGGGAAACGAACAGTAAGTATGACTTAGCAGCTCTGTGGGAGGTTCTCAAAACTGCTCAAAGGAAAAATGTTCAAAGGATTCAACTATTTGGAGATTCCAAAATGGTGATAGAATGGGAAAATGGAAATTCCCAAATTAATGCCCCCTAGCTGCAAGCTATATTAAAATAAATCCTTTTTTGTTTTGACCTTTTTTGAATCAGTTTCCTTTACTCATATATACAGAGAAATCAATGCAGAAGCTGATTTCTTATCCAAGATGGCCTTGGTATTTCAACCCGGTTTTATAGAAGTGGAGGAGTTAAAAAATGGTCAGCTGCTGGAACATTTCACCATGATTTAAATCACAGAGATATGTTCTCTCTTGTTGTAACACTTTTGTTCAGAACACTGGAGCATACAGAAAAGAGTAAGGCATGTTAAGTTTTTTGTGGATTTGTTGAGGATCGTGTTTTGTAAATATGAGCCTATGGAACCAGAGGCCAAAAATAGAGAAACATTGTTTTTTTTTAAATCTTCGTAAGTCGTTTTAAAAGTAAAAGAAGGTTATTGTAAATCCTATGAGATTTTAAGGAAAAAATAATTTTGGACTCTTATGATTTTGATAATGTAAGTCCTATAAGGAAAGTTCATGATCACCCTTTATTTAGAGTGATAGATGTTGATGTATTTGTGTCGCAAGTTATACTGTAAGTGTCGTAACTTATATTTGATGGGTTATTAGACCACCTTGGTGGGGTCAGCCCTGTATGAGTTATGTGGGTTAAAGGGTTATTAGACCACCCTAGTGGGTTCAGCCTAGTCAGCATTATGTTAAGTGGCTAAGTTGGGGCTGACCTAGTTAGAGTTAAAAGTCAACTGAAGTAAAGTATAAATAGAGGATTGTGTTCCTCATTTATACATTCACTCACTCACTCACTTCGCATTAGTGAGAGAGAGGAGGAGTGCGCACAAGTGGAGGAGGAGTAGTTGTTGCAGACATTTATCTTTTGGGGATTCATCTTGGTGATCTTTGTATTGGCGCTTACTCTATCTCTAAGGAAGTTGCGGGGTTTTTCACCTTCTTGGTTTTCCCCGGTGAAATGCTTTGTGTCTCTTATCTCTTGTGTTTGATATGTTGTACATGTTGTTCTCTCAGTTAATATCCTAGATCAGATTAAATTAAATGCTGAAAAACTAACATGGTATCAGAGCTAGCCTGAAGGAAGGCATGGTATGGCATTTATGACACTTGTTGCACTTGCGACAAATTGGAAGTTAGGGCTTGGTATAGTAAAAACCAGTCATCATGGCACTTTCGCTAGAACTCAGTTTTGGTTAGGGTTCATGATCTGAAACCTTTACAGGTCGAAGATGAAATGTCCATGTACCTTATGTCCGAAGGACAGCCTCAGATTCATTGTACTTTGGGACATATGATCCGTACAAGTTAGGGTTTCTGCCTCTTCCAGAATGCAGTCCTAAACAGGTGACCTAGGAAAAAAAGGTCATATCTCGGGATAGGAAGCTCCAAATGGAATTCCTTAAAAAGAGACAGTTAGGGAACAGATTGTAGTTTCACAGGTCCAGGTTTCAGAGGCTGAAGTTGAAACAGTGACACGTGGCACGTTGTACAAGTTTGCTTACTGTTTCATCCCATAAACAGGTCACAGTGCGACACTTGGCATATCTCTCTCTTAGAGAATCCATTTGAGCTCGGACCTATGGGGTTGGAAAGATGACAGGTTAGGATACCACATGTCAAAGTTTTAGACCCTATGGATCCTAAATTTCAGAGATGCACCAGAAACAATAAGGCACATATTTCTATGAAATAGAATTGGATTCTGAGCATTCTCATTTTTGGCTTGTCACTGCTGCGGGAAATTAGGGCTTTTGATAGAAGTGGAATTTTGGAGTGATCTTAGCATAGGATTTCTCTCCTCAAGAAAATCGAATTTTAGAGCACAAGATCAAACTTTTTGGCTGGGAAGAACCCCGAGCATTATCAAACCCTAGTTCGGGATCTTGATCGGAAAGGTGGAAAATTAGGGTTTCAACAAAAGTTGAAATTTTTGGAATCTGTGACCACGACTGGATGCTACTCATAAAAATCAAATTTTAGAGCACAATATCGAACCTTTTGGCAGGGCAGAACCCCGGGCATTTTCAAATCCTATTTCAGGATTTTGACCAGAAGATCCGAAAGTTTCAAAGGCAATTTTGAGGGGTCAAATTTTGGAGATTTCAAAATTGAAGTATACTAGCTTGATCAGCTCATCAAGGTGCATCTTTTCATCCAATCAGAATTTTGAAATTCAAAGTTTCAATTTTTAGGGTTTCTCTGACAAACCCTAATCCAGCTCCAGATCCAGTTTCAGCAAATCAAAGTGGATTGGGTTAATCCTAGAAGAGAATGAATTGGACACCTGCATGAGTGAAGAAGTTCCAGTTCCAGAGGGAGATGAGGCTAAGGCCTTACATAAGAAGACTACAAGCAATCCCGACAAGTATGACTTGAGGAGATACAGGTATGTTTTGAAATATGTTGATGATTAATTTTATGATATGTTTGTCTTCGTATTATTGAGGTTAGTACAATCTTGATTAATTTTAGACTTGTCTTATCACCCTAGTAAACGTATGAATGCATGGGAATGATAGAAGACATTCATTGATTAGGGGTATGCCACTTGTAATTGTACTAATACAATGTGGTGTTGTATGAGGATGATGTTGTCCACTAACATGAAGGGTACATCAAGAAAGACAAATCAAGTTCTAGATCAAGAACATATGACCATGGTGACTTGAAGACAAAGACTCATCCATAGTCATGGATCACATAGAAGCTCTACTTACGATGTATGTATAACTTGGTTCTACAATTATTAACTGATGAGATATGCAGGTTGCTAGCACAAGGTCTCTAAGAGAACAAAGAAGACATTGTTTGGGTATGTTAGACAAGCATGATAATCCAGGTATGTTTTCCTATATTGAGTTAGAATCCTACTTTGTGTTAGGATCTTAGATGAGTATACTTTTGTATGATTGATAATGATTATTCATGAAGTTATAAGTTTGAGTAATCATGGGTTTATGCATATTATGCTTCTTACTTTGATTGATGATATGACAAACTAGAAGAGTCCTATGGTCAAATAAGAATATGCATGAGTAAAAGAAGTACTCCCTAAAACCTTGAATACTAACACTTGTGACAAATTACCTGTGTATGAAATGACCATGACCATAGATGTTTAAGATTATTTAGAATCATAATATCTTGATAGTATTGAGATTATACTAATGAATGTATGGTTATGTATGAGATCTTGAGGATGACACAATGATGACACTAGTGCACACTTAAGCATGCATAGTGGTCCAGGATGGATATAAGTTCAAAGACAGATAATCCAAGAAGCAAATATCAAGAGGGAGCACACTCTAGTAGTTCCTGCAAGGGAGCACACTCCAGTAGTTCCCGCAAGGAAGCAAAGATCAAGAGGGAGCACACTCCAGTAGTTCCTGCAAGGAAGCAAAGATTGAGAGGGAGTCCACCCTACAACTAAAAAAATATAAGTATTTGAATTGTCATTTATTATATATATGATTACTTAAATGGTGCTTTCCAGTCATACTTATGTTCCTAGATTTAGGATGAATATTATGCATATTAGAAAAGTTACATTGATGAACAAGATACTACTAATATGCAAGTAATGGGTAAGTGGCCTATGGTACTGTACAACATTCTATTGCTACTTATCTAGAATGAAACCTCTTTGCTAACATGTTGGGAGTTGTGCACACTCTTAACAAATGTTCTGGTAGAGATGGAAGGCATCTAGAAAGTTACCGTGTGAATACGGGATATGGATAAATGTTGTATTGAAGCATTGGCTAAGATAATTGCATGACTGTATGACATATGTCGTTATGCATAAGAATTTGTTTTGAAAAACTATGAGAAGTTTCTAATCATGCAATTGAATTTGACTTGTAGGAAAGATCGTGTACAATCACCTACAAAAGAAGGACAACAACATTTGTTCCAACAACGAAGTTCAAGAAAACTATCTATTAAAGATATTGAAGAATCTAAAGTTCCCAAGATCCGGGATGCAGTAATGGAAGGATTCCATGATCGAGGAATACCAGTCGATCATGAAGAATGATGTCTGGGATGTGGTCCCGAGACCAGAAAGGAAGTATGTTGTGACTTCCAAGTGGATCTATAAGATCAAGCATGCTGCCTATGGTAGCATAGAGAAATACAAGGCAAGGTTTGTGGCTCGTGGCTTCTCCCAGAAAGAAGGGATAGATTATGAAGAGACATTTGCACCTGTATCCAGATACACTTCCATCAGAACAGTACTTGCTCTGTATGCAGTAATGAAGTGGAAGATACACCAGATGAATGTCAAAACAACTTTCTCGAATGGTGTAGTCAAAGAGGAAGTGTATGTGGAGAAGCCACTCGATTTTGAGACACGTGACAAGGAGTCATATGTGTGCAAATTAAAGAAATCCTTGTATGGCTTGAAACAATCACCCAGGAGATGGTACGATAGGATAGACAGCTTCCTATCCAGTTTAGGCTTTACCATGAGTAAAGCGGATTCCAACCTTTACTACAAGGTTGAGGAAGGAAATCCAGTGATACTCCTACTGTATGTGGATGACCTGTTTGTGACAGGTGATGATAGATCACGGGGGCTTCACTAGAAGGTAATATAATATCACGTTCATTCATATTGCAGTATTAAATATTCATGAAAACCTAAAAATTATATTGCTTATATATTAAGGGGCGAAGGGTTTTTTTATTTAATGTAACAATACAAAAATACTTTGGGGTCTTTTTTATATGGGAAGGCTGACAAAAATCCACCAAATGGAGATGTCGGGATCACGACCGGATGAGAAATCGGGTTGAGGCAAGGCTCGGGCTTACTAGTACGCAGGGAAATCGCGTCTTGAGGCATGCTTGAGGCCAGGGGTTTCATGGTGAAGTGGGTTTCCAGTCGATCATAGTCGAGAGACAATGGTCATTGACAGCCAATTGTTACCAATAGCACTTAGCCAACTGTTACCAATAGCCTTGGGAGGCTCTAAGCCTCCAGGGCCTGTTATAGGCCCTCGAAAGGACTTGGGGGCTTGAATACCCAACCACTCGTGCCTATTACAGGCCTTGGGAGGTTTAGTCAGCCTCCTAGAGCTTGTTACAGGCCCTGGGGGCTTGGATACCTAGACCACAATAGGATTAGTCAGCAATTGGGGAACTGCAACATGCAATCTTAATGTTGTACTATGTGCATTGGCGCCAGTGACATACAAGAAGTGATCTCCTATCTCTTCATTAGACCATTAGATGTTGCAAATCATAATGATATGTGGCTGAGTAATTGCATTGTGGGTGAAGTAATGTGCATCCACAATATACATCGAAAGAAGTAAGGTGCATTGTAGAATGCATGTGGGGTCACAAGAGGGGTATCGTATCAATATACTAGGTAGAAATATGAAGGGGTATAAAAAATGTTAATGAAACAATTGATACATACAATATCTAGTGAAAATAGGGGTTTTTTTAAATTGGGAAGGCATATTGGGAGGGGGTTAAAAAAATGATTTTGGAAGGTATTTTCCAATATTTAGTGAAATTAGGGGTATTGTTTCATATGCCACGATCGAACGTGCTATGATAGTTGTTTATTGAGTGAATCCCCCGTGTGATAGATTGACTGCCGACACGAAGAGGAATCTTGCTGCCGAGTTCGAGTTGAAGGACTTGGGTATGATGCATTACTTTCTAGGTATGGAGGTGTGGCAGAGTGCAGATGAAATCTTCCTTGGACAAGGGAAATATGCAGTAGAGATCCTGAAGCGGTTCGGGATGATGGACTGCAAGGCCATGGCCACACCTATGGCATCAAACCTGAAGCTATTGAGTGATGCTTCATCAGATTCAGTTGATGCCACGATGTATCGTCAGATGATTGGGTCCTTGATGTACCTAACAAACACAAGACCATATATTTGCTTTGCGGTGAACACTTTGAGCCAGTTCCTGACGGATCCTAGACATGTTCACCTGATTGATATAAAGCATATTCTCAGGTACCTGAAGGGTACAGTTGATTATGGGCCCAAGTATGATGCGAATCAAAAGTTTAACCTGGAGGGTTATGTTGATTCAGATTGGGCAAGCAGTGTTGCAGATAGGAAGCGCACTTCGAGGTGCTGCTTCAGTATGGGATCAGGTGTGATCTCTTGGTTTAGCAGGAAGCAATCCTACGTAGCACTGAGTAAAGCCGAAGTAGAGTATGTTGCAGCTTGTTCGGCCAGTTGTGAGGCATTATGGATAAGGAAGCTACTGTCTGATTTATTTGATCTCCAGTTGGATGCTACTTGTATCTATTGTGACAACCAGAGTTGTGTGAAGTTGTCAGAGAACCCAGTGTTCCATGACAAGTCGAAGCACATTGAGATCAAATATCACTATATCAGGGATATGGTGTAGAGAGGAGCAGTAAAGCTCCAGTATGTTGCGACAGATGAGCAGATTGAAGATGTGTTGACCAAATCACTAGCCAGAGTGAAGTTCGAGTACTTCAGAGAGAGGCTTGGTGTACTTCAAATCGAGGTTCCTTCCAAGGGGAAGTGATGAGTCCATAAGACGCAGATGCACATGGGCTTTTCTGACATGGTTGTATATGTTGTTGTGTAGGGTTTATACCTTATAGTGAGGAGTGGACACTACCAAATTGGGTGGGGTGACAGATAAATACATTCATTGTATTGCATTTAGTTACTTCAAATGAAAGAGATCAAGATATCGAAATATGTACCCTTTTATCGATGGTTGGTCCTAGCTTTCGCTTGGTCTTTTGCTTGATCTTCCGCTATGATGAACCTGCAACACAAAGGAAACCTTCCACAATGTATCTTGACTATAATAAATATGATGAAATTGAAAGCAATTAAACATCAACTATAATAAGATATTAAACCAAATGAACATACAATTCAATAGACATTCGATTTGGGACGAGAAGGGTATTTCGACCTTTTTATTGTCAAAGAAACATGAATCGGTACAAATATACCTAATCTGTCAAGATGCTTCTGCAACCGAGTCCTGGGATCCTACTCTTCATAATGAATTGGGAATTCCTCCAGCGTAACAACAGTCAAAGCATTCCTTCTAGGTCCCTCTCTCATGGATCCTCCTTATATTTATGGGACAAGGTAGGCAGTTGGATTCGAGAGGTAGTTAAATTGGGAGGTTGGGGAAGTTGTAGAACCAACTTCAACTAATCCCAATTCATAATCTTAATATATTTTTGATTTCATCTTAAGATGTGCGCAGGTTTCATACAATCAGAGTAGCGCACAATATGCAACTCTTGTGTTTTACAACAAGCGTTTGCAAGATTTTTAATGTGTGCGCTGGTTGTCCTTGAGCAAAGCATCGCACATGTTGGTGAAGAACACGGGTTTACTATATCAATAGTAGTGCACATGTTGTGAAATCAATATAAATATTCAAATGTTCATCTAAAGAGTGTAGTTCCAGCAGTAAGTCATCTAGGTCAACCTAGCTCTTCCATCCATAGTGTCCTTTTATGTGATCGATGGAGCAATGTGATCACGAACAGAGAAGTACATATTTGAACTATAACAGATGCCCCCTAATGTGTGAGGTCGGAGGGAAACGATGGCCAAAATACATTATAATTCCAATTCAGAGGAGGAGCAAGGAACCACATAACCAAGTCACAAAAGTACCTGAAACAACGATCAAGGTCAGTGAGCAATTAAAATCTTGACATCATATAGATGTGTAGCATGATACAACATGATCTCCGATACATAACTAGGAGATGTATATATAGCATGGCCAGTGAAATACAAATGTGGATCCATGTCAAAATGAGAGATCATAGCCATAACAACGAACTAGATCTATCTCATGAAGAGCCAAAATGAGTGAGGCTCAGTCTTGTGAAACTTGGGTGATAACATAAATAAGGTGATGCTATCAAGATCCCAAGGTCTTCATCCAAACAAACCAAGGTACAAACCCTAACCATGTGAATAAATGAGCTGAAGTCGAACATGGGGGGTATCGTTTGATTACCGGTCATTGATGTATACCGTTAACAAACGCTAGGGCTTCCATCGATAATGATAATGGGGCCCAAGGTACCTAGTACGATCCAACAAGTATGAATAAGTGGACCTGAAGTCGAACACTTGAGGAACCTGTCAAATAAGATACATTGATTATTCAACAGCGATGGAAACTGACACTAATGACTGCAATCCCCAAAGTACTAATCGAAACTCTAAACTCCATTCCCAAAGCATGATGAGTTGATGTCAATGGGAAGAAGTCCACTAGAAGGGAGGCCTTAATGCATCCTCCATCATCCAACACGAGGAACACACAAAATGTATGAGATGATGTGGAGTAGGACAAGTAACAAGATGAAACAAACTAACACCAGGATGGCCGACACATGAAGTCAAGGTAAACTGCAGAATGGCCGACAGAGGCTGTATCCTTGAACAATGAGCATGACACAAAGTGACTTAGGCAGTTTTCAACATGAAGGGGAAATGATATAAGCCTGTAATGTAGGAGACATTAACAAACCCTCCATATGATTAGAAGAATAACCAATCGGGGGAGTAACAACTCGGAGATCAGGTTCACCTTAAGGTAAAAAACTAAAACCCAACTGAAATGATAGACTCAAATAGGTGTTGTGTTAAAGGACATGACTGACTTAACTACCTTTGAAACTGAAAAGATGTGAGATACCCTTCTCATCCCTTATTCTTTTTGGTAAAAGAATATCCTTCTTTTTGTTTTAATGAGTCCAAGAAAGAAAGAAAAATCAATAAGCCCAACCATGTAAAAGTTTAACGATCCCATGGGAGGAAGACTCAAGACCTTCTTCATTGTTTACAGAGTTTGAAGAAGAGATAGAAGAATAATCTATAATACTGATCTCTGGATTTTAATATCGAGCCGAGATCTGTTCTTGCTCGTCGGTGTTTTCAATTTTAAGGATTTTGAAAAACTTAAACAATAACTCCATACACCTACCCGTGGATTTTAATATCGAGCCCAGGTTGGTATATGCTCACCAGTGTTTTCCTGTTTATAGAGTCTGGAAAACTTAAACAATCCTCTATATACCCTCTCGTGGATTTCACATCGAGCTCGAGTAGGTGAATGCTCGCTTGGTGTTTTTATATTTCGAGAGCCTGAAAACCCTAAAGAAGGCTCCAAAAGTCCTTTTTCGTACAATTAGTCTCCTCTCCCTAAAAAGTCTAAAACAATGAGAGAAGAACTCTTCTAGCCACGCATGACTAGAGTATTCATTTTTTGTAAGTAATCCGCAAAAGTCCGGAAAAAGGGTTAAACTTATACCTAAGCGGATGTACCTTCAATTCCTTTAACGAGCTTGAAGAGAACAAGTATGCTCGGCAATCTTGTTTAGTTTTTCAAATAGTCAAAACAAAAGCTTAAAACGACTTAAAAGACAGCTTCTAGGATCATAGGTTCATGACCTGCCAAAGACATAGAATCTCAATAATCGAGTTAGTAACTAACGACAAATTCTCTAAATGACATAATAATGAAACAATATGATGCTTATATTGGTTGTCAAGAAAGAAAATAGGTCAAATCCAGTTTAATACTTTGAAATTCTAGTGAAACTTTGAAATACATAGGTTAAATTTAACTCACCAAAATTTGTAGGTATTAGTGATTAAATAGAACATTTTGGATCCAATTTGAAATTATACACTTTTGAAAAAAGTGGGTAAAAATCAAAATCCATTTTATATAAATAATTTCAAATTGAAAAATCAAATATCATATTTTGAAGTTTTTAGGGCAAATTGGAGCAAAACCTTGATCTTCCTCTGTTTGTTGTGATCAAACCGGGCCACCAATCGATCTTCTGCTTCCACCAATTAAGTTCTTTTCTCCCATACTTGCAATTTCATGCATTATTTGTCAATTTTTATGGTCAAAATCATTTTAAAGACCCCTTCCAAATGCGTTTCTGCACATGCGCTACTGTGTGTGAACAAGAGTAGCGCATACTAGCCAAGTGCGCTGGTTTAGTTCATACAGAGCAGCGTTCGAGCGTGACTGTCTAGTGCAGACGGTAGCGCACGCCCCTGAAAGTAGGGTAAAAATGGAAAAGACTCAAAATTTGATTGTTTGCTTGCAGGATGGTTCTCATATGGCATGAAAGGGAGCATGAGGAGATGGATCGAGAAGCATTACAATATCCATTGACCCTCCATGCGCTCTGAAGATGTAGATTACTGAAATTTTATAGAACAGTCAACATGCGAGCACAAATCCGCTTGCTTGAGAGGCTTGTCCAATACCGGGATGCCAATGCAATGGTGTTTGATATCCAAGGAGAAATAATGGAACTCACCATAGATGACATCTGCTTTATCACGGGTCTCTCTCGGAGGGGAGACTTGGTGAACTTGAAAGGTTCCTCTCACAATGTGGGTGCCTTGTTCGTACAAGAGTATGTCAATACTTAATGCCTGCAGGGAACTGAAAAGACCGGTAATCTGTTGATGTATTTGTAACTTCGGAAGATATTCACTTGTATATTGTATTTGTACTTTATTGTATCACCAACGGAGATGTATTATTCCTCCGATTGGAAGTGTCGTCAGTTGTACTTGCAAGTGTCGCAAGTTATATTGTAAGTGTCGTAACTTATACTTGATGGGTTATTAGACCACCTTGATGGGGTCGGCCCTGTATGAGTCATGTGGGTTAAAGGGTTATTACACTACCCTAGTGGGGTTTGGCCCAGTCAGCATTATGGTATGTGGTTAAGTTGGGGCCGACCTAGTTGAGTAAAGGTCAAGTGAAAGTAAGTGTATAAATAGAGAGTGTGCCTCTCTCATTTTACACATTCTCTTATTCACTCACTTCGCATTAGTGAGAGAAGACGAGGGTGTGCACAAGTGGAGGAGGAGCATGTTGCTGAAGATATCTATCTCTTGGGTTTGATCATGGTGATCCTTGTATTGATGCTTATTCTATCTCCGAGGAAGTTGCAGGGTTTTTCACCTTCTTGGTTTTCCCCGGTGAAATGTTTTGTGTCTCTTGTCTCTTGTCTCTTGTCTCTTATGCTTGATATGCTGTAGATGTTGTTCTTTCATTTAAGATCCTAGATCAGAATGAATCAAATTCTGAAAAACTAACCTGGTATCATAGCTAGCCTGAAAGAAGGCATGGTATGGCATTTATGACACTTGTTGCATTTGCGACAAATTGGAAGTTAGAGCTTGATATAGCAAAAACTAGTCACCGTAGAACTTTCGCTATAAATCCATTTTGGAGAAGGTTCAGGATCTAAAAATTTTACAAGTTAAAGGTAACATCCCCATATACCTTGTGTCCGAATCACAACTTTTAATTCGCTTTACTTTCTATTTTATGATCCATACAATCTAGGGTTTCCGCCTCTTCCAGAATGCAGTCCTAAATAGGTGACCTAGGGAAAAAGGTCATATCTCGAGATAGGAAGCTCCAAATGGAATTCTGTAAAAAGTGACAGTAAGAGCGCGGACGGTAGTTTCACAAGTATGTTTTTCAGAGGCCGAGGTTTAACCAGTGACACGTTTCATTCCATACAAGTTCACTATATTGTTTTATCCCATAAACAGGTCACGTTGCGACACTTGGCATATCTATCTCTCAGAGAATCCATTTGAGGTCATACCTATGGGGTTGGAAATATGACAGGTCAGGATACCACAGAAAAATGTTTCAGACCCTGTGGATTCATAATTTCAGAGATGCACCAAAAACAATAAGGCACATATTTCTATGAAATAGAATTGGTTTCTGAGCATTCTCATTTTTGGCTTGTCACTGCTGCGGGAAATTAGGGCTTCGGAGAAAATTGGAATTCTTGGAATCGGAGACCACGGATATATTCTCCTCATCAAAATAAAAATTTAGAGACCAAAATCGAATATTTTGTTGGGGAGAAGGACGGGCTTGATCAAACCCTAGTTCGGGATTTTGATCGGAAAGATGGAAAATTAGGGCTTTTGCAAAAGTTGGAATTTTTGAAATCTGAGACCATGGCTGGAAGCTCCTCAGAAAAATCAAAGTTTAGAGTACAAGATTGAACCTTTTGGTTGGGAAGAAGACCGGGATTTATCAAAACCTAGTTCGGGATCCTGTCAATGTTCGGGTACACAGGGTACTACCAAAGGACCGAATACCAAGAGCAACCACTTCACACAAATAGATCACAGATCAACACACTAATGTTTTGACGTGATTTAAACCCTCTTGAGGGAAACACTCTACGTCCCCGACCAAATAGCTTCTATGGGACAATTTAGTATGCAAATAAACAAAGTTACAAATAAGCTTCTCATAATTGATCAACTAAACAATGACCCTCCATGCTCTTTAAATAGAGATCATGGACCAATCGGGTGTTAAGCCATGGATCAAGGTTAGGTATGATCTAAGAGAAGTTGAGCCGTCGGATCACTCTATGTCAGGAACATATCGTGACCTTCAGATTAAGTATTTACAAATGCATACTAATGCATACTAAAGAAACACATTTTCCCTAACAGATATATTACACAAGTTGATCTTAACTAACTCCTAAGTGTCTAAATATCCTAACATGCCCCCTTAAGAACAACTTGGGATAGGATTGAAGGATTTACAAAGTGACACTATTAGGAGAAGGAAGGAGGCATTAGAGCCTATCCCCCCTTAATGATAAGTTCCTGAACTCCTAACATAGATCGAAGTTTAGAAAACTTCGCTTCTGTAAGAGACTTGGTGAAGATGTCTGCAACTTGATCATCTCTAGGGCAAAAGAGCACTTCAAGAACACGATCATGAAAAAGATTTATGATGAAGTGCATATGTAGCTCAATGTGTTTGCTGCTTTGATGTAGAACTGGATCTTTGGCAAGCTTGATGGCACTTTGATTGTCGCACCAAAGTGGAGTAGGCTGCTACTGCTCGAATCCGAACTCTGAAAGGATCTGTCGAAGCCATAAAGCTTCCTAACTGGCATTAACTGCGGCTCGATATTCTGCTTCTGCTGAAGAAAGAGAAAGAGCTTGTTGTTTCTTACAAGTCCAAGTGATAGGTCCAGATCCCAGCCTGAAAACATAACCTGCAGTAGACTTTCGATCATCAGGATCGTCGGCCCAATCTGAATCAGTGAAACCAACCAACAAAGGTTTCCCCCCTGTACTGTAATGAATCCCAAACTGAATTATACCTCGAATATATCGAAGTATTCTTTTAGCTGCTTTCTAGTGACTTTCATGAGGTGTTTGCATATAATGGGAAACACGACCAACGACAAAAGAAAGGTCAGGATGGGAATGAGTCAAGTATAAGAGACTACCAACAAGCTGACGATACAAGGTGGCATCGACTTCAGGTGAAGTACAAGTGGCAGAAAGTTTGACTCCAAACTGGAAGGGAGAAGGGACTGGTGTACAATCTTCCATGTGAAAGCGACGAAGAAGGTCACAAGCATACTTAGACTGAGAAAGAAAGATTCCTTCTTTGGTTTGCAGGACTTGAAGACCAAGAAAATAATGCAAATGTCCTAAGTCTGACATTTCGAAATTTTGTTTAAGACTAGATTTCACATGGGTTATAAGCTTAGGGTCACTACCAGTAAGAATAAGGTCATCAACATATAGAACAAGTATGATGAGATGGTTTCCTACTTTCTTGGTATAGACATTGGGGTCAGAATGGCATCTAGAAAAACCAGTGTCAAGGACAAAGTTATCCATTTTGGCATACCAAGCTCTAGGAGCTTGCTTAAGGCCATATAAGAATTTCTTAAGGCCGCAGACAAGGCTAGAGTTATTCTGAACATATCCAGGAGGTTGTTCCATGTAAATTTTCTGCTGTAAATCACCATGTAAGAAGGCAGACTTGACATCCATTTGATGGACTTCCCAGTTGTGTAAGGCTGCAAGGGAAAGAACAAGGCGGATGGAGTTCATTTTTGCGACAGGAGCAAAGGTTTCATTATAGTCAATCCCTTCAACTTGGGAAAAACCTTTGGAAACTAACCTTGCCTTAAGTCTTTCAACACTTCCATCTGATGCATACTTAGTTCTATAGACCCATTTACATCTGACAAGTTTTCTTCCTTTTGGAAGAGGTACAAGATCCCAAGTATCGTTTTCCATTAAGGAACGATATTCTTCATCCATAGCTACATCCCAATCTGGATTTCCTGAAGCTTCTGCAAAGGTTTCTGGATCATGATTCTTGGAAACTTGAGCCAAAAGAGAAGAGGCTCGCTGAAACTGAGAACGTGTTCGACGTTGATCTCTAGGATCACCGGCAAGATCACTAGCTGCTTCACATGTTGAACGGACCATTCGAGGAAGCTGTTAGGAACCTATGTCAACCCTTCTCTTTACTATGTTAGTATATTGTTGTTGGACGCATATGCTTTGTAAGTCGTCCCGTAGTATTTGTTGATCTGTAGTTTATATTAGCCCATAGTATTGACCCATAGTATTGGATGCATATGCTTTGTAAGTCGTCCCATAGTATTATATGTCCCATGGTTTTGACTCATAGTATTGGGCATAGACTTAGTATATAAGTGTGTGTTGAGGTCATTGAAGGCACCGGGAAGTTAATTGTATTGAGCTTGCTCAAAGGAGGTTGCCTCCTCGAAGTGGCCCGTGATCAATATAAAAGTGATTCTGTTCTATTATTTCTGATATCTCGTGTATTTGAATTAATTAATTATTGCAGGTTCATCACATCTGGTATCAGAACACTTTCTTGGGCTTGCTGGGTGAAATTTCTGCCAATTTTTTTTTTCTTCGCATCTGTTGCAGGTTCGGATTTGGGAATAATCCCTATCCGCTTAACTGTGGGAAGTACTTGGGCATAAGACCTCAAACTCATTGTGAGGAGTACCACAGGAACACCGAAGTAGCTGGCCCATTGAGAGGACCTGCCAGCGAAAAGGGCAACGACCCCTACCTGATTGACTAGTTCCCACCCATGAGGTAAACCAAGAGCTGTCGTTTGTGGAAAAAGCGGTGATCAGTTTTACCTGAGCCGTGGAGTGAGGGGTACTGCCCAAATACGCAATCCGTAAGACAGCATTGGTGGCTGAGTGAAACCCCTGAACTGTTAGGAAGCCGCACATACCTGGGGTCCATATCTATTTTCAGTTGAACTGTTGCCAATCACTTCCGCTCCAGATCCAGCCGTTTTAGATCTATTCTGAAATTCGTTCCAGATCCAGTCACCGTTTCCGATCCATCCATTTTCGATCCCTTCCTCGTTGTTGCAGATCCCTTCCGCGCCGCTGTTGCCGATCCTTTTCTGAATTTAAAAATAAAAAAAAATAAAAAATAAAAAATAAAAAAAAAAAAAAACAGTTTTTTCTCCATATCTCCCTTGTTTTCACTCTGTTTCCCTTGAAATTTTTTTCGGGGAACCCCTGTCATTCCATTCTGCATCTTTCATTCCTGAGGACCCTATCCCCAATTCTCCTTCCCAAAGCCTGAAATCCCACATTTGTCTATTTTTAGGGATTGCCATAACTTCCTCAGATTTCACCCAATCACCTTCAAATTTTACCACAAAATTCATTTCTAAATTCTGCTTCTTTGTCCCTCTTTGCCAAATTTTATCATTCTATCACCCCGCTTCTGAAATCCCCCTTTTTGCTTTCTTGTCCTTGCGACAGTGTCCAAAATCTAGTCAAACCCCAATTACCCATCAGATTGTTTCCCCAATCCAAATTTCCCTTTACTAAATCAGCTTCTGTTTGTGTTTTTCTACCCATTCCACAAAAAAAAAAAAAAAACCTGGTTATGGTTGTCACCCATGCAGGAGAAAACACCATGGAGGAAGCACTTGCAACCATCCAAACCAAACTCCAAGATCTGGATGAAAAATTTCTCAGCCTCCATCTTCAGCATTCAACCATGAACAATAACCGACAGCCAGAATCTTTTGCAGCCACCGGGTTCTCTTCTTCCAGCAATTTTCGTGGGCCGAAGCTTGATTTTCCTCGCTTCAATGGTACTGATCCGACTGGATGGATATACCGAGCAGAACAATATTTCAGTCTGCATAATACTTTTGATGTCCAGAAATTTCCACTTGCATCTTTTCATTTGGAACAGGAAGCCCTTCAATGGTACCGTTGGTACATCAAAGCTCATCCCAAGCCAAACTGGACAGATTTTTTCCAACTCATTTTGCCATGATTTGGTCCTAGTGCTTTTGATGATTTCACAGGAGCACTCACTAAACTTCACCAAATTGGCACAGTGAGAGAGTATCAGACATAATTTGAGAAATTGGCCAATCACACAGAAGGATTGTCTGATGAATTCTACAGGAGTTGTTTTATCAGTGGTCTCAAGGATGAAATCCGCTCAGAGGTCAAAATGTTTTGTCCCAACACAATGATGGAATTCCTAGGGTTGGCTAAGCTGGCCGAGGACAAGATCGCAGCTCAACAACGCTCCAAACCCACCTTTATTCCCTTCAGAAATATGGGTTCCCAACGACCTACCATCACGCCTTCTCCTCAACCAACTCCTATCAAGCATTTGTTTGAAATAGAAATGTAGGCACGCCGAGAAAAAGGGCTTTGCTATAATTGTGATGAGAAATTCACTCGGGGACATAGATGTGTTCAACAAAAGCTCTATCTCTTGGATGTGGATTCTCCATCTGCCTTAGAACTTGGTGAAGAAGCTACAGATACAGTAGATGATCAGGTCGACATTCAACACCCGCATGTTGACACCCCATCTCAGGACGACCCACCCGAGATCTCTCTCCATGTTGTAACCGGCGTCACCACCCCACAAACAATGCGGGTCAGGGGATACTTCAAGAAGCTCCCTCTTACCATACTCATTGATTCTGGTAGCACTCATAACTTCATTGACCCTCGGATTGCCAAACAGGCTGATTGTTTTGTCCATCCTTGCTCCAACTTTGAAGTCATGGTTGCCAATGGGGCACCTTACCTTGCAAGGGGAAGTGTCACAATGTGCATATCTCTATGGAAGATTATAACCTGCGCTCTGACATGTTTTCCTTGTCCTTAGGCGGATGTGATGTGGTTTTGGGCATTCAATGGTTACGCACACTTGGCCCCATCTTATGGGATTTTGCTGAACTTTGGATGCAGTTTAAAGTCAACGGGGCACAACACAAATTTATGGGCTTACAACCAGGGTCTCTCTACATCATCAGTTCACATCGCCTGGAAAAAATCCTTAAGAAGAATTCACATGGTGTCATCGCTTAGCTCAATTCCATTCAGATGCACCCATCAACAATCTCCACTACTTTCTTGGATATATATGCAGGTATCTTTGCTGAACCAATGTGCTTGCTGCCTTTAAGAGACCTTTCCGGTAAGAATTTAGCCACATCTACCTATCAGCAGGAAATGATGGCTATTTTGCATGTAGTACAGACATGGAAGCCATACCTATTAGGGAATTATTTCTGCATCAAGATTGATCTCCCAAGCCTGGAAAATTTTCTAGAACCATGGGTCTCCTCCCCAACACACCTAAAATGGGTTATCCAACTCATGGGTTATCCCTATGTGATCACTTATAAGAAGGGTAAGGACAATATGGTGGCAGATGCTCCTTCTTGCACAATTAATGACCCAGTTTCTCTTACAGCTCTTTCTTTGCTTGTTCCAAATTGGTTGCAATATGTTCAACAGGGCTCTCTCTTCTATGAACTCCAAGCTTCTTCATCAACAGGGCACTCTGGGTTCTGCAAAATGTATGACCGAGAACAATGTAACTTCTTTTGGCAGGGACTAAAAATGACAATTCAACAGATGGTGGCTGACGATGATACTTTCCAAGTCAACAAGGGTGAAACGACACTCCTTTCGGGATTGCTCAAACCCTTGCCCATCCCTACACAGCTTTGGCCAACTATTTCTATGGATTTCCTAGCAGCGCTCTGGTGGTACAATACCACATCTCAAAGGACACCATATGAAGCAGTCTATGGAAAAAAACCGCCAGTTATTCTTCAATACACCCTTAGCAGCTTCCCAGTTCAGGAAATTGACTCGGTTCTTCGAAACCGCGATCAGATTCTTCTCATTCTGCAGGACAATCTTCACATGGCCAGAATTCGCCTGAAAACACAAGCCAATCAACACCGTTCTGAGCACATTTTCCACACAGCTGACAGGGTTCTTCTTCATCTACAACCTTCCAAGCAATCCTCCTTGACACTCCAAAGGCGTCAGTGGATTGAAATGCAACCCAAGGATGCTCCCGGGGAACCACTCCTTCAGATTCTGCAGCAATTTCTCCAACCAAAGATTTGAGGACAAAGATTTTTCTAAGGGAGAGCGGATGTTAGGAACCTATGTCAACCCTTCTCTTTACTATGTTAGTATATTGTTGTTGGACGCATATGCTTTGTAAGTCGTCCCGTAGTATTTGTTGATCCGTAGTTTATATTAGCCCATAGTATTGGACGCATATGCTTTGTAAGTCGTCCCGTAGTATTATATGTCCCATGGTTTTGACTCATAGTATTGGGCATAGAATTAGTATATAAGTGTGTGTTGAGGTCATTGAAGACACCGGGAAGTTAATTGTATTGAGCTTGCTCAAAGGAGGTTGCCCCCTTGAAGTGGCCCGTGATCAATATAAAAGTGATTATGTTCTATTATTTCTGATATCTCGTGTATTTGCATTAATTAATTATTGCAGGTTCATCACAGAAGCACTTGTGCTGGTGCAACTGGAGGAACATGAGTAGGCGGAGGTGGATTTTCATCCTCACTATCATCGTCAGAAACTGGAGTTGGAAACCTGTCAAGGAAGTTGGAAGAAGAAGAAGAAGGCACAATCGCTGAATCAGGCTCGCAGGCTAAAGATGGCATAATTGCCGAGTTAGGATCGCAGGACAAGAGATTTTCATCAAATTTAACATCTCTTCTAATGATTACATCATGAGAATGTGGTTGAAGAAGTCTATAACCTTTTACATCTTCAGAATATCCAAAAAATATGCACTTTTCACTTTTAGGCTGCAATGCTTTCCGTTTTTCATCCGGAATGTGAGCCCATGCTTCACTACCAAACACACGGAAGTGACTTACATCTGGTTTAATTTTACTCCATGCTTCTTCCGATGTGATACCTTGTAAAGCTTTAGTGGGGGTGCGATTAACTATGTAATTTGCAAGGATAATTTTAGGGGCAAAATTTAGCCCATGGGCTATTTTTCCATGTTTTTTTTCCAAAAAAAGATTCGCCAATTTGCATTTTTTGAAGCCCCATTTCGCCCAATTGTGATGGGGTAAACTTTTTTCACTCTAAAAATCGTCAAATTATTATATAAACTATAAAAATTCCTTGGAAATTGAAATAATATTAGAAAAATATCGCCAAATATTTTATAGTTGACATTTTAAGAATTGGTAAGATTCGCCAAGATTTATACACTTTTAAATAAGTATGGGTCCTTAAAATTATCCCTGGTAATTTGCACAATTTATGGCCTCAGCCCAAAATTGAAGACTTAGTCCCTTAGATTGGATCATACAATTAGCCATTTCTTTTAAAGTGTGGTTCTTCCTTTCAGCTACACCATTTTTTTGTGGTGTATATGGAACAGTGTGTTGTTGTTGGATTCCTTGTTCAGTACAGAAAGCAGTGAACTTTTTGTTAACATATTCTCCTCCATTGTCAGATCTTAACTTAATAATTTGACGACCAGATTGTTCTTCAACAAGGGCCTTGTAGGCCAAGAACATGTTAAATACTTCGCTCTTAAGTTTTAGGAAATAAACCCAAGTGCGTCTGGTGTAATCATCAATGAAAGTTAAGAAATATTTGAAACCAGAAAAGGAAGCAGATGGAAGAGGACCACACAAGTCACTATGCACAAGCTCCAAGGGAACCGAGACGTGCCAAGAGGCACGTTTGTCAAAACTGTCCCGATGATGTTTTCCGAGTACACAACCAGAACGAACACCATCCCTGCAAGATACCATCGGAAGACCTGTCACCATATTGTCTTTACATAGTTGTTGCAATGAGCGATAATTTAAGTGACCAAATCGCTCATGCCAAAGTTTGCTCAAGTTATCACTATGAGCAACAAAAACTGAAGAAAAAGGTGATGACCCAAAGTTGTTAAATTTGTACAACCTAGTAATATCATCAACAATTCTGATAGCGAGGACCTGTTGAGGATCTTTAAAATCCTTGATTACAACTTGGTGAGGTGTAAAGGTCACAGTTTTACCTTCACCAGAATGAGTGATTTGATAGGCTGATAACAAATTGCAGGAAATTCTTGGAACACATAGTACATCACTGAAATGACCATTATCTACTGGAACTGTTACAGCTCCTACAACACTTAGAGATCTATCATCACCAACAAATATTTGTTTTGTATTACATTCATGCATAGTAGAAAATATGGCTTGATTCTTAGCCATATGATAAGATGCTCTAGAATCAATGAGCCATTCATTTGAAGTAGAAGAAGAAGATGCATTATAAGAATAACCAGAAGCACAAAGTGAATGTCCATGAAAGGTAGATTCTGAAGGTGAATCTAGGCTGATGTGGTGCTTCTTCATTGCTGCTTCCAAGGCTGCCATCTTCTTGAAACACTTAGATTCATCATGATTATCTTTTCCGCAATAGTTGCAATGACGCTCAGTCTTCTTTCCTTTTGGATTGGAACCTTTGTCATTTTTTAAAGAATGAGCTGACTGAGAGGGTTTGGGACCCTTGTTTGACTTATTATTGCGAAAATTTTGTTTCTTGGGAGGCTTGGACTTTTCTTTCTGTTGGGACAATAAGGCTTTCCCAGATGTATCTGCATTGTTGATTATTCCAAGATGGATGAGTTTATCTTGTTCTGTAATCAAGGAATCACAAAAGGATTCAAGACTAGGCTCTTGATAGCTAGCTGCATTCAAGGATTCTTTCATGGAGTAAAATGTAGATACAAAAATAGAATATGCAGGTTCAAGTTTTGAAAGAATATGATAGATGCATTATTTGTCTTCCCTCTTAATCTTACATTTGGCACATAAGAGTTTAAGAGTTTTGTACTTAGATAAATAATCTTGACTGCATGAAAAATCACTTGAATTTAAAGAAATCAACTCATTTTCGAGTTTTTGACCTTGAATTTCATTGTGTTTACCAAACACAAATTCCAACTTGTCCCAAGCAGCATCAGGTTCATCAATTTCAGATATGTGGAATCGCAAATCAGTAGAGATTGACATCCCAATCAATCCACGAGCTTCGTCACATCTATATGTCCATTTTATTTTCTTATCATCATCAGTGGGTTCTGTTTCTTTCCATGAGGTAATTCTTAAAAAGTCCCCTACTTCGTAGAACATCCTCCATACGAGATTTCCATGAGAAATAGTTGGAACTGTTAAGTAGAATATCACAAGGGGCGGCCATATTTGTAAATTAATGGCTCTAAAAGAAGAAACCAATAGTTTGTATGTGAAGAGCTCGAAAAAATAGGTGGTTTAAAAAAAATGACACTGAAAACTGACTTCGGATGATGAAGTTATGCTTGAACAAAGAAACTGTTGAAGATGTCCCCAATAGTGGCGTGGCACATGGAGAATGACCAGCTAAAAAAAAGGACCCCCCTCTTCCCAAGATAAACCTTTTACAATCATTTTACAAGAAATTTTCTTTAAGTGAATCACTTTTGTAAAATAAGTGATTTCACTTTTACAATGATATTACTTTTAAATAGTGCAAAAATAAAAAAGAACTCAAGTGACTCACTTTTTTTTTTATTATTATTATTTAAGTGAGATACACTTTTACAATAAAGTAACTTGAAAATAGAAATTGCATGCACTTTGCCTTTTAAAAGTAACTTCCTAAGACTTGAACTCAAGACCTATTAAGGAATAAAGCAACTTTGAACCAAGTGAGCTAGATTAAAAGGTATGTAAAATATGGGAATGAGGAAGGAGTTTTTTTTCTTTTTTACTCTTCTTGCTCGGTTTCCGTGGTTGCATTTTTTCCTGCAAATCACACCACAAACCGAAACAAAAAAAAAATTTCCACAATATGGAGTTAGATCTCGTTAGCTTACTCGGAAATTCTATGTTTTCTCTCTGTTTCTGATTTGTCGAGATCGTGCAAGGTGCACGGCAAAGAGCATACGCAGCCGAGAAAAACCATTTCCCTTTCTGTTTCTGATTTGCCGAGATCTCTCAAGGTGCACGGAAAAGAGCATACGCAGACAAGGAAAACAACAATCCGAAACAAAAAAAAAACTAACAGTAAAAAATGATAAAATATGAGATTTTTTTCTCTTATAACAGAAAATAAATAAATGCGTCATTGTAACATTATACCTTCAAATCTGATGAAATACGCGTTTCTGAAGCACCTGAGAACCGTTTTCGATCAAACGAAAACTATTTCCCAATGGAAACGGTGCTCCGGACGCAATGGAACACCTCCCACATCCTAGAAATGCACAGAAATACCAGAACCAGAAACCCTTTTGAGTTTCGACAACAACAGTTCAAGATCTAGATCATAACCGGAAGTGGCTCTTCATAAAAGCTCTGATACCATGTTCGGGTACACAGGGTACTACCAAAGGACCGAACACCAAGAGAAACCACTTCACACAAACAAATCACAGATCAACACAGCGATGTTTTGACGTGGTTTAAACCTTCTTGAGGGAAACACTCCACGGCCCCAGCCAAATAGCTTCTACGGGACAATTTATTATGCAAAGAAAGAAAGTTACAAATGAGCTTCTCATAATCGATCAACTAAACAATGAACCTCCATTCTCTTTAAATAGAGATCATGGACCAATCGGGTGTTAAGCCACGGATCAAGGTTAGGTATGATCTAAGAGAAGTTGAGCAGTCGGATCACTCTATGTCGGGAACATATCGTGACCGTCGGATTAAGTATTTACAAATGCATACTAATGCATACTAAAGAAACACACTTTCCTTAACGGATATATTACACAAGTTGATCTTAACTAACTCCTAAGTGTCTAAATATCCTAACAGTCAAGAAGATCTCGAAGTTTCAAAGGCAATTTTGAGAGGTCAAATTTTGGAGATTTCAAAATTGAAGTATACCAGCTTGATCAACTCAGCAAGGCGCATCTTTTCATCCAATCAGAAGTTTGAAATTCAAAGTTTTAATTTTTAGGTTTTCTATGACAAACCCTAATCCATCTCGAGATCCAGTTTTAGCAAATCAAAGAGGACTGGGTTAATCCTAGAAGAGTATGATTTGGACACCTGCATAAGTGAAGACATTCCAATTCGAGAGGGAGATGAGGCTAAGGCCTTACATAAGAAAACTACAAGCAATATCGACAGGTATGACTTGAGGAGATACAGGTATGTGTTGAAATCTATTCATGATTAAGTTTATGATATGTTTGTCTTCATATTATTGAAGTTAGTACAATCTTAATTAATTGTAGACTTGTCTTATCACCCTAGTAAAAGTATGAATGCATGTGAATGATAGAAGACATTCTTTGATTAGGGTTATGAAACTTATGATTGTACTAATGCATTGTGGTGTTGTATGAGGATGATGTTGTCTGTTAAAAGTTCTAGATCAAGAACATATAACCATGGTGACATGAAAACAAAGATTCATCCATAGTCATGGATCACATAGAAGCTCTACTTACGAGGTATGTATAATTTTGGTTCTACAATGATTAACTTATGAGTTATGCAGATTACTAGCACAAGTCATTGAAAAGAACAAGAAGACATTATATGGGTATGCTAAACATAACTAGCAAGCATGATAATCTAGGATGACACAATGATGACACTAGTGCACACTTAAGCATGCATAGTGGTCCAGGATGAATATAAGTTCAAAGACAGGTAATCCAGGAAGCAAAGATTAAGAGGGAGTCCACTCAACAAGAAAACAAGATAAGTATTTGAATTGTGATTTCTTATTTAAATGATGTTGTTAAGTCATGTACATACTTATGTTCGTAGACTTAGGATGTATATTATGCATATTAGAAAAGTTTCATTAATGAACAAGATACTACTAATATGCAAGTAATGGGTAAGTGGCCTATGGTACTGTACAACATTCCATTGCTACTTATCTAGAATGAAACCTCTTTGCTGGCATGTTGGGAGTTGTGTACACTCTTAACAATGTTCTCGTAGAGATGGAATGCATCTATAAAGTTATAGGATATGGATAAATGTTGTATTGAAGCAGTGGCTACATAGTAGCATGACTGTATGACATGTTTTTTATGCATAAGAATTTGTTTTGAAAAATTATGAGAAGTTTCTAATCATGCAATTGAATTTGACTTGTAGGAAAGATCGTGTACAATCACCTACAAAAGAAGGACTACAACATTTGTTCCAGCAATGAAGAAAACTATCTATTGAAGATATTGAATAATTTGAAGTTCCCAGGATCCGGAATGCAGTAATGGAAGAATGCCATGATTGAGGAATACTAGTTGATCATGAAGAATGATGTTTGGGATGTGGTCCCATGACCAGAAGGGAAGTCTGTTGTGACTTCCAAGTGGATCTACAATATCAAGCATGCTACAGATGGCAGCATAGAGAAATATAGAGTTTGTGGCTCGTGGCTTCTCCTAGAAAGAAGGGATAAATTATGAAGAGACTTTTGCTTCTGTAGCCAGATACACTTCCATCAGAACAGTACTTTCTCTGGCTGCAGTGATGAAGTGAAAGATACACCAGATGGATGTCAAGACAACTTTCTTGAATGGTGTAGTCGAAGAGGAAGTGTATGTGGGGAAGCCACTCGGTTTTGAGACACATGACAGGGAGTCACATGTGTGCAGATTGAAGAAAGCCTCGTACGGTTTGAAACAAGCACCCAGGACTTGGGTATGATGCTTTACCTTCTAGGTATGGAGGTGTGGCAGAGTGCATATGGAATCTTCCTTGGACAAGGGAAGTATGCAGTAGAGATCCTGAAGCGGTTCAGGATGATGGACTGCAAGGCCATGGCCACACCTATGGTATCGAACCTGAAGCTATTGAGTGATGCTTTATCAGAGATGGTTGATGTCACGGTGTATCGTCAGATGATTGGGTCCTTGATATACCTGATGAACACGAGACAAGATATTACTTTGCGGTGAACACATTGAGCAAGTTCCTGACGGATCCTAGACATGTTCACTTGATTGTTGTAAAGCATATTCTGAGGTACCTGAAGGGTACGGTTGATTATGGGCTCAAGTATGATGCGGATCAAAGGTTTAACCTGGAGGATTATGTTGATTCAGATTAGGCAGGCAGTGCTGCAGATAGGAAGAGCACTTCGGGGTGCTGCTTCAGTATGGGATCAGTTGTGATCTCTTGGTTTAGTAGGAAGCAGTCCTACGTAGCACTGAGTTTAGTCGAAGCAGAGTATGTTGCAGCTTGTTCAGCCAGTTGTGAGGAAGTATGGCTGAGGAAGATACTGTTTGAGTTATTTGATCTCCAGTTGGATGCTATCTATATTTTCTGTGACAACCAGAGTTGTGTGAAGTTGTATGAGAACCCAGTGTTCCATGACAGGTCGAAGCACATTGAGATCAAATATCACTATATCAGGGATATGGTGTAGAGAGGAGTAGTGAAGCTCCTGTATGTTGCGACGGATGAGCAGGTTGCAGATGTGTTGACGAAACCACTAGCAAGAGTGAAGTTTGAATACTTCATAGAGAGGCTTGGTGTTCTTCAGATTGAAGATACTTCGAGGAAGAAGTGATGGGACACATCTGCAGGAGCCATTCCAAGCATGGTGATAGGAGGATCCTTCCCATGGATATGGATGTAAGCGATGTGTGATGAGCATCAGGATGATGCTCCAGTTACTGCTTTGGATATGCATCGGTTGGATGTTGTGTATGATTAGTTGGATCATGTATGTTGGTATGCATCAATTGGATGTTTTGTATGATCAGTTGGATCATGTATGATGATATGCATCAAGACGATGCAGTGACGATGATCATGCGATGATGACATGCATCAGGACGATGATCAGGACGATCATGCGATGATGACATGCATCAGGACGATGATCAGGTTGATCATGTGATGATGTACATCAGGATGATGTATGGTGAGTATCAGGTTGATACTCCATGGCCGTGGACAGGTTGTGCAAGATAAGCATATAATAGCGCCCTGGGAGATTTGCAGATACTCTTTCGAGGTTTTTCCTATGGCATATAATAGCGCCCTGGGATATCTGGAAAATGCTCTTTCGAGGTTTTGCTTGGGAGGACATATAATAGTGCCATGGGAGGTTTGCAGATACTCTTTCGAGGTTTTTCCTATGGCATATAATAGCGCCCTAAGATATCTGGGAAATGCTCTTTCGAGGTTTTGTCCTATGGCATATAATAGTGCCCTGGGAGATCCGATAGGATGAGCAGTAAGCTCGTAATCAGTCCTGGGATGCTCTTTATAGTACTTGCAGGTTGCAAGACGCTCTTTAAAGGTTTTTCCTAACCACATGTAATCATCCCTAGAGATCCAAGAGGTTGAGCAGTAAGCTCGTAATCAGTCCTGGGATGCTCTTTAGAGTACTTGCAGGATGCAAGATGATCTTTAAAGGTTTTGTGGTGTGGGGGTCACATATAATCAGTCCCGGAGATCCGATAGGTTGAGCAGTAAGTTCGTAATCAGTCTTGGGATGCTCTTTAGAGTTCTTGCGTGATGCAATACACTCTTTTAAGGTTTTGTGACAGTCAACATGTAAAAGATCCTATATTCTGAGCTAGGTTTTGTTGACGTACGTAATTAGCCTTGGGATCCACAGTATAGCCAGAGATGATGAAGACCTACAGGAGGCTAGGTCTACATCCATCAATGAAAAAGGACTGGCTCTGTAGAACTTCCTATGACGAGAAGAATTCAGATATATCCCAGTGATCGAGATGTCGAGTACAACAACAGTGATGATGATGATGCTCCTTGATCCAGTGACGATGATCCAGCTCTAGAATTGAAAACTTGTGCCTATATGTATTGATGATTTGTGTGAAGAGAATACCTTCCTAGTTAAGAGGGAGTGTTGATGTATTTGTAACTTCGGAAGATATTCAATTGTATATTGTATTTGTACTTTATTGTATCCCCAACGGAGAAGTATTATTCCTCCGATTGGAAGTGTCATCGGTTGTACTTGCAAGTGTCGCAAGTTATATTGTAAGTGTCGTAACTTATACTTGATGGGTTATTAGACCACCTTGATGGGGTCGGCCCTGTATGAGTCATGTGGGTTAAAGGGTTATTAGACCACCCTAGTGGGGGTCGGCCCAGTCAGCATTATGTTGTGTGGTTAAGTTGGGGCCGACCTAGTTGAGTAAATGTCAAGTGAAAGTAAGTGTATAAATAGAGAGTATGTCTCTCTCATTTTACACATTCTCTTATTCACTCACTTCGCATTAGTGAGAGAAGAGGAGGGTGCGCACAAGTGGAGGAGGAGCATGTTGCTAAAGATATCTATCTCTTTGGTTTGATCATGGTGATCCTTGTATTGATGCTTATTCTATCTCTGAGGAAGTTGTGGGGTTTTTCACCTTCTTGGTTTTCCCCGGTGAAATGTTTTGTGTCTCTTGTCTCCTGTCTCTTATGCTTGATATGATGTACATGTTGTTCTTTTAGTTAAGATCCTAGATCATAATGAATTAAATTCTGAAAAAATAACATAGTCAAATCCTTATCTTGACCATTGCAAGCTTCCCCCAAAATGTCATCGTGAGTATTCTTAACCGGATGGTAGGGAGTGCTACGCAACATCTTGTGTCGAGACATTATATGTACATAAGTATCAAATGCTTGAAAGGTAAAGTGTATGACTAGTGTGAAAGTCTTTTGGAAAACATGAAGCTTCAATTCTCAGGGTGTAAGACCGGGAGGATGAAGAATTTCGGGTATGGAAGCATACTTTGCACCTTATTCTTTGAGAGGGTGCCTGCTATCAGTTTGGGCATGCCTTTTCCCCCATTCAACCCTCATGAGCCAATGCTGTCTCGTTGGGGTGAGATCTTCCTCTGCCTGGGTGGAAATGAGAGCAACTTTTGTTACCATGAGGATGATTTCTTGGGCTGGTGGGAAAGACAAGTTCCAGCTTTGGCGCAGTTTCCATATGCGAGCATAGACTTCTGCCATGATCCTGAGTTGATCCTTCCTCCAGGAGCAGCCTGGGGACAGATAGGTATGTTTATGTTTTTTAAAAAATTATTTAATTTTTTCAATTTTTGTATATAATTTTTATGATGAGTTTGAAGTATTGAAACAAAGTGTCATATGCAAATGTTGGACCAGTACGTCCTGAGGGACACCCCCGCACCTTCGTGAGACCAGTGATAGTGGGTGTAGCTGATGCCATGCTGGGGAGCATAGAGAGGAAGATGAATCGGTTGACTCATGATGTTCCTACATACAGGATCGAGAGAAAGTCGCTCGACATGCAGGAGGATGTGGTTGGTGTGCCCCCAGTCTAGATTAGGCTACTGCGGAAAGTGGCTAGGTTGGTCATTTGCTACCGAGAGGAAGATGAGGTCCCTCCTTCTCCATAGGAGAAGGATATTCTATGTATATTTTTTAGGACATCGAGCCCAATTTTGTATCTTATGACATGACTCTGTGACAGACTTATGACCCAAACTCATATTATTTTTTGATACGGATTATATATATATAGTATTGGTTGTTTACATGTGTGAACTATGTTTTATGCATGAATTACTTATGTATGTGAATGATGCAAATGCCAATCTAAAACGTAGTTTGCAAATGAATCAAATAATGCATTCAACTTACTTGGAATATGTTGATATGTGATATAATCAAACTGTCTCTCAAGTAGCTTAATTCGCATAAACTGACGTAGCAAAGTAGGATCTCTAACCTGATAAACACCCATTAACTGAAAAACAACTAAATGTGAGTCGAGCCGTACCTCCGAATGTGAAATTCCATGGAATAGAGCATCTCGGAGTAGTTCTATGACTGCACTGGATTCAACCACATTGTTCGTTGTGGGACCTAAACAAGCCCCTCCCGAAGACACCAGCTAGCCAATTGGTGAGTAAATAACCCAAGCAGCTGCGGCCAACTGACGAGTGTGGAAGCTAGCGCCATCATCAAACCCTATAAAGTGTTTAGTCAACATCTAAAACACAAAGCAATAGATGCATAAGACGTAAGTACAACCGTAAAAAAAACTAACTCTACAAAGTGTACAACTAAAAATACATGAAAAAACAGAGATGCCTAAGCGTATTACTCCTTCAGGTAGAGTCGATGCCTGGATCCTCCTCATAAGACCAGGTAATGATATCGTGGAATTCATTAAAAATATTGGTATACAGAATGATCTCTTCAGGAGAATAGTCTGTTCCAATAAAAATATTTTCCGTGACCTCAGGTCTGGTGAAAATGTTGATCGGGATGTTCCTCAATATACTCGCCATATTCCCTTCGGTGTAAACAACATTTGAAGTAGAAGGGATAGAGGACAACTCAACACTCTCACTGGGTCTCGCAGAGAACTCTCCTCTCTCTATCAAGTTTAGAATGAGAAGTAAATAGGACCTGGGGTTTGTATGTTCACAAGGACGATCCATGCCCGTCATGGCTTCCAAAATTGCCTCATCAGAAGGAAAAATGGTGTCCAGATAGTCAAGAGAGTGGGTAGAGTCCACTGACCATGCAGGAGCATAGTCCATATCTGACTCAGTAGAGACCGACGGAGTTAAGATATGTTCTATTGGAGTATGCTGTAAATTCGAGTAGTTTATCTTTGCAATAGATTAAGGCACAACTGGTTCTGATTCAGTAGGGAGAATCCACAGATCTGTCGTTAAACCGACTGTAGAAGTCTCGGAAGATGAACATTCTTCAAAACCAACAAAAAGGGTGGGAGAAGGCAGGTCAAAAGTGCCTATTAATGACCCATAGAGACCTACTCCCAAACTCTCAGTAACTAGGTGTGACTGATCAACCAATGGAATCGATGAATCCGATGAAGTCTGGTTGTTTCTCCGAGAGAACGAAAGTTGATCGACTGTGACGATCTTGCCTTCGTGCGGGAACATTACAACTCAAAAAACGACCGATGGAATGGATCGCATTGCATACGTCCAGCTCCTGCCTAACAACATGTTGTAATCAAGTGGAGCATCCAGAACTTCGACCTCTACAGCTACTGTCTTACCGGCAAGTTCGACGTCAAACGATGGTAAGACTCCATGTGGACAGAAGGTTCTACCATCAAAAGAAGTAAGCAATGTGTTAGAGGGGGCTAAATCGGGAGAGCCCAAAGCTTTCCAACAAGAAATAGACATTACGCACGTAGATGCGCCCTCATCTACAAAAGCTTGTCCAATGGTCTTAGGACCATGAACTACCTCTATTTGGAGAGCGATGTGATACGGCAACTGGTATTTGATATCAGTCATATCAAAACAAGCAGTCATGTTGGATGATTCCATGCTCCCAATTGCTGCCAGAAGTGCATTGCGTTGTAATGGACAACTTTGCAAAACTTCTAAAGTGGACATGGCATAGGGGGTTTGGGCTAAATCTTCAACAACATTGTAGTTGGCAGCAACCTGTGTATTAGGATTGTGCGCAGCCCGTTTGTTTCCAGAAGTGTTTCAAGATCTTGGGCAGTGAATCCACTGGTATGTGGAGAGGAGTAGAAGACTCAAGAATATCCTTATCCTTTTGCTGCGTATCTGTAATGTCCCAAATTTGGCACTGGGTCACAATGGCCTAATCACATTAGCCATATTCATTAGAGTTTGTAAAATTGATGTTAAGGGTCAAATAATTGCCAAGGAGGAAAATTACTAGTTTCCTAGGTTTGGGGTGGAAGCTTTGGGATTTGGAATAAGGGGGATAATAAATGATGTTTAGACATTAGAAGGGTTCAAGTATTTAATAAATAGAGTGAATACAGAAATTCAAGATAAATCCTAGGTGACAAATGGTTTTGGAGACATATGGAGGATGTGGGACCCACACTAGCTTGATTTTTCATAATACATGGTATCTCTCTTTTGCAAATTCGAATTAATGGGAATGTGAACACTCTTGGGTGAGTTGGTAAGTTATAACACATGTCATTGAGCATCTTAGGTCGAATTGGAAAGGATTGGTAACCTCCATGGAAGATAAAGAGTCAAAGTGGAAGTTTGTGGACACTTGGGCTAGATTCCATAGCCCCTATGACACCAATGATGGAGCATCTATGACAACTATGACAAATTGCAGACCTGACCTCTGACATCTGACCACTATGACATGGAAGCCCCAAAAATAGGCTTAAGGAAGGCGAATTTGGCAGTTGGAAAAGCCAAAGAGACTCAAAATCAAATTTGGGAGAAGATGGAAGGTTGGAACTAGGAGACAAGTGGCAAATGTGGAATATTTCCTAAATGGAAATCTATTGAATCTATTGAAAGGATTTCGACCCTTAGAAGGCTAATGTTGGTTATAAAATGTAGAAATGAAGTATGAGAATAGCTTTTGATCATTTGTAGAATTTGGAATTGCATTTGTGTAGAGGGAGAGCTAGTGGATGACTAGTTTCTTGCCTTAGCCAATTTCGAGGGTGAAAGATTCCCATCCAAGTTGGTAATTGGAAAGGCCATTCAGACCTTTCATTTGGAGATTTAATGGAGTCTTTATTTTCAGGTGTAAGCTACAGGTCATCTCATGGTTTCTTCTATTGCATCTCACTCCTTTAACCATTTCTATTTTTGATAGCATATTCTTGATCCTTGAGGGAGGGCATTTTTGGTGAGCTATTGTACTCTTTGGGGGAGCTTCTAATGCCCCATTTATTTTGTAATATGAATTAAATACTCTGTTATTCATCTTCAGAAAGTTTCAGGTCGAAATTCCAAGTAGAAATGTATAAATCTCAATTTTAATGAAAGAACAGTGTCATTTCCCCACTACCTTGTTGTGAATCAATGTAATGCTGATGATTTCGAATGAATGGATGATTCTCTGATATATTTGTGATAAATATACTTCCATGGATGTCTTCTACAAGTTTCATGTACTGTACTTGAGCATTTGAAGCATTTTTTCTCAGTTTAGTTGTATTGGGAGGTGAAATAGTGCCATTTCCCCAAGGGTCGAATTGGGGATTTTTGCAGTTGAATGGGAGAGGGTGAGAATAGTTGTAATAAACAATTAATGGTGCATATGAGACCTTAATAACATAATTAACACATTACATACCTCTGTTCATAAATTTGAGTGGGTTTGGAGGCATTTGGGAAGCCATTTTCAGTACTTACCTCAGGGGGATTTGAACCCCAAATTACTAGTAAAATTGCATACTTGGTCCAGAATCTTAAGAGAGTTTGAAGAGGTATTTTGGTGGCCATATGTCATCCCTAAACATCATATTCAAGTACTAATATCATTCATACACCTTCCTTGAATATTTGAAGGGATTTGGAGTCAATTTGAGACCTAGAGACCAATACTAGTCAAAGGGAAATCACTAGTAAAGTTACCTACATTAACCAGAATTGAAAGAGGATTTGCAGAAGTATTTTAAAGGTCCAAAGGCATCCCTGAAACACATATTTATGTTCTAATATCATTCATATACCTTCTCAGAAGATTTGGGATCATTTGGGGCAAATTTGGGACCTAGAGATCAAAACTAGTCAAAGGTCTAACTAGGGAAAAGAGTGAAATTTATTGCCATTTTGATAAAACTCCTAACAAGGGACATTACAGTGGTATCAGAGCATGGTCCTTGCACCTGTGTATTAGGTACATACATTCAAGAATAATTGGCAGCCATGTCTTACTATTATGATGAATCCTATGAGTACAATTCTTATGAGGAATATGCAGATGCTTATGAGCAATATGAAGCAGAATGTGAATGGTACGAGGAAGAGGTGCCATCATGCAACACTTCTTACAATTTCAAGAGAAATGAAGATTATTCTTATGACTTTAAATTTGATGAATATGAGTGTGTCACACCAACCAAGGATAATTCTATGAGTGAGTTCCAAAGATGGAGAGCAAAATATAAAACCTTGCCCCAACAATATCAAAAATATCAAGAATATCTTGCTTTTAGCAAAAATACACAAAATGCCATGTCTTTTGAGTACTTTGCTGAATATGTTTTTGAAAATAGGCCCAAAAATGAAGATGTGGAGTTAGTAAAGAAAGGTTTATGCCCTTCTTGTAAAGAACCTTGGAGTGAGTATCATACATGCATGCATGAAATTATGTCCCACTTGAGGAGAGCTTTTGGGAATTCTTCAAAAAGAGATTCCAAAGATATCGATCATAAGGAAAACAAGGGGCAAAATGCATCATCTTGCTTGAAGGATAAAAATGAAGAGACATCACAAGAGCATGAAGAAGATTCTATTGAAAATATGGAAGATCATTTCGAGACACCTTCTAGCTTAGACATGAACCAAAGAGCATCTACTGATGGATGCTTAAACTATGAAGGAGTACCTACTGATGGGTGTTCACACCTCTATGTTGGTGACATAGATATCACTTTTGGAAAGTGTTTCTGCAAGCCCAAGTTTCATTAATCATGATAGTGAAGACCTTGTAGCAGTTGAAGAAGAACCAATATCAACTTCCCCATCACCACTTGAGCTTCATGAAGTTGGTCCAAGCAAAATTGAAGAAGATGAGGAGGTTCATTTGCAAGAGCCTCATTTTCTTGAAGGGTCCTTAAAGATGAATGAAAATAAGATCCAAGAGTCCCTTAGCATTCTCCATGACACTCAAGCATTGGTTTCAAATTCTTGTTGGAGAGATACTTCATTGGAGGAAACATCCTTCCTTGAAGACATGGAGAAGATTCAAAGAGCAATGTGCCACATCAAAGGTAATTTCATGTCTTTGCTTTTTGATAGAAACCATTTGTTTGAGCTTAATGAATTGTTACATGATGCATACTTGAAGAATAATGAGGATAATCATAAGCTCACAATTCAAAATGAGCAACTTCTTGAAAAGTTGCAAGATACTTGTTTTTCCTCCTATGTTTCAGATTGTCAAATGGTAGATTGTTTGGAGGATTCTCATGACATGGTGGATCATGAGAAATGTGGAAATTTGAATGTTCTTGATGTGTTTGAAGATGAACTTGAAGAGATCCAAACACTTGATGTGGTGGAAGAGGAACTTGAATTGTCTCTTGATGAAGGTTATGCAATTTTTAAAGAAGAGCATGATTCCTCTACATTGGAACCAAACTATGACAAAGAGTTCATACTTTTGAAGGAGCTGCATGATACTACCCCTATGGATCCTTCCTGTGATGAACCTTCTGCACTTTTTTATCATTTGGGTGATTTAGTTCATTCTCCTACATCCTACAATTCCATGTTTTGCAACATTAGTCTCAATGAAGTCTGGGTGAAAGGGTTCTTTTTTATGGTTCCACATGAGGAGTATGGAACTCCTAGATTTAACTTTTATGATGACATGGTTGGAGCACATTCTTCTTCACATTTACAGCAGCATAATTTGTCACTTTATGATGATTCACATCTACATGGATGCACCTATGATATGGATTTGAGTCACTTGAAGACTCGTTGTTTTTTTTGCTCAACACTAGGTTCATTTGATGTTAGAGGAACTTCATCCAACACTTGGGTGAATAGATTTATGATGGGAGAACATTTTTGTTGGCAGCCACATACTTTGTTACATCTTTATGATTCTCACATTCATGGATGTATGGGTGAGACTTCTTTGAGTCATTTGAAGTCTCCTTGTTTTTTCTTCTCATTATTTGGTTCAGATTTTAGTGGAGATTCTTCATTCACTTCTTGGATGAAAGAATACATGGTTGAATATTTTGATTCATATCACATCCTTTTGAAGCAGAATTATAGGACATGGGATCCTCACCTATGTCATTGGAGCAGATTTGATTGGTCACTTGAAGCTTGTATGCACTTGGAAAATCGTGGTCTACTCGCTTGGAGGTACAAGCACTTTCATGATTCTTTGATGAAGCACCTCCTTGATGTACATTTTAATTATATAGTTATGTACTTTGATGATATATATTTTGTACTCATGATGTTTGGAAGAATGCATACAAGAAAATGGGATCCAGGAATCATCTTATCTGATGGTATGGGTTAGAGAGCACTCTTAATTGTTGGAGTGCAATATAAGCAATGGGACCCTGGAATAATTTTTGTCTCATTGGTTTCATTTTTTGGGGGGAAGCAAGCAGTATGGGAGATGGATTCCCCACTTAATAAAGTGATTTTAATCAGAGAAGTGCAGCAGCAAGCATGGTGGTTCCTCTCTAAAATCTTCATGGAAACTCAAAGACTCAAGGTTGGGCAATTCAATGGCAACTTTAAAGAATTATACAGAAAGCAGGTTCTTCAACACCCATGTTTAAAATTGCTTGAGGACAAGCAATATTGGGAAGGGAGGATTTGTAATGTTCCAAATTTGGCACTGGGTCACAATGGCCTAATCACATTAGCCACATTCATTAGAGTTTGTAAAATTGATGTTAAGGGTCAAATAATTGCCAAGGAGGAAAATTACTAGTTTCCTAAGTTTGGGGTGGAAGCTTTGGGATTTGGAATAAGGGGGATAATAAATTATGTTTAGACATTAGAAGGGTTCAAGTATTTAATAAATAGAGTGAATAAAGAAATTCAAGATAAATCCTAGGTGACAAATGGTTTTGGAGACATATGGAGGATGTGGGACCCACACTAGCTTGATTTTTCATAATACATGGTATCTCTCTTTTGCAAATTCGAATTAATGGGAATGTGAACACTCTTGGGTGAGTTGGTAAGTTATAACACATGTCATTGATCATCTTAGGTCGAATTGGGAAGGATTGGTAACCTCCATGGAAGATAAAGGGTCAAAGTGGAAGTTTGTGGACACTTGGGCTAGATTTCCTAGCCCCTATGACACCAATGATGGAGCATCTATGACAACTATGACAAATTGCAGACCTGACCTCTGACATCTGACCACTATGACATGTCAGCCCCAAAAATAGGCTCAAGGAAGGCGAATTTGGGAGTTGGAGAATCCAAAGAGACTCAAAATCAAATTTGGGAGAAGATGGAAGGTTGGAACTAGGAGACAAGTGGCAAATGTGGAATATTTCCTAAATGGAAATCTATTGAATCTATTGAGAGGATTTCGACCCTTAGAAGGCTAATGTTGGTTATAAAATGTAGAAATGAAGTATGAGAATATATTTTGATCATTTGTAGAATTTGGAATTGCATTTGTGTAGAGGGAGAGCTAGTGGATGACTAGTTTCTTGCCTTAGCTAATTTCGAGGGTGAAAGATTCCCATCCAAGTTGGTAATTGGAAAGGCCATTCAGACCTTTCATTTGGAACTTTAATGGAGTCTTTATTTGTAGGTGTAAGCTACAGCGCAGCTCATGGTTTCTTCTATTGCAGCTCATTCCTTCAACCATTTCCGTTTTTGATAGCATATTCTTGATCCTTGAGGGAGGGCATTTTTGGTGAGCTATTGTACTCTTTGGGGGAGCTTCTAATGCCCCATTTATTTTGTAATATGAAGTAAATACTCTGTTATTCATCTCCATAAAGTTTCAGGTCGAAATTCCAAGTAGAAATGTATAAATCTCAATTTTAATGAAAGAACAGTGTCATTTCCCCACTACCTTGTTGTGAATCAATGTAATGCTGATGATTTCGAATGAATGGATGATTCTCTTATATATTTGTGATAAATATAATTCCATGGATGTCTTATACAAGTTTCATGTACTGTACTTGAGCATTTGAAGCATTTTTACTCAGTTTAGTTGTATTGGGAGGTGAAATAGTGCCATTTCCCCAAGGGTCGAATTGGGGATTTTTGCAGTTGAATGGGAAAGGGTGAGAACAGTTGTAATAAACCATTAATAGTGAATATCAGACCTTAATAACATACTTAACACATTACATACCTCTGTTCATAAATTTGAGTGGGTTTGGAGGCATTTGGGAAGCCATTTTCAGTACTTGCCTCAGGGGGATTTGAACCCCAAATTACTAGTAAAATTGCATACTTGGTCCAGAATCTTAAGAGAGTTTGAAGAGGTATTTTGGTGGCCATATGTCATCCCTAAAAATCATACTCAAGTACTAATATCATTCATAGACCTTCCTTGAATATTTGAAGGGATTTGGAGTCAATTTGAGACCTAGAGACCAATACTAGTCAAAGGGAAATCACTAGTAAAGTTACCTACATTGACCAGAATTGAAAGAGGATTTGCAGAAGTATTTTAAAGGTCCAAAGGCATCCCTGAAACACATATTTATGTTCTAATATAATTCATATACCTTCTAAGAATATTTGGGATCATTTGGGGCAAATTTGGGACCTAGAGATCAAAACTAGTCAAAGGTCTAACTAGGGAAAAAAGTGAAATTTATTGTCATTTTGATAAAACTCCTAACAAGGGACATCGCAGTATCTGGAGTTTAGTTTCTTGCACATGTTTGTAAAATTGTGTCCGAGTTAACCATATTAATGAATGATTGATCAGCTGAGGTGGCACGAGTGGTGCCCCCAGCACCGGAGCTGCCAGACGCTGAACTCTGTCCGTGAGGTAAAGGGTCTTTTAAGAAAACATGTTTATTTTCATGGATCAAATTTTGGGCTTCTTCCATTAGAGGGAATTGATGAGTAAGGTGGTCTTCTTCACATATCTTGCAAGGGAACTTGACCTTCCTTTTTTCCTTTTTACCCTCCTCGGCATTTTGTGTGTTTTTGGGATTTTGTTGGTTTCCCTCCCCTTTCTTTCCCTTTCTTTTGTTGTTGGGTTGCCGAGGGCCCTTTTGGTTTGTCTGCACTTGTTGTACATATTTTGTTGTTGAAGGGGAGGATGCAACCAAAGTTGCTTCTGCAACAGACTGTTTGAATGACAAGGCCTGAACCTGCTTTGTTAAAGCATCAAACGCTGCAGAGTCGACTGAACCCACAATGCCATCAGCATGTGGTCCATATTTAGGTTTACCTAAGTTTGTATTAGACCTTGGCGCGTCAGGAATAATTTCATACAAGAGCCCAAACTGAGCATATACCAAGTCAAGATGTTGGGTTCTCAGAATGGATTCCTCTTCGGAGGACACCCCTGAAGTTGCAACTTCCTTAGAGATATAAGGAAGGAGTGATTTAAGCTACCACTCTAATAAAAATGCTAGGGGGATGTCGACTTTAATGAGCCTATTTCTCCTTCGCCACTCCTGAATGTGATTAGATAGATGAGTGGCTTTGTTCTGTCGGAAGGTCGACAGAAGGTCTGTGTCGGCATCGTACCAGATAGGAAGTTGAAAGTGGTTCATAAAAAAAGTGGCTAGATCCCAAAAGGTGCCATAAGCACCTACAGGAAATTCAATATAACATTTGGCTGCGACACTTGTCAAGGTTCTTTGGAAGAGCCTCAACCTGATGGAGTCATCATTCAACGACTTCGAGGAGCACTAGAGATGAAACGTCGTGACATGGTCACCGGGGTCCTCACTAGTCTTACCTTTAAACTTCGGGATGTCTGAGGGAAACTTAGTGGGAACAGGTGGCCATGCAGGATCATAGCGCACGGGGTCGTTCGTGAGTTTCGAAAGATCTGGCAAATTTAAAGTTGCCAGAAATGGTAAGAGAGATCGTGCTGATGGCATCTGATAGACAGGAACCTAGTATTGGGGACCTCCCATTGTCTGGTTCGTGTACTGTTGGTTGGGGTTTCCCCCAGCCATCGATTGTGAAGTGAATGCATTAAAATTGCTCCACCCAAAAGAAAGCGGATTACCTCCCAGGGCAGTGGTCCATTGTGGTTGGGTGTTAACCCCGCCGTATTGTGGATTAATAATATTACCCCCTCCTCCAGCAAACAAAGAGAAAGGGATACTTCCTGCAGGTATATTTGATGGATTAACATTATAAATTGCATAGGGATTAAAGCGAGGTGTAGTAGTAATAGATGGTGCCGTCATCGTACCCATAACAGGCATAGATGTAGCCGGGATCGATCCTACAACGGATGTGGAAGCAATAGTTTGAGTTACACCCTGGGACTGTTGAGTCACAGGAGAGTGAGTCAAAGGCACTACAGGTATCCTTGTCAAAGGGACATTATTTGGTCCAAAAGTAGGGGTGGAGACTGAGGCAGATGTTGAAGCTTGTGAGCTCGGCATGCCTAGAGTACCAACATTAAAACTAAAGGATGGAGTCGAAGCAAAAGTAGTCTGCGGAGAAATCGGTGTTGCAGTGTTTGTGAAAGGAGGATTAATAATCCTTGAAGCCATAGCTATTGTGGGAGTTTGTGGAACTCCCTGCTCATCTCCTGGGTTGGTCATGGTGTAACCAGGTGTAAACAAGTAAGCACTGTACTCGGGTTGTTGGAAGCCTAAAAGTACCAGAAGTGGATCGTTGGGTCCAGTAAGAGGAGGGTTGAAAGGAGTACTAAACTCTCTAGAAGTTAGGTCCTCAAACTTAACAGTATCAAAGGCTTGTCGATTTGAGGTTCTAGGTTGCGGTTCTCCAAGAACCTCTGTTTCGCCCATAAGTTCAAAAGAACCACGAGAATCCGTCCTCCAGCGTCGCGGTGGCGGTGGAGGCTCCACAGTGAGTGGGGGAAGGTTTTGCAACCTCTGAGACCTACGAATATGTTGGTCCTCCACAACTATATAAAAAATAAACTAAGTAAAAAACCTAGTGGCCACTACGACTAAGGAGCAAACATCATACCACTACAAAATTCCTAAGTGATCAAATCAGGAAAACAATGGAAAATACTCTCAGAAGCAAGTCTGGGATGATTAGGGCCCAGAACGAACTAATAGAGTATTGATGGTCATTTTTGCGGCATCCAATGGAGGTCCTCTGGGTGCAAGCGTTTGAATCATCAAACTGCCCTCCTGGGATTACAGCCAAAGGGTTACCTTCTGCGCCTGTCCAAGGTGAAGTGGGAATATCCGCCCACTCTACCTGTGTAGAGCCCTAGAGGTATGATACTAAGGATACCACCAATATGAAATATCTTGGGGGGACAGTCGTCAGCCTAGTCGAAACGCATGGGCAGGGTAGCAAAGCCCGAAATCCAAAAGCACTAGTGGAAAACCGTACGCGAGTCAACTCTATTTTATGGTTGATGGGAAAGTGAGGGGGTATCCTCAACAATTCCAATCGCCCATGGCCTCGTGCTTAACTCTGGTTTGAGTAGAGAATCCCAGGACTATTTGATAGAGATGGATTTACCTAAAAGATAGTCATACTACGATTGTTGAGCAATGAATCCAGTTTCAGGTAGTTTAAGGTGATTTAAACCCGAAACCCTAGCCTAAGCTAGTTGATGATGTGTATACCTAAAAAGAAAAATGTTGCTAGTTAATTTTATTAAGATTTCTTTTTAAGGGAAACTTGTTACTCAATAAGGGTAGTGCGGTGTGTGGAATGGTTTCGACATAAAATAAAGTGCGTGTAAAGTAATTCTTTCAAATTCACAAAAGACACATTTCTTTTCGTTTATATTCTTTCAAAAACTGAGACTAGGCAATCCTAAATCAAATTTATTTTTGTATTTTCTTTTAAAATTTAGAAGAAAAGAAAACTAAGCTACTTCAAAACCACGGGGGGTTCACTCAGTGAACTTGTTACATAGCACGATCGTTCACATGATATTAAAGAATACCCCTAATTTCACTAAATATTGGAAAATGCATCCTAACATTGTATTGTTGAACCCCCCTCCCAATATGCCTTTCCAATTAAGAAAACCCCTAGTTTCACCAGATATTGTAGGTATCCATTTTTATCAACTCATTTTTAACACCCCCTTTATATCATATTATCAGGTTGTAACAAACAAGAGCTCTAACACATTTTAGTATAAGAAAACAAGATTCTAAATAAAATAATATATAATGCTAATAATGATCCCACTAGGATTGCAGGGGTGACTGATCAATTTGTAACATTGGATGGTGGAACACCCAAAGAAATAGTACCGGGGAAGGAAAAATGCATAAAACGCAACCTAGTTAAGAGATCAACATAACAAAGAATGTAAAAGACAGATAGTCCAATTGCTAGTGCAATGCTTAGAAAATATGAGAATTGCAAATGTTCCACACCACAACCTGCCATTCTACCAACTTTATATCATGTAAATATGAATATAGCCATAGAGAACTCATGTTTTCTATAAGCTTAATAAATTAAAATCCATAAAAATTAAAAATTAAAAATTAAAACCCTTTTGTGTAAGGACACCCCTACCTTCCTATCAAAACAAACATCATTGATGTTTGAACCCAAATGAACATAGAATAATTCCTTTTACTTTTCAATAACACCATATGATCATGTGCATAGCTTGGATTTGGGTCATTCACAAGATCCAATGAATTGCCTCCACTTCCTCTACATTTATTCTTGCAATCATGGGAATTAACAACATTTAGTTACCTTTTCTTGGGTTATATATAGTTTTTTTTATCTTTAAATGATAGGTTTCAAGCATGCAATAGTTATAAAGATACACAGATGGTGAAACTTATATGATACCATTTCATGGTAAGGATAACACATACAGTATGCAAATAAGGATTTAGATTTTCACCTATGTTCATGTTAATTCCAATACAATATTAAGACATATGCCTTGCATATAATAATTGAAATTACAATTATGAATGTGCCAAATATAAATCAATCTAACAACTATTCCTAAATGGCAATATGAAAATATTAAAGAAGAATACAAAATTTTGAAAGAAATAATTAGTCAAGAAACATTGATCTAACTTTTCTTGGTTCCAGTGATCCAAGAAGATTGATCTCACTTTTCTTGGTTGTCGTGGAGCAAGGTTTAATTCAATCTCAATGCCCACCTAAACCCCAACCTAAAAAATGAAGAGGTAAATCTTTTACTGGAATGCCTACAAAAAATACAATACAATTGTTCAAGTCCGGAACTCCCATTTAACTATATCTATTAACTTAAAGATGAAAAACAATATAACATCAATTCAAACCAATACTAAATAAGCTATTAAATGAGGATTGCTCAAGTCCAATAATCCAAAGAGACTTCCATAGATATTATCATTGGTACACTATTACCAAATTTATGCAAACCTTAGGATCATAAGCAATATCAAATAAAAATGGAAGGTCCTTAAGTTTTAGGTGGGTATGAATTGAGCCCATGATTTGGACATATGAATCCATCCCATGATTCAGAGGTTATTCCTTAGCACTCCCAAATAAAATAACCCCCAATATTCATATTACTATGTTAAATTAAAAACCCCCCCTTGACCCCTTAATACGGGGAAATATATTTTTGAGGTTTTTAAGAGTATTCAACCCCCCAATATGAATGGACGTGATATGATATTGCCTCACTAGTGAACCCCCCGTGTTCAAAACAATGATAGATCTTGTTACTAAGCTACCGAAATCACTTTTTGTCTTTTCTGATAATTTCCAAAGAAAAAGAACTTGGAAAGGAAGCAAGAAAGACCTAACTCAAAGTGTGAGCAAGACAAATAACTTAGTGGCTCAAAAAAATCAAATCGAAAGACTTGAGAAAGACTCCACCTACCAAGTTGTTCCAAAGGAAAAACTCGAGGCTTGGAACAAAGCGTAAAAGAAACAAGGAAAATATATTCCTGTAACGGAAAGACAAACCCTAAAAGGTTTCTCCTAAGCACCAAAACCTTAAAAAAAAAAAAATCGCCAAGCAAAGAAGTAGGTAAGAAAACCAAAAGGTGACCTTACCAACACACAAACACAAAAGAAAAGCTAAATAGAAAGCTTTAACTGACTTGGACTAAACTGAAAAGGTAATAAGAAAGTATCTAAACCAAGCAACCTTTCAAAGCCACCCTAAGGACTCAAACTGTGGGGTGAAACCCTAATGAAAAAGGACAAGACACAGTAAAAGTGTGCTACTGTTGCCATAGACAACAAACGTTGAGAACACAGGTTTGTATGACTGCAACAAGCATCTAGAGAAAAAGTGTGCAGCTATGTCTAAAAAAAAAGTGCACAACCTTTGAAAGGGCTAGAAAGTAGTGAAGACACTTAAACAAGTACTCAAACAAGCAAAGGCAAACAAGACTCAAAAGAGACATACAAGTATCATGGGTCAGTCAGGAAGGCAAAGCAAAAGGCTAGAAGTGAAACCAAACCACTGGAAATCAAACCCTAACAGAGAACTGGAATCTACAGAAAAATGCACTACTGTGTAGTACATAAATCAACGCACACTAGGAAAGATGCACTACTGTGTAGTGGACAAAGCAGTGTTCATCAGGTAAAATGCGCTACTACCAACGTACATGTCTCAGAAGCACACAAAAAGGCTTTGCAGCAGTAAACTGAGATGAGGCAGTATAAAAAGAATAGATAACAATGATCTGTAAGACCTCTCAGAGAATAAAAAAGGACTGAAAACAAAATGGAAGAAAACTAACAAGGCCTCCTAGAGCAGAAAAACAAACGGTTAATCCCAAGTATGGTCGCCAGTCTGTTGTGTAGGATTTATACCTTATAGTGAGGAGTGGACACTACCAACTTGGGTGGGGTGACAGGTAAATACATTCATTGTATTTCATTTAGTTACTTCAAATGAAAGAGATCAAGATATCGAAAGATGTACATTTTTATCGATGGCTAGTCCTAGCTTTCGCTTGGTCTTCCGCTTGATCTTCCGCTATGATGTACCTGAAACACAAAGGAAACCTTCCACAGCGTATCTTGAATATAATAAATATGATGAAATTTAAAGCAATTAAACATCAACTATAATCATATATTAAACCAAATGAACATACAATCCAATAGACATTCGAATTGGGACAAGAAGGGTATTTCGACCTTTTTATTGTCAAAGAAACACGAATCAGTACAAATATACCTGATCTGTCAAGATGCTTTTGCAACCGAGTCCTGGGCTCCTACTCTTCAAAATGACTTGGGAATTCCTCCAGCGTAACAGCAGTCAAAGCATTCCTTCTAGGTCCCTCTCTCATGGATCCTCCTTGTATTTATGGGACAAGGTAGGCAATTGGATTCGAAAGGTAGTTGAATTGGGAGGTTGGGGAAGTTGTAGAACCAACTTCAACTAATCCCAATTCGTAATCTTAATATATTTTTGACTTCATCTTAAGATGTGCGCAAGTTTCATACAACCAGAGTAGCGCATAGTATGCAACTCTTGTGTTTTACAAAAAGCGTTTGTAAGATTTTTAATGTGTGCACTGGTTGTCCTTGAGCAAAGCAGTGCACATGTTGGTGAAGAACGCTGGTTTATTAGATCAATAGTAGCACACATGTTGTGAAATCAGTATAAACAATCAAATGTTCAGCTGAAGAGTGTAGTTCCAGCAGTAAGTCATCCAGGTCAACCTAGATCTTCCATCCATAGTGTCCTTTTGTGTGATCAAGAGAGCAATGTGATCACAGACGGAGAAGTGCAGATTTGACCTATAACAGATGTGTTCTCCCATGGTCGTGATGTAATTTCGAGCTTTTCCGACATGGTTGTAGATGTGTTCTCCCATGGTCGTGATGTAACTGCTGAGCCATTTTTCACATGGTGGTAGATGTGTTCTCCCATGGTGAAAAAGTAAGGGCTGGAGCCTTCCCCGAATGGTGGTAGATGTGTTCTCCCATGTCAGTGGTGTAAGTGTTGTATGATTTGCATTTGGGATGTGCTCCGTGGACGAAGAGATGATCTGAAGAGGACGATGTTATGATGATTAGGATGATTATGTGTGATGAGCATCAGGATGATGCTCCAGATGATAGGCATCAGGACGATGCTATGATGATGATCAGGATGATGTTGTGTATATGATTAGGTTGATCATGTGATGATGATGTGCATCAGGATGATGTAATATATGATGATGATCAGTATGATCATGAGTATCAACCTATAATCATGAGTATCAAGTTGATACTCCCTGGCCATGGAAAAATTGTGCAGGTAGCATAGAAAAGATCCTGGGAGATCCGATAGTTTGAGCTCGGATTCTCTTTCGAGGTTTTGCTACAGGTAGCATAGAAAAGATCCTGGGAGATCCGATAGTTTGAGCTCGGATGCTCTTTCGAGGTTTTGCTACAGGAGGCATGTAATCAATCCTGGAGATCCGATAGTTTGAGCTCAGATGCTCTTTAGAGATCTTGCAGGTTGTAAGACACTCTTTTATGTTTTTTCCTGACCACATGTAAAAGATCCTGGGAGATCCGATAGGTTGAGTTGTGTGCTCGTAAAAGTCCTGGGATTCTCTTTCAAGGTTTTGTGGTGGTCACATGTAAAAGATCCTGGGAGATCTGATGGGTTGAGCTGTGTGCTCGTAAAACTCTTGGGATGATCTTTCGAGGTTTTGTTGATGCACATTCCACAAGATGGCCAGAGATGTTGAAGACCTACATGAGGCTAGGCCTACAAACATCATGAAAAATGGTTGGCTTCGTAGAACTTCCAATGATGAAAAGAATTGAGAGATAGCACCAATGATCGAGATGACAAGTACAACAGCAGTGATGATGATGCTCCCTGATCCAGTGATGATGATCCAGCTCCAGAATTGAAGACTTGTGCCTATATGTATTGATGACCTGTGTCAAGAGAATACCTTCCTAGTTAAGAGGGAGTGTTGATGTATTTGTAACTTCCGAAGATATTCACTTGTATATTGTATGTATTATATTTTTACTTTATTGTATCCCCAACAGAGATGTATTATTCCTCCAATTGGAAGTGTCGTCATTTGTATTTGCAAGTGTCGCAAGTTATATTGTAAGTGTCGTAACTTATATTTGATGGGTTATTAGACCACCTTGGTGGGGTCGGCCCTGTATAAGTTATGTGAGTTAAAGGGTTATTAGACCACCGTAGTGGGGTCGGCCCAGTCAGCATTATGTTAAGTGGTTAAGTTGGGGCCGACCTAGTTAGAGTTAAAATTCAAGTGAAGTAAAGTATAAATAGAGGATGTGTGTTCCTCATTTATACATTCACTCACTCACTCACTTCGCATTAGTGAGAAAGAGGAGTGCGCACAAGTGGAGGAGGAGTAGCTGATGCAGACATTTATCTTTTGGGGATTCATCTTGGTGATCTTTGTATTGGCGCTTACTCTATCTCTGAGGAAGTTGCGGGGTTTTTCACCTTCTTGGTTTTCCTCGGTGAAATGCTTTGTGTCTCTTGTCTCTTGTGTTTGATATGCTGTACATGTTGTTCTCTCAGTTAAGATCCTAGATCAGATTGAATTAAATGCTGAAAAGCTAACAATAGATATTTTCCATTTGGGAGATATATATATTCAGCTGGGAAAAAATATATTTTTGTTATTCAATTTGAATCAAAAAGTACATCACTGATTCATATAGTCATTTAAGAAACTAACTGTTCTTCCAACTGCAAATAAAAAATACCCAAAACCTATTAACCTTTCAACATAAACAAGTATAAATATGGTGGACATCCATATATATGCTCAACTGTTCAGAATACCAAAACAAAATATCTTCTTAGCAAAATTACATCAAAAAAAGGTTCATTGATCTTTGATTCAAAAGAGTATCCTCCAAAAATTCCTACTAGATGAGGATACCTTCACCACCATTCATGGCCAATTTAGACAGAGAATATGCTTCCTGGTTATGTTCCCGAAATATATGGTTAAAATCAATATAGGAGAAGAGAGACAACAATTCTCTAATAAGGTTGCACCAATATCTTAAGGAGACCACCTGAAGATTGTTGATACCCATAGCACAATTGATGATCACCAAAGAGTCCCCAAACACTTTTAGAGTGTCAATACCAAAGATAGTTTCCATCCTACAGAGACACCAGAGTGTGAGCAATTCTGCCTTCATATTTGAACCTAAACCACAATTTAACTTAAATTTAAACACATGATTTTCATTTATACAAAGAACTGCTCCAATCGCGCATAATCCATCCTTGGCATCCCCATCAAAATAACCAACAACTTCATTATATTGTTGAAAAACCTTCACAATTTTGGATTTATGACCTTTTTCTTCATCTGAAACACATTCTCTATACAACCTGATAATTTTCAAACAAATCTCTTCTAAATTTTGACTTTTGCTCTAAAAAACTGGTAAGTTTCTGGCTCTCCAAATACTCCAAGAAATAAAATCAAGGAGAGTATTGAAATGCTTACCGGCTTTAAACCGAGAATAATAATTATGTTCAAAAGAGGATCTTCCCAAAGTTTTATATTAAGATGTGAACATATAAAATCTCATACCTGTATAGAAAATTGACATCTACCCAGTAAATGGTCCACATATTTAGACTCCATGCATAAGCTACATATATTGGCTCCATACCAACCTCTTTGCATAAGATTATCCCATGTTTTGAGACAGTTCTTAAATGCAAACCATAACAAACATTTGATTTTTAGAAGAATGTTTCAGCTCCAAAGTGATTTGAACCACCATCTCTAAGAAGTACAAATGCATTTATGAGAAATTACTTGATAAGCAACCTTTGTAGTAATAATCCCGGTAGAGCGGTTTAAAGGCCATATAAGAGTATCTTTACCATCATGCAGTTTGTAGCCTGTAGAGTTGAATTTGGAAATGTGATTCTCCCATTCAATAGCCCAGCCATTGCCAAGACCCAAATATGATGCAGAAAGCCAATATGATTCAACATGTGGAAACCAAAGTGGCCTTCTAATATGTGCTAAAGTGACGAAACCCAACTTTTCCATATATCCCAGAATGTAGGAAGATAATTGGAAATTTTCCAAGAATGTAGGGAGATAATTGGAAATTTTCCTCCATACGGCAAGATACGATCAATACCAGCTAGAACATCTTTCCCATCTCCCACTTGCCGTAGATTTTTGAAAAAAAAAACAAAATTCCTTAAATTTTTTATAAGATTCTTTTATATATATATATATATATATATATATATATATAACTTTTTTAAAGAAATTAAATATCTTACTTATAAATGTGACATCATATCCTTCTTAATGAATTGTAAAACACCTAGTATCATAAAGCTTTAGCTTTAATGTGATATAAAACGCATTGCATGAATTTTATAAATAAAGAAAAACTTTTTTAAATGGCGTCACAACTAATTTATTCTTAAAACGTATTGTGATTTATGGCATGTGAAATTTATATATCATTGTTAAGGTTGAGTAAGCGGTGTATCGTGATCTCAATGTTTTACTTGTCAACGGACAAATATGGTTTTTTTCGGGTTTGGGTTTCCTTTGGATTTGAACATTTATAGATTTCATGAGGATTTGGATTAAGGGAGCCCTTAACACAACTTGAAATCTTAATCAAATCTAGATAAATCTAGAATAAGTGTTGAGCTTTTTAGGGTTAATTTTTTTTTTTTTTAATGTTATATAAAAAATGTAAACTTAAGGTACTATTAGTTGGTTGTATCACACAAGGCATGAGGTTAATTAGTTAATTATCAATCCTCACGTCACCTTGTAAAGAATGAGATGGTGTTGATGTACTCAATATTGGCTGAGCGAACAGTCAAATACTTATGTGTATATGATAAATGCATTCCACTTCGTCCAACAAGCCTATCCTTTGGCGATCAAAAGTATTTGTATATGATAAATGCATTCCACTTCGTCCAACAAGCCTACCTTGTGGCGATCAATTTCATCGATGAATGTGTGTGACATCTACCAACATGCATGTCATCACCCGTTTTTCATATGCAAGATCACAACCTATGTCACTTGAGAAATCCCCCACCTCATTCTACAAAAATATTCGATACCCAGAACACATTGATAGAAGGGTTGTCAACGTGTGTCATTACAAGGAATCATCTACCACATTATTGTCAAATCATGACTATCTTTGCAGGAAAATCGATGAAATTGTTGTTGTTGCATATGATGTTTGAATCCGTGAGGCCCTCGGATTTGGATTTGAAGGCAATGGAGGCGAAGCTATACTATGGCTTATATAGTGGCTCTCTTTTGTTAAGAATTGTAATCTTACCAGTCCACTACTCGTCATAAGTGCATTAATTAGTTGAGTGATTAGTTGGTTAGTTTGACTAGGACACTTTGATGTCCCATAGTATTTACTGTCCCATAGTATTTACTGTGGTTTATGGTGTGATGTAATCCTATATATACTTGTGTTGATATTGAGAAGGTAAGCTATTTCCCATAGTGTTTTTCTCTTCTTCTTGTGTTAAAAACTTTAACATAGTATCAAAGCTGCATGGTCTGATCCATACTTGTTGTTTTGGGTAAGCCTTTTAACAAAGTGGAAAACACATATACGCATACGATCTCATCTTACATCTTTTGGAGGTTCCAGATCAAGACGAGAACACATCGGCGTGGAGATGTGACAATCCTTCACAGCATTGGGTTGTATCTTTTTTATTTGATTTTTTTCCTTTGGAAGTGTCGCCACACCCTGTCCCTATCGGGCACTGCGTCACCCTTCCATCGATGCACCTATTGCTTGGTGTAACAACCCTAGAACTGAAATATATATATATATTGAGAAAAAACATTTATCTGATTATATTATAAAGTTTTTATGACCAAGATGGTCAAGGATGACTGTAATTAACTATTTTTATTTTTAATAAATTTAAAATTGGAGACACTCATCCATAGGGGACTGTTGAAGAGTGTTCACTGACCCACTAGGAGGAATGAAATTGTTTAGGAGACTAGGAGACAAGTGGCGGCATCTGTAATCACTTACTAGCTGTTGCAGGAGGCAACTACCCTATAGTTATGGTCATAACTCTCCAAAGGTGGAGGAGCTGAGCAAGTGGCTCAATAAATGATATAACTGACCAAAGACCTAGGCAAGCTATGAAAAGCCATCGAATTGAGCAGGAGGCTCATAATTTTTTTTATTATTCCTTTCTCCTTGGGTTGGCTGGAAAAACTGTCATAGTTTTGAGCACACAAGGAAAATTCGATGAGGGGTAGCTAACTAATGATTTCCAAAGTGAATCTGTCATCAATTGAGTACAAAGTAAGGAAGGATGGTAGGGCTTAAGGACCGCTGAGTCTTTGAAAAGGGGGTTCTCCTACTCCTATTCGGTGTCTTCTTCCTGGTGGTTCAGTGAACGGGCTCGGGGGTCCCAAGCATTCAACTGAGTGCTTGAGGAATCAGGTTGGGAGGAACGGTCGCTTGTGGATGTTTGCCCGGCTTTGAAGTTCAGGTTCTTCTGTTTCCTACTTTACTTGTTATTATTTTTTATAAAATAATTTATATTTAAACTATTCTTTGAATTAGGATTGACTGGATAGAAATGAAAATAATTACCTCTGTATTTTTCTTTCCAGCCGAAGGTGGTGTACTCTAGTACAGGGAAGAATTTAAGAATAGATGTAATAAATTACAGATGTACAGATAAGCATTGGTATTATTTCATTTACAGTATTTATATCAAGCATTCTTTTCAAAACCACCTGATTCACTTGAAAAATGGTAAATATCGAGGAATTGAAATATGCAGTTCAGGGTTTAAAAACCAGCTATATTTGAGTTTTCTTTTATTGCCCTAATCCCTAAGATAGCCATTCAAGGGACCTTTCTGTGCCCTAAAGCAGGTCGTTTTTTTCTTGCATTCTTATCCTTTAAAGGGACAAACAAATTTCTGTTCAGGTACCACCAAAATACTGATGCTTTAAACATAACCACATTCTTTTAAAAGAACAAGCACTTTTCAGATAACAGCAAACAAGAATAACCATCACGCACAACTCATGACAGGTGAGCATACACACTGTTGCAGACAAAAGATCAACATTTAAGATTTATGGGTGGATACCCTTACATCCAATTATAAAAACCTAGAGCATGGCATTTTGTTTCTAAAACCCTAGAAATCAAAAGTATTAACGCAGAAAATGTGGAGAGACCCTTTTTCCCATAAGTGAGTTTAACATCAGAGTTTTTACAAAAAAGGAGATTTCGAACCGGGTCGAAAAAACATTGAAATAACCCAACTTCTATCATTTTAGAGTGATACCCTACATCTCAGGCTCGGGATCGAGTCCCCACAGTTTCACATCCAACAAGCTACAACCAAAAATGATGATTTTTTTCTACTAAAGGGCGTAACCATACGAAAACAAAAGTTCTAACTTCAACAACACTAAGCGACTGCAAGTTCATCCATATAACCTTTTTAACACAGTCCATATTATACAATTTATCATCATACAGGAAACCAAAAGTATTCATGTTGAGATATTGTAACTTCAAAGAATATTATATTTGTACTTTATTATTCCGGAGATGTTTCATTCCTCCGTGAAGATCTTATTGTATATCCGGAGATGTTTATTCCTCCGTCGGAATGTGGTAACTCGGGTTATTAGACTTCCCTAGTGGGGGTCGGCCCTGTATGTGTTATGTGGGTCAAAGGGTTATTAGACCACCCTATAGGAGTCGGCCCAGTCAGTTGTAGTGGGGTATTTAACCCATTGGTTAAATACGAGCCTACGTGTTCTTGTGTAAAACACAAGTCGGAGTAGTGTATAAATAGAGGAAGTGTATTCCTCATTTGACACACACACTCACTTGAGAAAGGCGCACTTGTGGAGGAGAGGTATTCTATGGTGGAGGAGGAGATCATGTCTTTGGTTTGCATCTTTGTATATTGCTGGTCATCTATATTGAGGAAGCTTTGCTGGGTTTTCTACTCCATGAGGGTTTCCCAGGATAAATCTGTGTCTCTTGTGTTTATGCTATGCTTGTTGTTTCTTCAGTGATCCTGTATATGCTATTATTGTGAAATGGAATGTAATGCTGCTATTTTTTGTCTTAGAAAATTAAATCTTAACATGGTATCAGAGCTAAACTGAAGGAAGGCAAGGTATGGCACTTACGACACTTGTTTTACTTACGACAATTTGAAGGTTAGGGTTTTATATAGAAAAAATCAGTCATCGTGGAACTTTCGCTATAAATCCATTTTGGTGAAGGTTCAGGATCTGAAACCTTTACCGGTCGTAGATAACATCTCCAGGTATCTTGTGTCCAAAGGGAACCTTCAGATTCGTTGTACTATGTAAGTTATGATCAGTACAAGTTAGGGTTTCTGCCTCTTCTAGATCTCAGTCAAAATCAGGTGACCGAGGAAAAAAGGTCATAACTTGGGCTAGGAAGCTCCAAATGAAATTTCGTAAAAAGTGACAGGTAGTACACAGACTGTACTATCTCATGAAACTTTTTCAGAGGCCGAAGCTGAACCAGTGACACGTGGCACGTCGTACAAGTTCGCTCTCCTTTTTTATCCCATAAACAGGTCACGTTGCGACACTTGGCATAACTCTCTCTCTGAGAGTCCAATTGAGTTCAGACATGTCAGGATGGAAATATAACAAGGATATCTATCTCAGGAAACGTTTTCAGAGGCTGAAGGTCAAACAGTGACACGTGGCACGCCGTACAAGTTCGCTCTCCTGTATTATCCCAAAACAGGTCACGTTGCGACATTTGGCATAACTCGATCTCAGAAAATCCAATTGAGGTCAGACCTGTCAGGATGGAAAGATGACAGGTCAGGCTACTGTAGAAAACGTTTTCAGACCCTGTGGAGTGAAAATTTTGGAGTTATAGCAGAAACAATCAGGTACATATTTCTGTCAAAACAAAATTATTTTTAGAGCACCTTTATTCATGGCTTCCGGAATTTAGGGTTTCGGAGAAAGTTAGAATTTTTTGGAATCGGAATCCATGGGTGAATGCTACTTAGGAAAATCAAAATTTAGAGACCAAGATCAAATTTTTTGGTTGGGTAGAAGACCGGGCTTGATTAAACCCTAGCTCGGGATTTCGATCAGAAAGATGGAAAATTAGGGCTTCAACAAAAGTTGGAATTTTTGAAGTCTGTAACCACGGCTGGAAGCTCCTCAGAAAAATTAGAGTTTAGAGCCTCGGATCAAACCTTTTGATTGAGCAAAAGGGTGGGCTTCATCAAACCCTAGTTCGAGATCCTGTCTAGAAGATCCATAAGTTTCAAAGGCAATTTTGAGGGGTCAATTTTTGGAGATTTCAAAATTGAAGTATGCTAGTTTGATCAGCTCAGCAAGACACATCCTTCCATTCATTCGGAAGTGTGAAAGTCAAAGATTGAATTTTTAGGGTTTCTATAGCAAACCCTAATCAAGCTCTAGATCAAGTTTCAGGGGGAGTTGAGGCTAAGGCCTTACATAAGAAGACTACAAGAAGTCTCGATAGGTATGACTTAAGGAGGTTCAGGTATGTCTTGAAATCTGATTCTTGATTAAGTTCATGATGTGTTTGTCTTCATATTATTTATTAGTACAATCTTGATTAATGTTAGAATTGTCTTATCACCCTAGTAACAGTATGAATGCATGTGAATGATCGAAGACATTCATTGATTAGGGCTATATGATTGTACTAATGCATTATGGTGTTGTGTGAGGTTGATGTTGTCTGCTAACAAGAATCATGTACATCACGAAAGAAAAATCAAGTTCCACATGAAGACAAAGACTCATCCATAATCTTTGTTCTACTTATGAGGTATGTATGACTTTGATATATTATGCTTAACCTATGAGACATGCAGGTTCTAGCTTAGGATCTCTAAATCATTGAAGAGATTGTTTAGGTATGTTGTACATAACTAAGCAGGTATACTAATCCAAGTATGTTTTCCCATGTCAAGTTAGAATCTTACCTTGTGTTAGGATCCCCTATATAAGTATACTTGGTATGATTGGTTATGCTTAGTAATAAATTTAATCAAGGGTTTATGCACATTATATCTCTTATCTTGATTAACTAACCAGAAGAGTACTATGATCAAACAAGAATATGCATGAGTAAAAGAAGACTTCCTTGAAACCCTAAATACTAATGATCATGACTATACATATTGAAGATTATTTAGAATTAGAATGTTTTGAGAATATACTAATGAATGTATGAGATCATGAGGATGACACTAGTGCACACTTGAGCATGCACAGTGGTACATAATGAATAGAAGTTCAAAAGACATACAGAAGATCAAGCGGGAGGCAACCACACAAACATAAAAGATAAGTATTTGAGTTGTTATTTGAAATAGTAAATGATATTGCTTGTAATAGGTTGTATGCATAGAATATATGATGCTGAGTGTAAACATTCATAGAGCATTGAACAGTATACTACTAATATGCATATGATTGGTAAGTTGGAAAAACATTCCATTGTTGCTTGTCTAGAATGAAACCTCTTTGCTGACATGCTGAGAGCTGTGCACACTCTCGATAGTATGTTCTGGTAGAGATGGAAGGCATCTAGATAGCCACTGTATGCATACAGGATATGGGAAAGTGTTGTGCCAAAGTATTGGTCAAGATAGTTGCATAACTATGTAAATGATATCTGTATGCATAATAGGTTATCATGTCAACATGATTTCATGATTATGAAGTATTACTAATCATGTACTTAATTTTGTTTTGTAGGAAAGATCATGAAGAATAACGAACACCGAACAAGTGATGGATGTTCAACAAGAAGATTTACAAATCAAACAAAATATAGAAGGCTCATGGCTAGAAGATTCTCTTAGAAAGAGGAAGAGAATCATAACAAGATGTTTTCTCCAAGTGGATAGATAAGACCATTCTCTTAATGGTGTAATTAAAGAAGAAGTGTGAATCAGGTTCTGTATGGTTACCCAGGATCGATAATCAATTGATGAGCTTAATGATCATCATGGGTGATGTGGATCTCAACCTTTGCTACAAGATTGAATATGGATTCTATGCACAGATGACATGGATACAAGAAGGAACTCACCTCAGATTTCGAATGATGTTGAGGTTCATATCAGTAGAACCATCTAACGGGAGATGGCACAGATAGATGGCTTCATAAAAGAAAATGAAAGATCTCAGATTAATGTATTACTTCCTAGGTTTGGAAGTATGGCAAGGCTCATAAGGAATCTTTCTCAACCAAGGAAAGCATGCTGAAAAATATTAAAAGGACTTGATGTGTTGGAATGGCCACTCTTGAAGTTGTTATCAGATGACTCATCAGAATTAGTGGATAGAACTCTGTACATACAAAATATTGAGTCATTGATGTGTCTAACAAATACTAGGTCAGATATATGCTTTGCTGTGAACACCTTGTGTCAGTATCTAGTGGAAAACCAGATGTGTTCACCTGTTAGTTGCAAAGCATGTGATGAAATACCTAAAGGATACGATAGATTTTGATCTATGTTATCTTAGAGATCATGACTTCAGATGGCTACACAGATGTTGATTGGGCAGAAATTGTATCAGACAGGAAGAGCACATCGAGAGGATGTTACTGTCTGGGATCAGCCATGATCTCATGGTTTAGAAGGAAGAAATATAGTGTGGCTCTTAGCAAAAGCAGAATATATGGCTTCTTGCTCTGTTAAGTTATGAAACAGTATGGCTTCAAGATTGTTTGACTTAGAGATAGACCCAACTATGATCTTATGTGACAAACAGAGTTGTATCAAGATGGCAGAGAATCTAGTGTTCCAAGATATGGTGCAGAAAGGAACCAAAAGTTTGAATTTGTAACAAGTTACCAATGTACTAACCAAACTTCTACCGATCCGATGTACTAACCAAACCTCTACCTCAAATAAAGTTTTCCGAGACAAACTTAATATAGTTCAGAAGGACCCTCCTCGAAAGGGGGAGTGATGTGATAACTCATGATGAGATTGCTTGCATCGACAGTGAGGTCAACGATGAGGATACCTATATTAGTGATGCCGACAGATAGGTTGGTGGATGGTCCTTAGACATGGTCAAAGATCACAAGGGGATTGCATCATCCTTGAACATATGTTCTAAAGAGAGCCGTAGACGTATGTCTTCGAGAATGAAGTCCTTGGTGGACATGATAGGATTGCATCATCCTCAAGAGAGCCGTAGACGTATGTCTTCGAGAATGAAGTTCTTGGTGAACATGTGAGGGGATTGGATCATCCCTGGACTTCAGTCCTAAAGAAGAGCCATAGACGTATGTCTTCGAGAATGAAGTTCTTGGTGAACATGTGAGGGGATTGGATCATCCCTGGACTTCAATCCTAAAGAAGAGTCGTAGACGTATGTCTTCGAGAATGAAGTTCTTGGTGAACATGTGAGGGGATTGGATCATCCTTGGACTTCAGTTCTAAAGAAGATTCGTAGACATATGTCTTCGAGAATGAAGTCCTTGGTGGACGGTTGAGGATTAAGTCATCCTTGGACATAAGTCCTAAATGTACGGTGGAGGATTAAGTCATCCTTGGACGTGGTCCTAAATGTACGGTGGAGGATTAAGTCATCCTTGGACGTGGTCCTAAATGTACGGTGGAGGATTAAGTCATCCTTGGACGTGGTCCTAAATGTACGGTGGAGGATTAAGTCATCCTTGGACGTAGGTCCTAAATGCACGGTGGAGGATTAAGTCATCCTTGGACGTGGTCCTAAATGCACGGTGGAGGATTAAGTCATCCTTGGACGTGGTCCTAAATGCACGGTGGAGGATTAAGTCATCCTTGGACGTGGTCCTAAATGCACGGTGGAGGATTAAGTCATCCTTGGACGTGGTCCTAAATGCACGGTGGAGGATTAAGTCATCCTTGGACGTGGTCCTAAATGTACGGTTGAGGATTAAGTCGTCCTTGGACGCAGTCCTAAATGTACGGTAAGGATTGGATCATCCTTGGACTTTGGTCCTGTGAACTGAGCCGTAGACATGAGGTCTCTGAGAATTGATAGGACTGGATCATCTTTGGACTTCGGTTCAAAAGGTACATGTTAGGACTGGATCATCCCTGGACTTTGGTTCAAAAGGTACATGATAGGACTGGATCGTTCCTGGACTTCGGTTCAAAAGGTACGTGACTGGATTGCATCATCCTTGGACATAGGTCCTAAAGAGAACTGGATTGATCGTGTGATGACGATGCTGCTGATCGTGTGATAATGATGCTGCTGATCGTATTGATCTAGATGACGATGCTGCTGATCATATTGATCTAGATGATGATGCTGTTGATCGTGTTGATCTAGATGTCGATGATGTTGATTGAGTTGATCTAGATGACGATGATGCTGATCATGTAGATTGAGATGATGATGATGCTGTAGATTGAGATGATCCAGGTGCTGTAGATCGTGATGATCCAGATGCTGTAGATTGAGATGATCCCGATGCTAATGATCATATGATGATGATGTTGACAATCGTGAGGATATAGATGTTGATGGTATTGTAGCTATTCGAGTGCTGCAGAAGATAAAGACTCAGTACTGAAGATGTTGATGTTCCAGTATTGAAGATGTTCCAGTAACTGATTGAGTTACTGATGATGTTGAGAAAGCTTCCAATGATTTATAGATGTATCATGTATGATGTTGATGACTCCTTGCTCGTGCATATGTTGTTATAATATCCTTTTCATTAAGGGGGAGTGTTGAGATATTGTAACTTCAAAGAATATTATATTTGTACTTTATTATTCCGGAGATGTTTATTCCTCCGTCGGAATGTGGTAACTCGGGTTATTAGACTTCCCTAGTGGGGGTTGGCCCTGTATGTGTTATGTGGGTCAAAGGGTTATTAGACCACCCTAGAGGGGTCGGCTCAGTCAGTTGTAGTGGGGTATTTAACCCATTGGTTAAATACGAGCCTACGTGTTCTTGTGTAAAACACAAGTCGGAGTAGTGTATAAATAGAGGAAGTGTATTCCTCATTTGACACACACACTCACTTCAGAAAGGCGCACTTGTGGAGGAGAGGTCTTCTATGGTTGAGGAGGAGATCATGTCTTTGGTTTGCATCTTTGTATATTGCTGGTCATCTATATTGAGGAAGCTTTGCTGGGTTTTCTACCCCATGAGGGTTTCCCAGGATAAATCTGTGTCTCTTGTGTTTATGCTATGCTTGTTGTTTCTTCAGTGATCCTGTATATGCTATTATTGTGAAATGGAATGTAATGCTGCTATTTTCTGTCTTAGCAAATTAAATCTTAACAATTCAGCTACCATGCACGAAAGCCGAGCTTTAGAAACTCTTCCATGGCCAAATTTACACAGTTGAAGCAATAAGCAAATATAACAAGTTCTTGCATTTGCCATTTGCTTTTCCCAAACAAGCCGAGGAAACCATCAACAAAATTAACCAACCATCGAAACATGGCATTTAAAATGTCCATCATAAACAATCCAGGAAACCATTTCAAGAATGGCACGAGTGTATTTCACAACAAAACAAAAATTGTTTAAGAACTGAGACTAAACTGTAATAATCAACCGAGTTCGTATGAACAACCCCAACCAGATTTGTAAGCTAAACTTTTACAAAGACACGGACTCCAGAAAAACTACTTAAGAGTGTGAGAGACCCATACATCTAACTCACCCTAGAACGGTCAAGATAAAGTCTGTCTTCCTTTAACCCTTGTTACTACAGGTTGCAAGTTACCGAGATCTCCCATGGGGGACCAGGGGCTTATCAGGGTCGAGTTCCATTCTTCGTTTCTTCAAAAACCTCTCCTCCTTCCTGGATACCAGGAGCTTGCTGCCACAAGAAACCAAGAATCCGGTCAAACAACTAGTATAAGATGCATGCAAACGTTAACACAAAAGAAAAACAAAAGAATTGATAGGTGACGAACACATTACCTAGCGGGATTTTTCCCAAAGCTTTCACGAGCATGCCAAGGCAAAAGATGAAGGCCGAAGACGAGGCCGAGGGTCGAGCCCACCGAGAACCAAAGAGTCGGAGGAGACATACTTCAACCTTCCAAACAGTAAAAATGACGAGAAACACATCGATAAAGGAGTTAGGGTTCGGAGAGGCCATGTGGCCGAGAGCATCAATGCGAGTCAGACAGTCCAAGACAGACGCAATAAATACCTCGAGATTTTACTCACACAACAACCAATTCGAATCCATTTGGAAGATCGCCACAATCAAGCTCTCCAGTAAAACATAAATGCCATGACCCCATGCATTGAAAATCGAAAAGGCTTTGTCCTTCTTGTTCCCATTGTAAGCAATGTTGGGTTTTTCCAACCTTAGCTAGGGCCCGATACATACCTTAGCCTCTTGCGAATATCATTTAAGTGTTTAGACCATAGGATAGGTCTATATTACAAAGCTATTATAGTTTTCCCATCGACATTTAAAATCTAGGATAGTGAACTCATAAGAAGATTAAAAAGTGTTTCGACCTATACACTATTTGCGAAGAACATGCTCAAACATACATTTAGTATCAAATTCATGTTTTCAAAGACGCTTAATGTATCTCATAGGACCTTTAGATTTTAATAGGGGTTAGTACCTTTAAGATGCCTAGACTAAGACTTGGCAGTCATAGCATCTTCTATGCACAGGTAACTAAACCATGAAGGTTGATAAGTGATCATACCATTGTTGACGAAATCCCTCACCCCGATGACGGATTTGTCAAGATACCAAGTGTAGCATTAGCTTTGCAAGCTAAGTAAGCCCCGAGATCTCTTCACAAAGAGCCCCTATATCAAAAGAAACATAAGTACAACAGTTGGCATCCAAATACTTTAAAATGTGCATCTAAGTCATTCAAGATATATTTTACCGTCAGTGATGCATCCCAAATAAATAAATAAATTTTATTTTATTTTATGAATTTTTGTTGTTGTTATTTTTGGAGACATCACACTCGGGAAAAACGTGTCGCTGACGCACTCTTTGCACGGACTAAGTGCATTGCTGACGCACCTGCTATTAAGGGAAAGTGTGGTGATCATTGTTCACTTACACGCATTTTTCCCGACACGCCCTATGATGCACTGTGATAGTTATACAAGTCCGACATTGTGTTAAAGGATCCGAAACCTTTATCAAATATCCATAACTAGTATTGAAGAGCAAGTATTTCTCATGCCGAGCCACAATATTGGACAACGTTCCAGCATTGTTCAGATTAGATTGAAGAAGATCGAGTCTTGCAGAGATCGATCCAAGAAGAGCCTGTGTAAAAAAGGGTAGAGAAGATCTGAAGTTTCCATCAAAGTTTCCAAGGATCTGAATTTTGAAGGATCGTTGATATCTAAGAAAAATGGCAAAGAAGATCGAATCTTGAAGATGGTGCTAGAAGAGTTGCCAGAAGAAATTGAAGAGGTAAGAAATGTGTTAACATCAGTAGGATTATGGCAGACCTGTGAAGGAGAAAACTATGAACTATGATCATTAAAAATAAAGAATTTGTTAAGGTCACAATATTTGTGGCATTTTGAAGTTGAAGAGGATCATATTGATCCAACAACATTTGAGAATTTGACAGAGTACCAGAAAGAAAGACGACAAGTTGTTGCCCTAAATCTCATACAAAACAGTATAGAATATTCCATTTTTCGTAGCATTTCCGAAGCTTATATTCCAAAAGAAGCATGGGATATATTGAAAGCCGAGTTTAGTGAAGAGGAACCAGTTGTAGAAGTAGATGACTTTGAAAGCCACGCAAAGCACCAAGAATCCCACAGTGAAGTGGAAGACATCCAAGAAGACTTTGTTTATGATGCAGCCAGTGATCAAGTAAGCCCAACAAAGCTTGTTGATCTAGCTATGTTTGTTGATGACAGTGAAAACAAACCTCTCAATGTAACAGTCCCTAGTGACATGAGTGATAGTCTCTCAGAGAAAGAGATAGTTGATAGCAGCATAGAAGTTGCACCAGTAGACAGTCCATCACAAAACCAAAAAATCAAAAGTTTGAGGGAGCTATATGAGCAGACTCCTATTATTGATAAGCAACTACAGTATGCTCTATTTCCTTGTCAACCCACAATTTTTGAGGAAGTAGTAAAGGATGCACAATGGGTTAATGAGAATGAGGAACACAAAGATGTGAATGCTCTCCAAGAAGAGCTAAAAATCATTGAAATAAGAGAAGAGGAAGATGAGGAACACAAAGATATGAATGTTCTCCAAGAAGAGATGAAAAACATTGAAACAAGAGAAGAGGAAGATGAGGAACACGAAGATGTGAATGCTCTCCAAGAAGAGCTTAAATGCATTTATATTTTTTCTAACAAAATTTTTTACTGTGCAGGTAAAGTGGACAGGAACATAAAATATGTTGAAACAGAAGAAGAAAAGACTTCCACTATGTTCCAGTACCAATGAAAAACAATGAAACTATTTATTTTGCAGAAGCTAAAGAAGATGCTGAAGAACACCTACTTTGCATCAAGATCAAGAAGACAAAGAAGAAGCAGTTCAAGTACACACCAAGGAAGAAAGTAAAGATGAAGTTTTTGAATGAAACGTAAGCCTAGCTGAGACATAGACCAGCATGCCTCCTTTTGCATTGATATTGCTAATAATATTGTCCCAGTTGAGATTAAGGGGGTGTGTTAAGAATTGTAATTTCACCGGTCCACTACCGGTCATAAGTGCATTAATTACTTGAGTGATTAGTTGGTTAATTTGACTATGACACTTTGATGTCCATAGTATTTACTGTTCCATGGAATTTACCGGTGGTTTATGGTATGATGTAATCATATATATATTTGTGTTAATATTGAGAAGGTAAGCTATTTTCCATAGTGTTTTCCTCTTCTTCATGTATTAAAAACTTTAGCATCTTTGCATTATCTCTACAAATTACATTTATGGGACCGGAGACAAACACCAGGCCTTCAATCTTATTATGCATTTCCTTCACTCTTATTATGCATTTGGAAGAGAAATGGACAGAGAGAAAATTGCTAGCTTCAACATAAATTCTCTCCATGTCCTTCCTAATTGATGAAATCAAGAAGGCATGAGAGGATGCTTACCCAACATTGTTTCTTTTTATTTTATTTGACATAGTTGTTGACGATAAATAGTGCGAGGGTTAATATTAAGCATATATAGGATTTTGCATCCATTCTAAGGTGCATCGACTCCTTCGACTATTAAGTTTTCCAGGTTTGTTTTCTAGCATTTCTATCCTTTTTTTCTGTGGCAGTTAGGGTTTTTTTCTAGTGGAAAGTAAGGATTTCTAGCCTCGATGTTAAGTGGTAAGGATTGGTAAGCTTGGCTCATTTTTACACTGTGTTTACAATTTACCAGAGGAGTTGAGGGTTAGGGACTCCAAGATTTAACCCTTTTAACTCAACCTGCAATCTATGTTGAAACTCGATTCTTGTAGGGTGTTATCGCTTCTACATCCACGACGTATAGCCATTACCAGCTTCTACTATAATTCTTTCATCTCCGAGAGGACTATTGTTTATACTCCAAATGCAGGTTGGGAAGTTAATAGTATTTTTATTGAACTTCCAGTAATGTACTCATGGCTGCATAATGCAAATCTTCTCTTTTATAGATGAGAATTTAACTTTAATTTATGCGATAGCTAGTTATCCTTAATCATTCTCTCCTTTGTTTATATATATTAGTTTCCTTATTAAACTCGGTATGATTCTCTTGCATTGCAGGTTAAATGAAAGATAATGGGAACGATACGGTATGATTCTCTTGCATTGCAGGCAAATTTAATTTCATGTCTAAGATGAATGAATGGCGGTCTTAAAATTGACTCCTCGCCTTTATATATATACTATTTTATTTTTGTGTCATATTAAATAACGAAATGAAAAGTTAATTTGGATAAATATTAAATTAAAAGATTTAAGTTTAATTATTTTTATACTTTTTATAAGTCTGTCTCATATGAACAATGCTTACATTATCATATATTAACTTAATATTATTAATAATATGTAAAACAAAGGAGTAAATAAAAACAAAAACAAAAATAAAAACATATTTATAATAATAATAATAACATCATATTTTTAAGGTCACATTTACTAATTTATTTGGTTTATGAAATCTTCTTGTTTATGGGACAAGGTTCTAAATCATTAAATCATTAGACTCACTTAAACCATTAAATTCATTAAGAAGAGAGATTTGACATATATGCATAATATATATAGTTATATAAATAATGTTTAGACGATGATGCCCACGATGATGATGATAGTTCTAAGTTAACGTCCACTTAGGCAAATTTGGTGTATAGAACCTTACGAAAGAAAAGTAAGGAACTATTTGATTTTCTTTAGAGTTTTATTTATGTGCTCAAAAAGCTTGGAGATGAGCGTTCCTAAATTACTATAATTTTGATGAGATAGAATGCTAGGCGGGTTCGTATAATAACAAAAAATTTGAAATTGAGATATTATGTGGGTGTATGTATGGAAATCCAAGAGTAAGTGTTTTTCATCCTCAACACACATAGCCTCACAAAGATTAAAGATCCTTTCAGCCCACAGAGTTTTAGGAAAAGTCCAATGCCCTATTTCACTATGCAATTCATGAGAGTTTGTTCTTATTTTAGCTATGTGGGTCTTCTTCTTTAAATTCCAGTTAAAACAAAGAGATAATTTTGATCTTCAAGATTAGGGTTAATGACCTTCTTGTAATATCTTAATTTTATTCTCTAATTTTTCATCACACCACAAATTTTCTTTGAACTTCGAAGTACTAATAATTTTAATATCATCTATATTTGCAAAGTGACATTTTCGTCAATCCCCCACATCTTTAACCAAGAAATGACATCTTTATGTCAACCTTGCTTGAGCCTTAGGTGTTTTTTGACTGGAATTTAAATCAATTTTCGGAAGTCTCCAATCTCCCAAGTTATTTATTTTTTTCTTGTACATTATGTACCTAGTCATAACTATGTTCGCAATCATTCTCCAAGATTCTCTAGCCTAGAGGTTGTAGCCCCAAACTTCACACCCATACATGAGAACGAGAGTGACGAGAGTTTCAAAAAGGAATTTATTTTTATCTCACATCACAAGGTTTGCCGACTGAAAAAAAATTTCAAGAACAAAATAAGCTTTCCACCCTACATTGATCCTTTTCTAAATGTTGTAGTTCTAGTTAAGTTCGTGATGGATATCAATCCCAAGATATTTGTCAAAAATCCTTTCCTCCAAGGTTTTATTATCATACAAAAAATGAGTGTAAGTGACCTTATTAGATTTTATAAACATAGTTTGGTTTTGTTGGTATTGACGGGCATGCCCATACTAGCGCAGAAATCCTTGAGAACACTCAATTGCTTATTAAGATCAGAGGGACATATTTCCAGAAGAATAATATCATCAACATAAAGGAGGATGATGACAATTTATGCTAAGGTCGTTCTAGTGTAGCCTACCTCTATTAAACAAACTTCTAACGTTCAATTTATATACCAAAAAGAGTAGGGGAGAGGATGCAACATTTCTTAAATCCCATATTACAATTAATATCTTACGACCAACCCTCGATGTTCTTAAACTTGGAAATGACATGTTCTTAAACTTGGAAATGACATTACAGTGGCTCTCAACTTGAAATAAACCTTTAACTCTTCTAATATTTTCCACAAGTTATTTCTAGGCGCTGTATCAAAATCTTTCCTAAAGTCCACAAAGCAACAAAGGAGATTGAGCTTATTATTGCGACATTCCTCTATAATGATCTTGAGAGTAATGAGGTGGTATATGGTGGAATGATACATTATAAAACCATCTTTCCCTTTATATCTTTTACCTTGAATTTCTAGCCATATGCTCATATTAGTTTCCAAAATAATACTATATAACTTGGCTAAGAGAGGGCTAATCATAATGGTCCTTATTTAGAGGGATTATTTTTGTCACTGCTTTTAAAAATGGGTACAATAAGGATATGATTCCAAGGCTCAGGGAATCCTTTCTTCACTTCTAGATTGAAGAGCTTGTGATTGTGAGGGATGAAGATAGGCCCCCCATTTTTTAGGATTTAATCTTGGTAGCCTTCGATTTCCTTACCTTTCCCATTCACGAGGAACTTAATCCCAAAATCTATATCTTCTAAAGAAAAAAACTTCATCTTCCATAAAACGGGTTTGAATGTTGTCCATGACATCATTTGATTCATAAAGCTTCTTAAGATAGGAATTTCAGTCCTTCAATATGAAACAATAAAACTCATTTACTAGAACTTCCACTTTAGAAAGGATAAATAACCCATGAATAATAATAAAATATGAGATAAGATATGATATGATTTACAAATGCATAAAGGTCCGTATATATAATGTCTAAATGGCACATAGTAACTCTTCGTAAAGAGTTTCAACTCTAGTTAAGTATTTATTATTTTATTTATCATCAATCTTCTTATTATAATCTCCACACAGTCTCCTCCCTTTCCTCCTACACCTCGGATTCCCTCCCTCTATGATTTTCCTCAGTCAACCCTAGCCCATGCTTCCTCCACCACACTCCACCATACCCTCTATTTCTGCAAAACGTCCTTCATCGCAGCCCTCCACACATCTTCCTACACAACTCTTCTTATTCCACTACGTATAGCTCTCCTCAGCACACCGAACTCTACCAACTCCCCATATCCAAACAACCAGACCCACACACCCTAATTTGTGTGGAGATTATTGGGTTACATGTGTTTCTAAATTGTTAGAATGTGTAATTACATCTAGTGGTCTCATTTATTGTTGTGTAATCCTAGATAAATAATTTTATAGACGCAATGAGTCCTACCTAGAAGAAGAAGAATAATATATTTCATAACTCTCTAACTTATGAAAAAGGAGTTATCTCACATGTATCATGGAGTAAAATTCTTCTATTACTATTCTTTATATAAGAGAGGTGGAAAAATATTTATCCTACATGTATTATGGGATATAAACATCCATCCCTCTAGCATATATAATAGAGGTGAAGGAGAATCATTTGGGACAACACATTGGAAAGTCATTGTGACATCCAATCAAGATGGAATGTGATGTCATGCTTATGTGGGGATGCCAAAGCTTGTAATATTAAAAATTTTATGAAGAATAAGAAGATCAACCTTCTGTGGATGTTTCCCCATTTGGGGTTTTGCTACGTAAAATATTTCCTCTCTTTTTTATTTCCTTTCTTGCATATTCTATTGATTATTTGATGCTTGTGTCGATAGGAGATTAGGCTACTATGATTCTGGTTATTGATTTACATGTTAGTAATCTATTGTTATATGTTAATGCATATTTATCAATTCTAACATGGTATCAAAGTTGGTTACTAAACTCTACCTTCTTCAACAATTTTAAATAAAAAATCAAGCATCAATTGTTAGTAATTTTTATTGGACTCTACTTTTGTAGATATACCATTGGATATGGACAACCATTGAGGTTTAACACCGGATCTAGGCATTTTTCTAAAAACTCTAACCTCACCATTATTTTCATAAAAAAATTGGAGAATTTTTTAGTTTTTTAATTGATTTTTTTAGATATGAAGTAGAAATTCGTTGTATTCTAACTTGTTATCAAGAATATCCTTTCATTGCAAAATATTTGTTTATCTCTCCTTGTGTATCTATATTTACACAAGTTTATGTCCATATGTCTTCGACATACATTATTTTTTGTCTCGATAGTCACAGATGTATGTGTGTCGTCGTAGACACAGTCACGTATTCGACATACATAGTCTTTAGTCCTAATATTCATAGACACATGCTCTTTTCCTTTCAAGAAGTCACCTACGTACACATTTTCTTGACCAATCAATTGCAGAAATTTCCTAAGAAATACGCAGGTTACAGACAAAGAAATAGCATACATATTCTACTTCCCTCGAGGAAGTAGCATATACATTGGGGCCATACACTCCTTTCCATTTAGGAAGTAGCATATACCCCTATTCACAACCAAAATATTGTTATAAGTTGTTATTTTGTTGTTTTTTTTTAAGGGTTTGCTTGATCTGTAGGTAGGTGCTTCAAGTTTTCATCATTGGTGATTTTTTATCTTAATTGCTCGCCATTAGCTTCTTGTGTTTTTGCATTAGTTTTTAGTTTCTTAGTTTTAATCATCATGATTGGAGGTTGTTTCTATTCTTGAGTTGCTTTCCACTACCTCTCTTGTTTGGAAGATGATTGAAATTTTTAGGAGCACAAATATTTAAGCGTATGGTGACAACTAGAAGCCAATAGATGCCAAAGACTTAGTTGTTTGGCAGCCATATCCTTTTCATCTATATGTGATATCAATTTTTTGCATCCATAGCTTTTCTCAATATTTATATGTTCTTGCAAACTAACCTTTTTATGTAAAAGAAATTTCATGTTTCTCTTTCATGTCTTGATTTTACTTTGACATTGTGGGATTATCATGTTGATTTATGATTTAATTCTAGAATTTCTTTCATGCAAAATAACTCTCTATTTTTTTCACATTTTCCACAAGGGCATCTGCGAAGAGTTTGGAGACAACTTGGTTCTACATATTTTTCCTATCTTGAGTTTATTTGCATATTGATGTTGTCATTTATGGTCATTCATAATTGATTATTGACAATAGCGGGTGTCTTCTTCTTGCACATTATTGAGGATCTGATTGCATTTTTTTCATGGATTCCTACTTTGTTACACCCTACAACTTATCCTTGATCGCATCAAATCTCTGTGTGGAAATTTATCCTGTATGCTTGAAGTTTTCATGAAGGGGGAATGTAATGTAATGTAATAAAATACTATATAATGCCACCTTATTCTAGTTAAAATGTAATGCAATTCCATCTTATTCCTATAAAGTCATGATTATTGTTCGTGGTAAACATTTTCTGTTGTAATATATCCTACCTGAGGAATTTGTACACACAATGAGGTCTACTACACGGTACATATTTCATATTGGTTGTGATGATTTTTTGCTAGCCACATTTCCCGATGTATATCCTATCTAAGGAATTTATACACACCATGGGATGTCCTGTTGAGTTCATCATTTAGCTTGGTTTAGGTGTAATTTCATGATCCAATAAGAAGCAATTGATATCTTCATCAAATAGATGAGGTAAAGTTTGTTCATCTTCACATCTTATTGGGACTTCTAGAATTTGTCATCAAGGGGGAATGTAAATGTAATGACATCTTCCTCCATTTGTGTTCTATTACTCTAGTCATCATTAAGAGAGGATGTTAGAATGTGTAATAATTTCTATTGGCCTCATTTATTGTTGTACAATCCTAGCTAAGGCATTTTGTAAACACAATGAGTTCTACCTAGAATAAGTTATAATATACTTCATAACTCTCAATCTTATGAAAAAAGAGTTATTCTATTACCATTATTTATATAAGAGAGGTGGAAAAATATTTATCCCTTGTGAATTATGGAATATGAACATCCATCCCTCTAACATATATAATAGAGGTGTAGGAGACCCATTTGGGACAATACATTGGAAATTCATTAGGACATCTAATCAAGATGGAATGTGATGTGATGATTATGTGGGTATGTGTTGCGGCCTCAGATGTGCAGGGTGTGCAAAGTGATGGAATGGGTTCCTAATCTTCACAACAGAGGGGGAAAACCTAGACTGAAAGGCTTCAAAAGATCCTACGCAAGGACAGTTCTATCCCCAGCCTGTTTGGTATAGTAATCTCCCACAGATAATCGGCCTCTGCTGGCACTCTATGAGTTGGTGGGTTTTGATCCAAGGGATCAGTTTTCCAAAGGAAACAAAGTGTAAAAATTTGTAAACACAAATCTACCTAAGAAGGAAAGCTAACCTAAGTTAGACCTATTCTAAAAGGTGGCTTGTTTATATATGCAGGTCAGCTTGATGTAGAAATAAATAAGTATTGTTCGCCAACTTAACAGAAATGTTAAATGAATTATTACTTATTTTCCCAAATTATCATTAACCAATGAAAATTAATCAACAATGAATTGAGGGTTACATGCATTCAAGACTTGACCTATAACTGATATGTTCATTGAAAAATTAACATCAATTAAAATTTACTGAACATAACCATTTGCAGAAATCGATAAAAATTTTAATTGAATAAACTCTCTTAAAACTTCATAAAAACACAAATCATAAGCAATGATAAACCAAAACTGTAGATCAATATGTTTAATAAATTGCAAAATATTAAAACAACATTAGATAAGCAATTTGGAGAAAAATCACATTCATCAAATAAACTTGATCAAATAGACAAAAGTAGATCTGAAAATAACTTTACTGTATTAAATGATAGTTTGTAAGAAATTACAAGCTTGTATTTAAATAGTGCATCTCCAGCTTCTCCTGCAGATTTTGTCTCCAAATTCCATCATCCTTTTCTACGAGACATCATCTCCTTTAAATAAGAGTTACAAAATAATAATACAAACAGTAAATTCCCACAAACCGGGATTACAAAATCAAAATAAACTAATGGCCTAGAAAAACTTGCCCGATTTGTCCCAAATCTATAATAACTCATCCACATTCGGATAGTTAGCTGACTCAAGCCCCAACTGGGCGTTACATTCGAATGTTTCAAGTTCATTCTTAGCTAACTTATGCCAAATGCAGACAAAAACATGGATTTTTCCTTCTAAGGTGGTCGGTTTCCTGATCAATGGCTCCACATCATCGATCTTGACCTCTTCAACGAGCTGAATTTGATGTTGGGCTTCCTCACAACTACACTCAACTTGATCAACCTTCAACTTAGGAGGGAAAGCATCTTCGATGAGCTCCATGGCAGGGAACTATACTTTCCATAATGTTGTCTGCTGCATACCACCGCCTGCTACACATAGATCGTGCTTTCTTGATAATGTCTTCAACTGATTCATTAAGATCAAGCCAATTGTTCAAAGCAACCCTAAATTTCTTGAATTGAAAACTGTTGAGAATTGGGATATCTTCTGGTATGTTTTTGATATACCCCTGCCACACAACAATGTTCTCACTTGCCTTATAAGAAGCTTCCATCCTTTTAGCTTTATGTTCCTCAAGGACACCAGACATTTTACTGAAAGTGATATGACTTTCCTTGATCTCATCCAGGGTATAAAATAGCTTCTCCAGTAACTTTTGATGTTGTTCATTGACCTGAAGGGATAAATCCTTAAATTCCTGGCATGACAACTTAAAGAAAGTAGAAGAGGCTGCACTTGCATTTGCATCCTCGCATTGCTTTTGCAGTATGGCTATCCTCTGTGTATTGGAAGAATTCTCAGTTTGTACATCACGAAGTTCAGCCTGAAGAGAGGTGTTGCTTCACTCTAAAAATTCCAACCTGTCTTCCCATATCCTCTTGAGATCATCAACATAAATCTCATGTTCTTCCTTGGTCTTTACCAGCCTTTCCAATTCCTCCTTCTTTTGATCAATCTCTCTATTCAGTATTTGGACTGAATCAAGGTTTGCACCAACAAATGCCCCTAAGGCTGCAGCTGTCTCAATTGCTCCTGTCTCGGGGTCATTTGTTTGCTGAGTCCAAATTATTTGATTTGGAAAAGATACTTCTAATCCACCTTATCCCTGCTTCTCTTCTTACCCCTTTTAATCACTGCTTTATTTTCTTTGATGTAGAAGTAATTCCCAAGGGGGACTACAACATCATCTTCAAATTCAGTTATTATTTCTGAAGTAATGGAAATAACATTCTCTGTTGAAATTAATGAAGGTGTTTGAGTGACCATGGGACTAGGTATAGGCATGGTGACTTGGGGAGTAGGCAGAGAGGTAGAGACAATCTGAGGAACTGATTGAACATGAGTTGGAGAAGGAATTGAAGTGAAGGCTTCATCAAGTGGGACATGGTCATCTTTAGTGGGTGATGATGATGAAGGAACTGAGGGTGGCTTCTCCACAGTGGGAAATAATGAAGTAGATGTAGATAATTGCAGGGGGACAGTTGAAGACTAGGCTTCTGCAAAAATAGATGAAGGGATGGAAAAAGAAAATGAGTTGTCTGAAAATGGGGTGGCTCTGGAAGTTAAAGTATGAAAGATTTGCGATATAGAAAATGGTGGGATAACCCCTGGTGACAAAGCATAAAGGTCATGAATAGATGACAACAACAATGATAAGTTATGATGTAAGGGGCAGTAGTCACCTCCAATACCTGCTGATTAGAAAAGGGGTGATCCATCTCAATAGTGTCCAACAAATATGTAACTGCTTGTGAATCTTCAGTTACCTGTTCAGTCACTTCTTGAGTTGCCCCTTCAACCACTTCTTGAGTCGCTGACACTGGAGGATTGGGTCCATCATCTACATCACTGTCAACGAGATCAACAATAGGGACCTGTGATGTAGGGATCTGGATTTTCTGTATTTTGGCTGGGTTGACCTCAGCTATTGTCAAATCATCATCTATCTGTATAGCTGCAGCAGTCACTTGAACATCCACAGTAAGCTTAGGAGGTCTAGTCATTTGAGTATCAATTACTGAAGTGAGTTTTGCTATCTCCTGCTGGAAATGATGAGAGGTCTGCAACAATGCTTTGACCTGCTGAGTTGTTTTTACTTGAGGAGGATCCTCCATGGGGGTATTACCTTTGTCCCCATCTGGATAAGTAAGCATTAGAGGGGAATTAGCCTGATGGACCTGCTTTTGTTCTTTATCTCTTCTCATTTTCTCAATAAGATTCATCTCCAATGCTCTCTGCCTATAGAATTTAGTTTTAATTTCTTTCTGATATGCCATAATTTGATATTGCTCATCTAAGCTCTTGGCCTTAGCCAGGACCTCAGAAAATGTGTTCACTCCCTGGTAGATGGAGTCATATGGGATTTCCTCATGGACATAGTCCATCTTCATACGGATATTGCTTGAAATGTGCATCGAGGAACTTCTTAGGATCATGCTTCCCTTTGGGAGCAAAACCCAATTTGAGAGGAGCCACCTGATCACCAAGTACTGCAGCCCAATTGGAGGTTGGAATGACCAATGGCCTAAGTTTCAAAGAGAATTTAGGCCAAGTCTTCTTTTTGGGACCACTTAGTTTTCTGTAGACACCATCAGTTACAGTCTGATAGGAGACTTCTTGAATGACCAACCTATCAGGGAATATTCTAGGCAGAAGATGAAAAGTGTCACTTCCCCAGACTCTGATATATGAAAAAGACTCATAAACATACCAATCACCAATTGTATTGATGAAGGCCCTGGCATCAGCTGAGAAGGCAGGTGCCTCTTGTTTGAAAATATTGAAGTAAATGGTGCCCAGAAAATGGTCAGAAATGTCATAAAGTAATGCCACAAAATTGGTTTCCCATAGTGCAGAATGATAGATGTGGACTGGTGGGTCTGAAAGGGTCCAATGCCATCCCAAGTTAGGAAATTAGAACTCAGAGCAAAAGACATCAATGATGAAGGCTGATAGGTAAAAATGTGTCTTTCTCAGGGCAGGTGCCTTTTGATAATCTTGGATTGTTGTTTTTAGTTTTGATGACAGGATAGATGCCCAAGGGAAGGATTCTCTTGTTGTTAACACATGGTGAGCTATCGGAGCCCATTCAACTTTAAAGACTGAACAACTGGGAAGGCCAAAGAGCCTGTAGAGAATGGCTGCGAGTAAATAATAAGGTTCCTTGAACCAAGCAATCAGATAGAGGTTATCAGCCTCTGGCACAAAGCTGTTAAGTTTAACCATCGATGATTTCATCATTTGATCAAAATTGTACCTAGTCATGGAGGATTGAATGAATTCAGGGCTAAGGAGTTGTACAGACGGCTTGAGAGAAAAAGATCTTATAAAAACTTCAGGGCGGAAGGTTGCCAAATGTGACCCTCTACTATCATTAAACGACCGATCCTTAGGGTTAGCATTTTCCACAATCCATTTAACAAGGTCTGTATAAGGTAGTACAGCAGGGCGAGCAGGAATGGCATGGATTTGAGAAGCCCTAATTTTCGCATACGCAGGTCGGTCTTCTTTGATGTCGGAAAGGTCATCACTGTCAAAAATTGCATAGATTTTGGACCAGTCCATTTGGTAGGTTTCAGTGACCCTTTCACTGGTATCTGAGAAGATACCGAAATTTGGGTCTTTGGTCAGCAAATCCTTGTGGACTGTTTTAGAGCGAGTGTTCAGTGACATCTTGGCAAAGCTTGGAAATTCTGGTAAATAAATAAAAACTAAACCATAAATAAGAAAAACCGTAAACAATAAATGCAAAAATGACAACAAACCAACCTGAGAATAACTGAAAAATCGTGAAAATGACCCCTGGTAAGAAATCGACAGTAAAATCCACGTGGCAGAGCGAATTCCCGACAGTAAAAATGATAAAGAAAAATAGGAAAAATCGCTTATTTATCAATTTCTGGTCGGTTCAAATCTGAACCGTAAGATTAAAAGAAAAGATCGGCTGAGATTACCTCGTGCGACATGCGGGATCGAGTTCACTAATTTTATTTTCAAAATTTATCCAAATTCCCACAATCCGCAATCCACAATTTGCGGCTTGCTGGTTTCAGGTTTACAAATTGCAAAACATAGAACAAACGTGTTTCCGAAATCCGCAACCTGAAATTTCGGGTTTCGGGTTTCAAAAACGAAAACAATGTAAAGAATAAAATAGTGTTTCCCGCACCCCACAATCCGCAAATTGCGGGTTGTGGGTTTCGGGAATGCACAACGCGATTTATTAACAAAACAACTTTCCGAAATCCGAAACCTGCAATTTGTGGTTTTCGGGTTTCGGGTTTCAGAATCGAGATTTCCAAAAACATTAACACAGTCTTCCCGCAACCCGCAATTTTGGGTTGCGGGTTTCGGGTTGACTAAAATCTAAAAAGAAAGAACAACAATTTTCACAATCCACAATTGCGGGATTGCGGGTTTCGAGATTTCGGACTTGCGGGAAGAAAATGACACTTTAGAGAATTTAAGGCTTTCTGCAAATCAAAAAAACAATCCAAAACTTAGCAATTTTCAAAGGAAAAGATGATAATTACACAAACCAGAAACGAAGGATATGAGAACATAACAAACAAAGTTTAAAAACTTACCTCAATACCTTTGTATTTATAAAATGGGGCTCCCATGATTAGAATGAAGCATGGGATCTGTTGTACCTACAACAAATGGCGACTGGCTAGAAAGAACCAGTTATCTCTGCAGACCAAAACTTTAGTTAAAGAAATTATGTCAACCAAATGATTTTCAACTTGAAATTTTAGAAAATGTTCATAAAAGGACAATCAATAAGTAGAATCAACTTAAGATTGATATACTCCCATCCCTGATCAATTTAAAGATAATGCAAATCTGATAAGGAGATTTAAGAAACAACATGAACCTTTTGCTAATATGTAATCACAGGAAGACACCTTTTAGATGAACCTGGGAGTAAGCTTCATAATACTCTAGATATCCAAATCATGAATCACCTTGACTTATTAATTGATTTATTATACCCAAATAATTCCATTGGCAATATTCACATTTTTTTTCTCTTTTCTTCCTTTCCTTTTTTTTTTGAAATAAAAATAGAAAGTTGTACATAAGACCTTGCTGATATAAGACCACTGCCCTGACTTGGTGATCAGATTATGGCAATGCCACTCACAAACCTGATTTGGAAGCTGAACAAGCTAGCTCAGTAATGAGACTCCTTGTCTTCCAGCTATGACCCTGAAAGCAATTATCATGGCTTGGTGACCACATAATGATAATTTCAGTCCAACATCAAGCCCATGATCATGGCAGGGATGGCTTGTGATAAGACCCCCCTATCCTTATGTACGACATTGTCTTATAAAGAAAAATAAAACAGACAGTTTATTAGGGTGTGAATTGCAGGACACCACCATGGCTTGGTGACCATATAATAGTGGCGTTACTCACTGATGCTTTGCAGATCATGAATGGACCGACTTGTGATAGGATCTTCCACCCTTCAGTAAACTAAAAGTCATCTTCCAAGTTTGGTGGCTTGGTGTGAAGATATCATTCCACTCACATCTATGAACCTAATGGGTTGGCTTGTAATAAGAACCCCCATTCTGCAATACACAATTATTAAGTGATATTATTTTTCAAGGTGACTATGATAGGATCCAGAGCAGATAAAGGTTGACCAGGTTATTGAGATATGATGTATTACACATATGAAACATAAGACAAGAAAGTCAGTCACTTTCCACAATCTCAATTAAACAAATAAAGCATGTATAAGATAATGACCAAGGTGGAAAGGTATCAATCAAAGTTCTACAATTAATGACTGTCTTGTCACATCCCCAAATTTCATCAAAAATTAAAACTCTTCTAAGAGGTCTAAATACCCATGATTGCCATGCGGAAAACATAAAACTTCATTATGTCTTAACATACATAACTCTTCTAAATGGAACACAAGGTTTCTTCTTTTCGAACCAACTAACTCTTCATATGTGTGCACAAGATACAACCTTCAAAATTAATATTAATTAACAATAGTTTCAATTTTACTAAACCCTTTTTTCTTCCTAAGAAACCAAAGACAATTATATTTAAGCCCCATACTTCATTTAAACAATTCATTCAATTATTCGTCATATTAATAAGATGCACTTCAAGATGTTAATTCATTCTTAGGAAGCATATACATCTTTTCTCAGTTAATCGTACCAAGAAAACAACCAAAAAGGTAACAACATAATCATAATCATAAGGGAAACATATTAGCATTATACATCATATGAACAACCAACCTTCTAAATGAATTCGTATACATCAAAGTAATCATAAACATTTTTAATAAAGAAGCAAGTATACATAGAGACACATTGATGAACACCATAAGCAAACATAGGAGACAAGAGATAACGTGGTTCACCCGTACATGGGCTAGTCCACAAAGGGTTGTTTTGTATTAATAAAAAGTAAAGGAAGAGGTTACATCAACAACAGAGTTGTTTCCAACCACTTTCCTATCTTTTTCTAACTTCTTTCAAATAAAGTTTTATCAAGGCTCATACTACAACAATATGATACACTTCCCTTATTCAATCTATTCCAATCAACAAGGAAATACAATTCTAACTTAAAGGTTAAGTGGAAAAATATAAAAAATCTCTTATACTAAAGTAGAACTACAAAAATTGTTTAACTTTTCTTAAATACCCTAGATATGCAACCCAAAAACTTTATTAGGATTTATACATTAGCTTTTGGTAGAATGTTAAAGTTATGGAAATCACCAAGCCACTTTACTTTACAAGTCATGAAAAATAAGGCCAAAAGTACACTAGCTACTTTATATATTAATATAAATTATATATAAAGTAATTCTAACCTTATTACAAAGGAAAGATTCAATCTTTTATAAATAATAAGTAAATAAACTTTCTAACTAAAACGTATACATAAGATCATACTATTGTATGTTTTCCCATGGCTATGATAGATAATAAGCTATCTTGGTGAAACTCTAGTATGAAAATTATTAACTATTTTTCATTGGACTTTAAGGTATAATGTGAAATCTTGGAGTAGATGGAGGACTCATAGCACCCTACGCTATACTATGTTTTAAATGCAAGCAAACTGTCGCTGGGATTTCACATGAATCTAAGGCATACGGTATTCATTTATAATTCTACAAAAAGAAGATCGCAAAGTTTTGCAATCACACCAGCATAAAATAAAATATGTGTATAGAATGAAATCAGCTTCTACATCATTCATACCTGAAATCGACTGCACTGATGCAAGTACCGAGATCCTTTCTTAGCTCAGAGGTGTGGTTCACTCTAATGCAACAATATATGCATAAATAATTTTTCTTATCTACCGATAATAACAAACCATTAACGGTTTCTCAAATCCAGATGCAATAGCCTTCTTATACATATATTCTCTTAATAGTGTTATTATTTAAAGAATTCTATTGGATTCGCATCACTTTGGGGTTCATATATATATATATATATACATATTAATTATTAAAATAATTACTATTCTCCAAAAATAAGAAATATGCTTAAGTTTAACTTTTAAACCTTTTTCTTATACATATATATTCAATATATACATATATATTCAATGGATAGTAACCTTTTATTCCAACAAAAAGAAGTATTATGATTAAAATGTATGTAACTATTAATATTTATCACCATTATTTATAAATATGTAGGACTCATATATATAGATCTCTAAATGGTTATCACAACCATTTGTTTACCTTTCATAACTCTATAAAACATGCCCATTTTAATATATATATATATATATATAACATATTTATTTAATAATGTCATCAACTATTATATATATATGATATCTACCGCTATATATATATATATATATATCTTCATCGCTAAATAGGATAAAATAACTTAGGCCATAGTATCTTAGTCAGATATTTATGGTGAGTAATAATCCTACTAGGGAAAACTTATGCCCCCACCCATTATAATTCAACATGATAAGTTATGATAGGGTCAACCAACACATGGCTCTCTAGACATTACCATTCTTAAATCTTCTAGGCTTAAACTAAGACTTAGAAACATAACACTAGCTCGCGGTCCACTGGTGGGGCCTTGGCCTTGAGCTCCTCACTAGGGTCGTTTTACACAATTCATAATTATATTTACAAGAATATTAATAATAGGGGTTGAATTTGAGAGATGCTACATGTCTATTCTTTGTAAAACAAATTCTGACATAGGTTGAGAAAAGCTAAAATTGACAGAACGTTCCAAAACTTCCGCTCAGATTATCCTTGAGACAAACTGACCATCAACCATAACCAAATGTGTGGAGTTTATTAAAGGAAAAATCAAAATAAAATAAAACCAATCAAACAAAGAAACTGGGAAAACACACCAAAATTATGTACAAGGTGCATCAGAATGTTTAGACAAAATACTTCTTCAGCAGTGATACATTCAGTGGATAAGTGTCAGTGACTCCCTCCAGTGTCTGCAACCGAACTGTACTTGGACGAATCTTTTCTGTAATAATGAAAGGTCCAAGCCAAAGGCGCTGGAATTTGGTATACTGATTTTTATCCTTATGCTGCTTATCCCATCTCAATACCAAATCTCCTACTGAAAATTCCTGTCAGAAGAGGATTTCTCATCAAACCATCTCTTAACCATTTGTTGATGATGATATAATTTATTTTTAGCCATTTCCTTGTCTTCCTCCAACTTAAACAAGGTATCAATTCTCTGCTGAAGAGGAGAGGAATCATATTCTTGAATAGATTGGGCTAACTGTAATGACAGAATGGTAAGATTAGATGGTAGGATGGCTTCCTTGCCATAGACCAGACAATAGGGAGAGTTTCAAATAGCTGCCTTTGGGGTAATTCGATCTTCCCAAAGAGCATTATAGAGCTGTGTGTGCCAATCCTTGTGGTGGGAGGCTACTGTCTTCTTCAGAATATTTATCAGGTTCTTGTTAGAGGATTCAGCAAGCCCATTACCCTGTGGGTAATAATTGGCAGAAAATTTTAATTTAATCCCTTTTTCAAGGGCATACTGTGTCAAATCGATTGAGAAAAAATAGGATGCATTATCAAAGACAAGATACTTGGGAGCACCAAACCTTGTAATTATCTGGCTATCAAAGAAAGAGATTACTTGGTTTGCGTTACAGTGCCTAAGGGGGACTGCCTCTACCCATCTGGTAAAGTAGTCAGTTGCTGTGAGGATATACCTATGTTGAAGGGAGGAGGTAGGATTAATTGGACCAACAAAATCCAGTCCCCATTGCTGAAATGGAAACTGAATTGTTACTGGCTGCAGAGGAAAAGCTGGTTTTTTGAATTTCCTTGCACACTTTTGACATGGTTCACACCTCCTGACATAGGCATAAGCATCTTTAAATAGAGTAGGCTAGTAATATCCAGCCCTAAGAATCTTGTGTGATGTGGTTTCGCTTGAAAAATGGCCTCCAGTAGGTCTTGCATGAAATTGAAAAAGGATGTCATCAATTTCAGTTTTTTCCAAGCATCTAAGAAAGACTCCATCATAATTTTTTCTAAAAAAAAATCCATTAATGAATTGATAAGGAGCAGACTTTAATATCAAAGCTCTTCGTTTTTTGAATTCTAAGGTTTCGGGGGCAAACCCATTGTTCATAAAAAACTTGATATGATCGTACCATTCAGATATTGGAGTATCTATGGCATTAAAAACACCTGTAGGAATATCTTCTTCCTGCTCCCACTCAGTCTGTTGCTATACCAGATAATTTGACTGAGCGGCAAGTAGGCACAAACCTTGTGCTTTTACAATTTTGGCTAGCCTAGTTTCTGGATCGTACTCCTGCAAAGCAGTCATCCAATGGGATCTTTTCTCACCTAGTTCTTTCTAGACCAGCACGTTTCTGATGGCTGTGTATGGCACAATTACTTTCGTTCGATATTTCAATAGGTAGGTCCTGTAATATTTAACAGACTTATAAACTGCATAAGCCTTCTTGTCAATTTGGGAGTAGTTCAGTTATGTTCCCTTAAACGTTGAGATCATGAATGAAATTGGAATCTCAGTATCACTGTCATGCTTCTGTGTCAAAACAACTGCATAAGAAAAATCAGTAGCGAAAGTATATAGAATGAAATCCTTGTTAAAATCGGGGGACATCAAAGCAGGAGCTTCTGCAATAGCCCTTCGAATTTCAAAAAATGCATCTTTCTGTTCCTGTGACCAACTAAACTGTACATCTTTTTTAATGAACTACTGCAAAGGCTTAATAATCTATGCGAAATTTGGTACAAACCTACGTACAAAATTGATATTATCGAGGAATGATTGCATGGTTTTGTGCAAACCAGGAAAACCGATCTTTGAAATAGCATCAGTGCGTTCAGGATCGATGAGCATACCTTCCTTGGAAACAATGAAACCCATAATCTTACCTTCTGTCACCACAAATATGGAGTTCTTAGGGTTCAGCGAAATCCCGTATCTCCTGCAGCGTTCAAAACACTGTTTGAGAATAGACATATGTTCATGTCGTTTCTTTGAATAGATAGTAATGTCATCTATATATACTACGACAGAATTATGCATCAAACCTCTGAAAGCTATGTCCATAGCTCTCTGAAATGTGGCCCCTACATTTATCAGTTTGAAGGGCATTCTCCTATAGGCGAAAGTACCCCAGTGGGTTCTGAAGGTTGTTTTCAGTTGGTCATTAGGGGCAACCATGACTTGGTTGTACCCTGAAAAACCATCCAGGAGAGAGAACATCTCTAACCCTGCTACCTTTTGCAGAATTTGTTCCATGGGACAGGGTAGTTATCCTTTTTGGAAGCTCTATTTAAATTCCTAAAATCGACACAAAGTCTAATTTCTCCATTCTTATTTCGGACAGGCACTAAATTTGCTATCCATTGTGTGTGTCTGACAAGGAATATGATTCTAGCTACCAGCAACTTCTCGAGTTCTTTCTTTACAGAGGGTTCCAAACTAGGATGCATCTTCCTTAGTTTTTGTTGGTAAGGTTTCACTTCTGGCTTCATGGGTATGTTATGATGCATAATGCTAGTATCAAAGGTTTTCAGTTCATCATAGGTCCAGGCAAAAACATCTTTGTACTCTTTACACAATCTGATGAAAGCTCTTTTTTCTTCAATAGAGTAGTCAATTCCAAGGTTAATAAATCGGGGATTCTGTTCAGTACCAAGGTTGACTGGCTCATAATTCAGAGAAGAACTCGGTGTCTTACAGTTGGTCTTGTGTTTAAACTTGTCTTGCAGGTCATAAAACGTTTCTAGGTTGATCATTGAATTCGAGATAATGTTGGAAGGATTAGTCAGATATTTTTCATGATCAGCTTCATCTATCACCATGTGTTGAAAGGTATTTTGAGCTGAGAGGAAATCTAGGATTTGTTGATCATCATCAAACACTTTCCAGCTTGTTACATTATCAGGGATGGAAGGCCTATACATGAGTTCTATTGAAAAGGTATCAGGTGACAAGACTTCTGGTGGAATCAGCCTAGATGCAGTATTTGCTAAGAGGTTAGCATCAAAGTTCTGTGACCTAGGGACTGAGTTAATGTTGAATGCAGAGAAAGAGTTGGTGATTTCCCTTACCAATTTCTGAATATTAGTTAAACACGGAGACAAGCAATGTATCTTATTCCTTACCTGTTTAACTATAATTTCATAATCACCAAAACATTCTATCATTTGTGCACCCATATCAATAGCTTTTTTGAATCCTTGCACCAGAGCCGCATACTCAGCAACATTATTGGTACAATCAAATTCAAGCCTGCAAGAAATCATGGTTTTAGTTCCTTTGGGATCAATAAGGACACAACCTGCACCAGCTCCATCTTTAGATTTGGAGCCATCAAAGAATAAAGTCCATGCAATAGGGTCTATCCTAAAATTTGTATTAACATTATAAAAATTATGTACAATAGTTCTAGAGAATGGTACAGTAGTAACATTGGAAATCTGTGATTCATTCTGCGCATTCTCATCTAGTGAAGAATCAGCTGGAAAATATCCAAAGAAGGTATCAAAAGTAAAATGCTCAATATGTGAACTGAAATAACAAGCAGGTTCACTAGAATCATTAAGGTCAGTGACTGTTTGCTTCATAAATGGTTCCCTACTGATCTTAATCTTGTTTGGTTTTCCATTGTAGGGTAGCCACATGTGAGACCAATCAGTGGCAAAGTATCCCTTAAGCTTCTTTGACCAGTCTCTGTCAGCCACATCCCCATAGGCTTCAGGAATGTCAGCTACAACAATATCAATGGTCTGGTGAATCTGAGGGTAAGCAGACAAAGTCAACAACACATTTCTCAATCTCTCTACTACTCTTACTTTAGATCTATCAAGCTGGACAATCTGAGTAGGGAAAGGTTCCCAAGTAGCATTAAGTTTTCTACAGACAGACAGGGCCATTATGTTGGAAGAAGCTCCTGAGTCTATCATACAATTATGTACATTCCTATTGAAGATTTCAAAAGTCAGCAAGAAGGGAGGTGTCCTCTTGCTTCCATATTTCTGATCTTTTGGCTTGGTAAAAGAGTCTAAGTTATTATTCTGTGATTCCCTCAGTTGTTTGACTATCATGCTTTTAGGTAAAGAATCCCTCATAGAAGGGATTTTCAGAAGTTCAAACAAAGAGATATTTTCTTTGACTCTCTTCAAATCTTCATCCAAACTATACTCCAATTCAGGAATGACTGTATCCTTTTGAGGAACAGTTTTAATTTTGATGGGAGGTGATGTTGAAGATGAAGGCTCCTGAGTGGGTTGTGGTCTTGACCTAGTGTTATAAGGGTGTTGAACATTGAACACTGTCTCAGATTCTTCCTCTTCTTCATTCATTGGTAGTTCAGAGAAATAACTAACAGTATTAACTTGTGGATCCTCTTCTTCATCTTCTCCTTCTGGTAACTGTGGATCTTGGTTTGCTTGATCTTTAGAAGGTTTAGGGGCATTTTGTGATTCAGTGGCAAGAGATTTGAAAATGGAATAGATCTCTTCAGAAGTCAATCCTTCATTAGGATTAGGGGGTGGTGGATTTTGAGGAGGTTGATAAGGTCTCATGAAAGGTGGCCTTACAAAACCTTATTATTTTGATTCTCATTATTATTCCTTTTTAAATCCACCATCTCATTTGACATTTTCTGAAGGAACTTCTTAATATCAGTCATTTCAAAGGGATCTTTGTTTTGGGTAGTGGGCTTGGGAACAATGTCAGTCTTCTTCCTGGATGTAGAAGGTTGGTCTTCTAAAGCCTCAGGATTGTCTTTTAGGCAATAGATATCCTTTTCAACCTGAACGGCTTCAGCATAAGCTTCAAACAAGTTGTCTTTATGTGCTCTTTTGACCCACATTGCAATAGGTACATATAGGCCTTTTTCATAATAAGCAACTAAAAGTTGTTCTACAGGAAGAACAGTGGCAGGAATTCTATTCTTTAGATAAGAAAATATCTGATTGTAGTCTTTGACCCTTTGTTTACCTTTCATTTTCATGGAAGATAATTCCAAAACTAAATCTTGTGGTGTTTTATCATCCCCAAACTTCTGTATGAATAATTTTTCAAATTCATCCCAAGAAGTTATGGATCTAGCTTCTAAGGCAAAATACCATGTGGATGCCTTGCCTTCAAAAGTATAAGGGCATAGTCTGCAAAACACATCTTCATGGACAACACTCCTAAGTCTAATATCCTGCATAAAAGTTTTGATGTGATCTAATGCAGGTGACATATTGCCTAGGTCGAACTTAGGAAGCCATTTCTCATGTTTTTTAGGCAATCCATGTTGATCCCCAAGTATGAACACATCATCTTGGTCAATCCAAGGTCTGTTCTGGCCTTCCCCAACCATGGGTTGTTGTTCTTCTTCTTCAGATGAAGAGCTAGAGGAGTGTTCTCTTTCAGATGATGAGGATGATGATGAAGGAGGAGAGGGTGGTGGTCCACCTAATGCAGTGGTGTGTGAGACTTGTCTTGTTTCAGTGAATAATAAATCAAGATCAAATTCAGGGAGTTCCTGTTGGTTTGATGAATTATTTTTCTCAGTATTGGGATCAGCTGAATTTTGATTATCTTGATTATCCTAAATGTTTTCCTGTGGATTAGTGTTATCTTGGTGAATTGCTGCTAATCCTTGATTTCTTTCTTCAACAATCCTCTGTTGTAACCTAGCAGCACTATCATTAGAATGTTTGAGTATTTTTTCAATTGAGATAGGTCCTCTAGTGGGTGATATAATGATAATATCTCCTGTTCTAGGATCTCGATGAGTTGTAGGGGTGACAGGGTTAGTATTGGGCTATTGCACCGGTTGCTCAACAGAAGTAGATGCATGCATGTGGCTACGGGTGACAATCAATATTCTTGTTGGAGGAGGTTTCTGAGTATTATGTTTAGGCATAGTTTACTACTAGCCCTCCTAGAACCATTTGTTGAGGCCTTGGATGTGCAGGGTGTGCAAAATGCTGGAATAAGTTCCTAAGGTTCTCAATAGAGGGGGAAAAGCCAGACTGAAAGGCTTCAAAAGATCCTACGCAAGGACAGTTCTATCCCCAGCTTGTTTGGTATAGTAATCTCCCACGGCTATTCAGCCTCCGCTGGAACTCTATGAGTTGGTGGGTTTTGATCCAAGGGATCAGTTTTCCAAAGGAAACAAAGTGTAAAAAATTGTAAACACAAATCTACCTAAGAAGGAAAGCTAACCTAAGTTAGACCTATTCTAAGAGGTGGCTTGTTTATATATTCAGGTCAGCTTGATGTAGACATAAATAAGTATTGTTCACCAACTTAACAGAAATGTTAAATGAGTTATTACTTATTTTCCCAAATTACCATTAACCAATGAAAATTAATCAACAGTGAATTGAGGGTTACATGCATTCAAGACTTGACTTGTAACTGATATGTTAATTGAAAAATTAACATCAATTAAAATTTACTGAACATAACCATTTGAAGAAATCGATAAAAGTTTTAATTGAATAAACTCTCTTAAAACTTCATAAACACACAGATCATAAGCAATGATAAACCAAAACTGTAGATCAATATGTTTAATAAATTGCAAAAGATTAAAACAACATTAGATAAGCAATTTGGAGAAAAATCACATTCATCAAATAAACTTGATCAAATAGACAAAAGTAGATCTGAAAATAACTTTACTATATGAAATGACAGTTTGTAAGAAATTACAAGCTTGTATCTAAACAGGGCATCTCCAGCTTCTCCTGTAGATTTTGTCTCCAAATTCCATCAACCTTTTCTATGAGAGATTATCTCCTTTAAATAAGAGTTACAAAATAATAATACAAACAGTAAATTCCCAAAAACCGGGATTACAAAATCAAAATAAACTAATGGCCTAGAAAAAATTGCCATTTGTACCAAATCTCTAATAACTCATCCACCTTCGAATAGTTAGCTGAATAAAGCCCCAGCTGGGCAATACATTTGAATGTTTCAAGTTCATTCTTAGCTAACTTATGCCAAATGCGGAAAAAAACATGGATTTTTCCTTCTAAGGTGACCGATTTCCTGATCAATCGCTCCACATCATCGATCTTGACCTCTTCAAGGAGTTGAATTTGATGCTAGGCTTCCTCACACCTACGCTCAACTTGCTCAACCTTCAACTTAGGCGGGCAAGCATCTTCGATGAGCTCCATGGAAGGAAACTGTAGAATTTCCATAATGTTGTCTACTGCATACCACCGCCTGCTACACATAGCTCGTGCTTTCTTGATAATGTCTTCAACTGATTCATTAAGATCAAGCCAAGTGTTCAAAGCAGCCCTAACTTTCTTGAATTGAAAACTGCTGAGAATGGGGATATCTTCTGGTATCTTTTTCATATACCCCTGCCACTCAACAATGTTATCACTTTCCTTAGAAGCTTCCATACTTTTAGCTTTATGTTCCTCAAGGACACAAGACAATTTACTGAAAGTGATATGACTTTCCTTGATCTCATCCAAGGTATAAAATAGATTCTCCAGTAACTTGTGATGTTCTTCATTGAACTGAAGGGATAAATCCTTAAATTCCTGGCGTAACAACTTAAAGAAAGTATAAGAGGTTGCACTTGCAGTTGCATCCTCACATTGCTTTTGTAGTATGGCTATCCTCTGTGTATTGGGAGGATTCTCAGTTTGTACATGACAAAGTTCAGCCTAAAGAGAGGCATTGCTTCACTCTAAAACTTCCATCATGTCTTCCCATATACTCCTGAGATCATCAACATAAATCTCATGTTCTTCCTTGGTCTTCACCATCTACTCTTCTAGCCTTTTCAATTCCTCCTTCTTCTGATCAATCTCTCTATTCATTATTTGGATTGAATCAAGGTTTGCACCAACAAATGCCCCTAAGGTTGCAGCTGTCTCAATTTCTCATGTCTGGGGATCATCTGTTTCCTGAGTCAAAATTATTTGATTTGGAACAGATACTTCTAATCCACCTTGATCCCTGCTTCTCTTCTTACCCCTTTTAATCACTGCTTTATTTTCTTTGCTGTAGAAGTAATGCCCAAGGGGGACTACAACATCATCTTCAAATTCAGTTATTATTTATGAAGTAATGGAAATAACATTCTTTGTTGAAATTAATGAAGGTGTTTGAGTGACCATGGGACTAGGTATAGGCATGGTGACTTGAGGAGTAGGCACAGGGGTAGAGACAATCTAAGGAACTGATTGAGCATGAGTTGGAGAAGGAATTGAAGTGAATGCTTCATCAAGTGGGACATGGTCATCTTTAGCAGGTGATAATGATGAAGGAATTGAGGGTGGCTTCTCCACATTGGGAAATAATGAAGTAGATGTGAATAATTGCAGGGGGACAATCGAAGACTGGGCTTCTGCAAAAATAGATGAAGGGATCGAAAGAGAAACTGAGTTGTCTGAAAATGGGGTGGATCTGGAAGTTAAAGTATGAAAGAGTTGTGATATAGAAAAGGGTGGGATAACCCTTGGGGAAAAAGTAGAAAGGTCATGAATAGATGACAACAACAATGATGAAGTTGTGATGTCAAGGGCAGTAGTCACCTCCAATACCTGCTGATTAGAAAAGGGGTGATCCATCTCAATAGGGTCCAGCAAATATGTAACTACTTGTGAATCTTCAGTTACATGTTCAATCACTTCTTGAGTTTCCCCTTCAACCACTTCTTGAGTCACTGACACTAGAGTATTGGGTCCATCATCTACATCACTATCAATGATATCAACAGTAGGGACCTGTGATGTAGGGATCTGGATTTTCTGTCTGTTGGCTGGGTTGACCTCAGTTATTGTCAAATCATCATCTACCTGTATAGCTGCAGCAGTCACTTGAACATCCACAGTAAGCTTAGGAGGTTCAGTCATTTGAGTATCAATTACTGATGTGAGTTGTGCTAACTCCTGCTAGAAATGATGAGAGGTCTGCAATAAGGCTTTGACCTGTTCAGTTTTTTTTAGTTGAGGAGGCTCCTCTATGGGGGTCTTACCTTTGTCCCCATCTGGATAAGTAAGCATTAGAGGGGCATTAGCCTGTTGGACCTACTTATGTTCTTGATCTCTTCTCATTTTCTCAATAAGATTAATCTCCAATGCTCTCTACCTGTAGACTTTAGTTTTAATTTCTTTTTGATATGCCATAATCTGATGCTACTCATCTAAGCTCTTGGCCTTAGCCAGGACCTCAGAAAATGTGTTCACTCCCTAGAAGATGGAGTCATCTGGGATTTCCTCATGGACATAGTCCATCTTCATATGATATTGCTTGAAATGTGCATCAAGGAACTTCTTAGGATCATGCTTCCTTTTGGGAGAAAAACCCAATTTGAGAGGAGTCACCTGATCACCAAGTATTGCAGCCGAATTGGAGGTTGGAATGACTAATGGCCCAAGGTTCAAAGAGAATTTAGGCCAAGTCTTATTTTTGGGACCACTTAGTTTTCTATAGATACCATCACTTACAGTCTGATAGGAGACTTGTTGAATGACCAACCTTTGAGGGACTATTCTAGGCAGAAGATGAGCAATGTCACTCCCCAGACTCTGATATATGAAAAAGACTCATAAACATACCAATCACCAATTGTATTGATGAATGCCATGGCATCAACTGAGAAGGAAGGTGCCTCTTGTTTGAAAATCTTGAAGTAAATGGTGCCCATAAAATGGTCAGAAATGTCATAAAGTAATGGCACAAAATTGGTTTCCCAGAGTGTTGAATTATAGGTGTGGACTGGTGGGTCTAAAAGGGTCCAATGCCATCCCAAGTTAGTAAATTGGAACGTAGAGCAAAAGACATCAATGATGAAGGCTGACAGGTAAAAATGTGGCTTTCTCAGGGAAGGTGCCTTTTGATAATCTTGGATTGTTGTTTTTAGTTCTGATGATAGGATAGATGCCCAAGGGAAGGATTCTCCTGTTGTTAACACATGGTGAGATATCGGAGCCCATTCATCTTTAAAGACTAAACAATTGGGAAGGCCAAAGAGCCTACATAGCATGGCTGTGAGTAAAGAATAAGGTTCCTTGTACCAAGCAATCAGATAGAGGTTATCATCATTCGACACAAAGATGCTAGGTTTAACCATCCATGATTTCATCATTTCATCAAAATTGTACCTAGTCTTGGAGGATTGAATGAATTTAGGGCTAAGGATTTGTATATCCGGCTTGAGAGCAAAAGCTCTGATAAAAACTTCAGGGCAGAAGGTTTCCAATTGTGACCCTATACTATCATTAAACGACCAGTCCTTAGGGTTAGCATTTTCCACAATCCACTTAACAGGGTCTGTATAAGGTAGGACAGTAGAACGAGCAACAATGGCATGGATTTGAGAAGCCCTAATTTTCTCATACGCAGGTCGGTGTTCTTTGATGTTGGAAAGGTCATCATTATCAAAAATTGCATAGATTTTGGACCAGTCCATTTGGTAGGTTTAAGTGACCCTCTCACTCGTATCCGAGAAGATACCGAAATTTGGGTCTTTGGTCAACAAATCCCTGTGGGTTGTTTTAGAGTGAGTGTTCCATGACATCTTGGTGAAGCTTGGAAATTCTGGTAAATAAATAAAAGAAAATCAAAACTTAACCATAAATAGGGAAACCGTAAACAACAAATGAAAAAACGACAACAAACCAACTTGAGAATAACTGAAAAATCGTGAAAATGACCCATGGTAAGAAATCGACAGTAAAATCCACATAGCAGAGCAAATTCTTGGCAGTAAAAATGATAAAGAAAAATAGGAAAAATCGCTTATTTATCAATTTCTGATTGGATCAAATCTGGACGGTAAGATTAAAAGAAAAGAACGGCTATGGGATGTGGGATCGGGTTTACTAATTTTATTTTTAAACTTTATCCAAATTCCCGCAATCCACAATCCGCAATTTACGGGTTGCGAGTTTAAGGTTTACAAATTTCAAAACAAAGAACAAACGTGTTTCCGAAATCCGCAACTCGAAATTTCGGGTTTCGGAAACGAAAACAACATTAAGAATAAAATAGTGTTTCCCTCATCCCATAATCCAAAAATTGCGGGTTGTGGGTTTTGGGAATGCACGACGGGATTTATTAACATAACGACTTTCCAAAATCCAAAACCCGCAATTTGCGGGTTTCAGGTTTCGGGTTTCAGAATCGAGATTTCCAAAAACATTAACACAGTCTTCCCACAACCCGCAATTTCGGGTTGCGGGTTGACGAAAATCTAAAAAGAAAGAACAACAATTTACGCAATCCGCAATTGCGGGATTGCGGGTTTCGGAATTTCGGGATTTCGGACTTGCGGGAAGAAAATGACACTTTAGAGAATCTAAGGATTTCTGCAAATCAAGAAAACAATCCAAAACTTAGAAATTTTCAAAGGAAAAGATGATAATTACACAAACCAGAAACGAAGGATATGAGACAATAACAAACAAAGTTTAAAAACTTACCTAAATACCTTTGTATTTACAAAATGGGGCTCACATGATCAGAATGAATCATGGGATCTGTTGTACCTACAACAGTATGCCGAAGCTTGTAAGATTGAAAGTTTTATGAAGAATAAGAAGATCGACCTTCTGTGGGTGTTTCTCCATTTTAGGGTTTCACTAAAAAAAATATGTCCTATATTTTGTCTTTCCTTTCTTGCATATTCTATTGATTATTTGATGCTTGTGTTGATAGGAGATTTGACTAGTATGATTCTAATTATTGATTTACATGTTAGTAATCTATTGTTATATCTTAATGCATTTTATCAATTCTAACATAAATTATACATGAGTTGTGGACTCTAGTGTTGTTTTTGTTTGTGGGATAAATTGTTGATTGTAGTTCAAGTAGGTTAGAGGATACATTTTGAATTCCAGGACCTGTTATGTCCAGACTGTGTATGTTGTGTTGATGCTTACATGTTTGAGTTGAGATTTTCTTTTGAAATCCTTGCATGGGGGAATGAGATCCCATGTCTACATCAAGTTAGTATCAGAGAAGGAGTATTTTGCGAGTGAAATGAAGATTGTAGCACCAACATTAAGGTGTTGGGTAGAGTTGCAAGTGAAGAGTTAAGGAAGTGTAAAAAAGATATCTCCATGTAAAGTTGGGTAGAGGTTTTTAAAGAGAAATTGTGGATGGATCCAAAATGAGGTTGGGTAGATTTATCCAGTAGTAAAGAAGAAAACTTGGTTAAGGTTTTGAAGAACTAGAAAAAAAAACTTAAGGACTACTAGTGATGGGTATCTCCAACAATGAATTGTTGGGTAGAGCTATCCAATGGAAGTAGATAACCAGTTGGGGCTTGAAGGTTTAGTTGTAGATATGGGTTACAATAATAAATTGAAGGGTGGAATCCTGAGCAAAAGGAATTCATATGAGATAATGGCCCCATAAGAAGTATGCAGTGAATTGAAAAAGGCTGTGAGTAAGGTAGAGGGTGTGGAAGCATCACAAGGGATCCAAAAACCCCTGGGACAAGAAAATTTAATGAAGGCTTTGATGGAGGAGAGAGAAACCTCATAGTGGATGAGGTTATGGTGATTAGTGAGAATATTGTGAAGAGATTGGAAGTGGTAGAACATGTAGAGAATACATGCCATGTCAAAGTATGTGAGGTGCATGATCAAAAGAAGAAAAGGGTGAAAGACGAATACAAAGATGAGAACTATGGTGAATTTGAAGAGGATGAGTATGAAGAATATTATGAAGAATATGGGATAGTAGTATGTTACCCAAAAGAGGGTGAAATGCTAAAAGATGTCCCTCAAAGAGCACAAGTTGAAATTGAAAGTGAATTAGAGTGCATAAATGAATATAAGTTCAAAGAGAATATTGTTGAATGTATAGTAATGGAGACTGAAGGGAATCAATTTAAATAGTTTTCCTAAGTCACATACCCAATATCCCTCTATACACTATAGAGATGTAACATACTCAACACCAAATACATACCATTAGATTGGATACACGGGGATTCCTATCAAGGATACGCTGAAACTAAGATATACATAGTGGAATATTGTACTCTGAGGTTCAGTCAACATGCCAACAACCAAGATAATTTAAAATAATCATCCCATACAAGGAGTATTTACCTTCCAATGCAATCTAGTTCCCCATTCTACATGCAATGTAGTGTGCAATGTCACACGAATACATTCATACCTGAACCTCTTCACATGTTAACTAACTATCATTACACCTATGGGTAGCCTCATGTATCCATCTAATAAACTAAATAAATCAGACTTACATTCCTTCACGGGACTCCATTAATGATAGTAAACATTCAACATTTCAACATTCTAAGGAGGAAGGGTTTAAAATTCTAACATAACAGATCTATAATAGTTATTTTAGACTTCCATTCCCAACTCAGATCTAATCTGGTACAGCCATAAGGTCTTCCCTAAAGATCACTTCACCCCATGAACATGATTTCCACAAAAGACTAGCTTCTAACATCACAATAAAGTTAGCATTACTATCTTTCCTTAAGGAAGATTTATACGTTAATGCATATCAAATTTAAAACATGAAATTATCAGTCTATAAACCCATACAGAACCTGATACAGTACAACCATGTATGACCACATCGACTGTCCAAATATCATACCCATAATTGTTCATAAATACGTAAGCAGACTAGCTTCTAGTACCATAAATAAATTAACATCATTACAATTTATTATAGCAGATTTATAGCACTAAAGTAAATAAGAATTTTACCACTTTAATAATAGTCATTAATACAATGGAAGATTTGATTGGGACAGCCATACACGACCATATGGACTGTCCAAATATCAGATCCTAACATCTACCAAAAATCACACAATCTATCCTCTAACGGCTAGAATAACATATTCACATACCTGCTCCATCAGTTGCCAATTTATCAACATCAAAATTAGCCATTAAACATGCACATTTAAATAATTATGGATCATATGATAAACAATATATATCATCCTCCATGGGCGCAAGAGCATTAATAACATAGTAAATAATAGTAAATAATAATTATCTTTTATATATGGTGCGAGTAGCATCAACGGGTTAACGTTCCTCTCAACCTTAGACACTGTCAATCCAATACTATTTAAGCAAGTCACCCCCGAGCTGAGGTCATGGATCCACACGCTAAGGAACTCTCCCTTTCCAATTGAATCTTTATCATAGGAAACTCAAGCCACGCAACATGAGAAATCACAATGCATTTCCATCGTAAGAAACTCAGGCCATACAACCTTAGAAAGCACAATACAATCCCTCACCACTTACTTACTTATCCACCCCACTACCAGGTGAAATGGTAATACCTTCATCTACAAGGTCGCTAAGGACATCGCCATTCACCATCAAGATTTGTGTGCAAGATCAAGATGGAGACAAGCGGTGGCCACCAAGAAACTATATTGCATCCAATAATTAGATCAAATATTAGTTATGAGAATCCACAACTCAATCCCTCACCATCTACTTACTCCTCCACCCCACTACCAGGTGAAATGGTAATCCATTCACCTACCAGGTCCCTTGGGACATCGCAATTCACCATGAGGATTTACATGCAGGATTAGTATAGAGACAAGCGGTGGCCATCTAGGAACTATACTAGATTTGAACAGGCTTAATCCAAGCATGACTAATATTGTCATGCTTCAAGCACATAGTTTGCACGCACAATAGAGGATACATGGGTTCCTAGGTTCGCAATCTTACGCAACTCTCAGCAATCATGGTATGAAAAAATCACCCCTTCCCTATCAATGAAGGAATGAATTATATAAATAGAGAGAAATTCAAATTCCTTCAGAACCATTCGAATCCCCTCCAAAATACTGACTCATGTTTATTGAGAAGTGCCTCAACTTCACTGAGAGCTTTCTCCATTTCAATAGATGACCATTCAAGTTCTCAAGAGATCAACTTGAATCCATTTAGACCGACTCTAAATCATTGGAAAAAACACTCCTAGTCCCTAGGGATAACTTGAAATCACTAAGGCTGACTCAAACCTACCACAACTGACTCGAATTTACCCACCAATCATTCTCATGCAATAGGGATGACTCAAATTCACAAGGACTAACTCCAATTCTCCCAAAATCACTCGCATGCACTGAAGACAACTTGAATTAACTTAATTCAACTTAAGGAAACTCAATTTAACTCAATTTAACTGAATACAACTCAATTTTAACTCAAATTAATTTAAGGTAACTTAATTAACCAAACTGACTCTAATTAACTAATGGTAACTCTAGTTCACTCGAGTTACTAGGGATAACTCAATTTAACTAGAAAAAAACACTTTAGTTAGAGTGGAGTTATAAACTAGTTGCATGGTTTACCCATAACAGCCAATTAGGTGCATAAGACTTGTGTGAGGTGAAGGTGGGCCCCACTAATATCTAGATAAGGAATACTCTCTCCAGTGAGGGCGCAACAGTGCATGCAAATCATCAAGCAAGTAAAATAGGACCACCATGGTCCATTAACATCAAAATTAGGAAAACAAGAGTATTGTTAGGGAGAGCAACAAATCTTAACCCTAACCCCCTCACATGTGGAATCCAAGACCCCCAAGCCACGTCTGTTGTCCATGTTGAGCTATTATTTAATTATAGGTAAATAATAATAAAATATTAATAATAATTTACATAGTCCATAGTCCAAGAACCTAGTGACACCATAATAATAAAATAACAACATTACACATGCTCGGGGCTTACCGTCGGGGCATTACGTCCCCTCCCCCTTAAAACAATGCATCATCATCGATGCATACTTACTCATACCTGCCTTTAAAAAGGGATAAAATACATTCCCATACGTTTCTTATCAATATAACCTCTTTCAAGATCTCATAGACATGCTCATACATGCCTCATAAAGATAACATCTTTCTAACCACAATACTTCACACTACCACCTACTTACTTGTCTATCTCCATTTCATATGGGAGAGCCAGGACTAGTAGACTGGAATCAAGGAAGCAAGGGTCAATCTTCAATCCCCATTATAGGTTCTTCAAACCTTATTACAAGGAATTCAAACTTCAACAAAGGTACATCCACCTAAAAATCATATTTAAATCACTCATATGATTAACATCAAGTATGAAAATAGGTGATACATAATATAAGGATATTCTTCAACAAAGATTTTTCTTCACATTCCATCAAACACACAATTAGCAACAACACACACACACACACATTATTCAACATTATACATAAAAATACATCTTCAAGATGAAGTAAATTCTAACTAATTGCATGAAATACTTTAAAGGTACATGAAATAATTCTATGAAATTGCCACATGAAATTAAACACTTGAAATGCATCTACTCGAGACACATTCTAATCAATTCAAATTCAATTCAATCATCCATTAAGAATATACTCTATCAAGATACATGAGATGAATTAAACATGTTTTCCAATCAATCAAGCACATGTATTGCACTAGGTGTACACTCTATCAACCATACACATGAAATCCATCAAAGTACATCAACCAATCTCATGAAATTCATCAAGTGTACCAACCAAACTCATCAAGTGCTTCAAGTATACCAACCAAGTTATGAAGTGCATCGAGTATACCGACCAAAGTCATGAAGTGCATCAAGTATACCAACCAAAGTCATGAAGTGAGTTAGGTATACCAACCAAGGTCATGAAGTTCATCAAGTATACGAACCAAAGTCATGAAGTGCATCAAGTATACCAATAAAGGTCATGAAGTGCATCAAGTATACCAACCAAAGTCATGAAGTGAATCAAGTATACCAACCAAGGTCATGAAGTTTATCAAGTATATGAATCAAGGTCATGAAGTGCATCAAGTATACCAACCAAAGTCATGAAGTGCACCAAGTATACCAACCAAGGCCATGAATTTCATCAATTATACCAACCAAGTCATGAAGTGCATAAAGTATACCAACCAAAGTCATGAAGTACATTGAGTACCTCAACCAAACTTATGCAATGCACCAAGTACCTCAACCAACTTATGCAGTGCACTAAGTACCTCGACTAAACTTATGCAATGCATCAAGTACCTTAGACAAACTTATGCAATGCATCAAGTATACCAATAAAGGTCATGAAGTGCATCAAGTATACCAACCAAAGTCATGAAGTGAATCAAGTATACCAACCAAGGTCATGAAGTTTATCAAGTATATGAATCAAGGTCATGAAGTGCATCAAGTATACCAACCAAAGTCATGAAGTGCACCAAGTATACCAACCAAGGCCATGAATTTCATCAATTATACCAAACAAGTCATGAAGTGCATAAAGTATACCAACCAAAGTCATGAAGTACATTGAGTACCTCAACCAAACTTATGCAATGCACCAAGTACCTCAACCAACTTATGCAGTGCACTAAGTACCTCGACTAAACTTATGCAATGCATCAAGTATCTTCCTTCATGAAATGCATTCTAGTCAATTAGTCCCATGCTGACATTTCACCAACAAATAAAAGGAATAATAACACGATACTTTCACAATAATGACGATGGATGAAACATTACTAACGAGATGCATGAGAATTACTAAGATACTTTCATGAATTGCATTAAGATACTATTACACCTAGGTTACTAAGATACTTCCAATGAATATACAAGAAAATACCACAAGTTAATATTTTAGCAAGAATACTCTTTCAATAAAGATTCTCGTACAACAACGTCATGTGATATTACTATAATACTTTACAAGGATATAAGAGATACCACAAAGATATTTTTCTAACAATATACTTAACAAGATGCTCAGATCACAAGATATGTTTCTTAACAAATATCACTAAGTCACTCTTCTAACAAGATCACAAAGACACCTTTCTAACAAAGATTTTAATGCCCGCCTCAGCACTTATGATTGATTTGATTATTTTAGACTTATGATTGACTAGATTATTCGAGACTTATGATTGATCAGACTATTTTGAGACCTACGACTGATTTGACTATTGAGGGCACTGATTTGAAGTGACCCGGATTTATAAAAATACTTAGACCATGAATGATTGCTTAAATTTTATATGTGAAATGAAAATGGTTAGATAAATGATGATTGATGAATATACTCAACTGACTGAGAAAATGGAAAATAATGAAAATGCTTTAGAATGGAGAATGATGAATGTTGAAATTATTTGAAATGAAAATGATGATTTGTTTTATACTCGACTGACTGGGATAAAATAGCGAATGATGAACATGCTCGACTGACCGAAGCATAATGTTAAAATGATGAATGTTTAGTAGACTTGACTGAGTGAGATACTGAAAAGAATGATAAAAATGTTTTATAGTGCAGTGCTACTAATGTGCGCTTGAGTGTGTGCAGTGGCAGGTAAGACGATTTATCGACTGACCCACAATGGAATTATAGGGGTCGTAAGAATGGAAAGAACACTTAGGGGTACGGCGACTAACTATCGACCCTGAATTAGCAATCCACGCATGGGTGAAGCCGTTTTAGCTCACCTGGGGAAGCGTATGCCATATGGGAAAGGCCATAATGATTTGGTCGTGTACGATGAGTTGAGGGGCACGCAATAAGGAGATATTTATCCCTCAACATCCCTTAGTCTCCAAGAAGCGTAGTTGAGAGATCACGGTAACGATTCCCGGTTGCTACGCAGTACTCCCCATAAGAAGAAAGGAATGGAACTGTTAGAAGGGCCCGCTAAAGAGGCACCTGGACAAGAAAAGATAATGTTATTTAAAGGAAGAAATTAAAAACTCATCAAAGATAAATTCAGGTGACTTTAGATTAAAAAGACAAATTAAAATAAAATAATATTCCTTATTTTATTTTTATTTTTTTGAGAAAAGAAAAGTATTAGAAGTGGAGAAACAAACAAAACAAAAACAAATGGTTTAGTCTAAATTAATTTGTTTATCTACCTTGTGAAAAGAAGAGAAAGAAAAACTAAACTAGAAGTACTATAGTAAAGTCCTACTAGAAATATAGTACTTTTAATAGTTTAAACACTCAAGTTTAGAAATATTTACTTCATAAAGAATTTAAAAATTAAAATGTATTTATATATATAAATATATTATAAATTTTTTTAAAGGAATTAAATGTTATTAAATATAAGAAACAAGTTCTCTTGTAAAGTTTTATTATTTAAAAGGAGTAAATTAAATAAAAACAACAAATTTACTAAAGAGGTATTTAGTAAACTAATTAAGAACCAAAAAAGAAGAGAAGTAGAACTCTTCTACACCTAACTCCCACTTATTTAGGGAATCAGGTGCACATTAAAGACTTTGAGACACATGTAATTGAGAATATTTGAAATTAAAATATAAAATTAAATTAAATATGTGCATGGACAGACACATGGCACATAGGCTTTTGCTATATAATGAAGGAGGAGAAGCAGAGAAGGACATCTCTTGCTCCCTAATGCTGGATGGGCATCATAATCTCGGATTATGTTATGATTCTTTGGGATTAGTTGGAACAAGGATTGGGAGATCCTTTCGGGAATCCTGCTAACTGTGTTCTTACGACCCCATTAGCTCAGGGGTTCAGGGTGAAGGAGAGTAACCTTGATATGGTAGGGTGGTCAACCGAGAGGCTGTTGGTATCTTCATCAACGCGCTGGACTATTTCGGATAGCTAATTCAGCCACTACTCGACGGTTTCAAGTTCGACGCTCCAAAATCAGGTTCAACAAATTATTATTTGATTAGTTATTTCTTTTATATATATGAGAATTAATTAAGAGTAATGTTTTGGGACCAATCTGGTTTGTAAAATATTAGGCACTGTGTTCATGATATATGCATAACCGAACTTATATAATTTGAGAAGCATTCAGGAACAAAAACAAAAGCTGATCTAATCCCTTTTTTCACAAAATCAGTTTCAGTATATAATTGCTTTCGCATTTCTGTAGCAGCGTAAAAGTCTTGGCCGAACTACTTGACTCTTAAACTCTGTTTTTGTTTTATATATATTGTTCCTTTAGCGCTTTTCCAGATTGATCTTCGAGTTATTTCTTGCACCATGAGATAGGTATTACTGCCCATCCTCTGCAAGTTAAATTACAATATTCCGATTTGACTTTCATTATCAAAAACTAGAGATACTTGAAATCATATCCTTGCAATCCTTTTAAATGTTATATAGCATCTCAAAATCCAGATCATAGCCTTGATTTTGAATCCCGATCTCAGTATTTAAACTGTGATTGCATAGTATTTGCGTTGCCAAAGTGTGGCGTTCCATCGAGCCTATTGTTTAGAGGCTACAGATAACCCCAGATCTACTAGGCGTTTAAAGATTTTAAGTCTATTTGTTCCTTTAAATTCTTTAAGAATTTCAAACTCTATATTGTGGAATTTGAGAGGTCGTGAAGAAATTTAAACCTGATTTTCTTTTCCTTAAATTTTACAAACTTTGTGTTTAAATTTCAACCTGGTGAGGCGTTAATGACAATCGCTTTATTCATTTTAAATTCTTGAATTGATGGCTCCAAATCGCATTGATTTATCTGATCGATTTATTTTTCCCTTCTATGCTTCTTTACTGTTCATGGGTTTTGTTATTTATCAAATTTCCTGGATTCGTTTACCCTCTGCCCGTTGATATTTAGACCAATATTTGTGACTCCTTATCCCTCTGCATGATGGCATCTCAACCAAGGTCTCGACATCTTATTTGCTGTTTTGCTCACCATCCTGATCGAGATCTAAATTTTTTATTTTTAACCTCGGTGATTAATTAGTTATCAGCGATTCCAGATCTAAACATTGAATTACTCCTATCCCCTGACAAGCTGCGTGATCCCATTCTTAGCATTTCCAGCTCTAAGGTTTTAACCCTTTATGAGATTCAAGACCACTTATAAAAACCCCAATTCAACTGAAATATTGATCTACTCGGTCGAAGTAGCTAATCGGCGTTTACTAAAGTTTCGATGAACTGTAATCGGTCCATTTTTCCCTGGATCGGCTTCTGTCTTCCATAATCCTAAATTATTTTGAATTGATCCCAACTATCATTTCTGTGTTACATTTAAAACTCGCTTGACGGGTTAATCTTCAATTCTCTGTGTTTTTCTTGACTTCAGTTCTGATGAAGTAATAATACTGTAACTCTGTCTTCATCATTGAATAACCTTGAAATTCATGTGAGGGCATAGAAGGTTTAATTTAGAACTTCTATACAAATTTTCTAAATTTTGATTTCGTTTTATAAATTCTTCGAACTCTAGAGAAATCGACGAGATCGTGGCTCCGTCCCACCATTTATTTAATTTTGGAATTGCTTTTGTGATGGCGCTTAGTATACTTCAAACGTTTATAGATTCACTTTTAAAACTCTCCAGAATTCTAAAATGTATGAATTAGTTTTTCCCTGGTATACTCTGCATACCTATCTTTCACCCAACATTTCCAGGATTGAGAATCGAAATGTAATTAGTTTATATTTTTCTCTGCAAATCGATTTTTGGGAAATGTCTTCAGAGTTCATGATATCAAAATGGATTTACCTTTTATTTCTGCAACTTAATTTTTGTGTGAATGTTTTTAGGATGTGTAATTGCGAAATGAAATTACCTTTGTTTTCCACTCTTGTGCGCTGAAGGAAATTGCGTTCCCAGATTTTTCCTTTGTTATATATAGTGAGATAATTATTTTATTGAGATTCGTTTGGTAGGTGTGTTGTTAATGCTGTGCATTATTTTGGATTTTTAATTGTCTTTTGGAAACCGTACTGTGAAAAGTAAACATTAATCCCTAAGTTCCATATATAATGGTGAAGGCTAGTACCTGAGCTGGATAAAGTTATGTAAGGAAAACTTAGTTGTACATTTTGTCGTAATTTAAAACTAAGTTTTCGGTTATAGTATTGAATATATATAACTATTTTCTTTTTGTTATATGTTGCTTAATCATATTAAGGGTTATATTGTTGTATAACTTTTCTTAATGTAGCTCTAGTTTAAAAGGAACCGGCCTATACGAATGTATTATTCACTAAATGATAATGGATAAAAGTTTTAAATGATTCAAGTTCATTGTGTATATATGATGTGAAACATTTGTTTTAATTATTATTTGGTAAAAAGTCTATATTGTTGGAATGTGAAATTATTACATATTAAGAACTTTTATTACGTAATTACATTGTGGGAACATGGGACACATCATTTTGGATATTAGTTAAGTGATGGTTAGTTCATTATTAAAGTTATTGTTAATTTATTTGATTGGAAGATATATGTTATATATATATTGTTTAGATATCTTGAAACACATAGTTGAATATAATCATTTCTCATATATAAAATATAATGTTTAATATATATTTTTATTGTTGGATTACATTGTTTATTATATATATATAGGAATAAGTTATGCATCTTTCGAATTAAATGAAAAATAAGAAGGTTGGGTAAACTTTAGTTACATAAGTGTTTTTAAAATAAAATAAAAATCACTTGCTCAACTTGACAGACCCTACATTTGGTATAAGAGCACGGTCGAACCTAGTTCAGATCGAAACATTTCCGCAACACTTGATAAATTGCTTGAATAACAACTTTTACTTTTGTATGAAAATCAGACTTTGCCATGGACCGACGGACTCGCCGAGGTAGGACTGGGAGGGGACGGGAATGGGCAGCATGTCCGCCAACCCCTCCAGTAGCTACTCGACCCAGAGCCAAAGATACAATTAACATGCCCACCGGCGAAGTCATGAACATGATGAGGAACTTCCAGAGAATGTCCGAAGCATTATTGACTTGACTAGAGCACGCGGAAGACCGACCCTTAGTACCTGCGACTGAACTGCAGAACCCACCTCCTGCCAACATACACAGAGAACTGGAAAAAGTAAGATTTCCAGAATTTTGGGGTTCCACTGAAGGAGCCATGTCAGAAGCTTGGTTAGAGAACATGGCGATGTGCTTTTCCTTGAGGGACTACACCTCAAACCTGAAGGTACACGTGGCCATTTTGCAGCTGAAAGGGGAAGCCCTACTCTGGTCGAAGACATTGAAACCACAGTTGGCGGTCGAGACCAATGAAGTGTTGTGGGAATTGTTTGAAGAAAAGTTTCGCAAACACTACATGTCTGAAGAGTTCATTGAGAGGAAACTCAATGAGTTCAATGCCCTCCGACAGAGAGGAAGAACAGTGCAGGAGTATGAGATCAGATTCATGGAACTTCTGAGGTATGCACCTCACATCTTGACAAAAAAGTTGAAAGTGAACAAATATATTTATGGATTGAACGGAAACATTAGAGACAAGGTCCGCATTCTCACTCCGCCTACATTGCACGATGCGGTACAAAAGTCTTTGATAGCCGAAGAAGAATTGGTAAACATAGGTCCATCCAGGCAAAACTTTCCCATTCGGACTCGGGCAGTAGCCCCTTCTAACCCACCGAGAGTGAATTTCGGTCAGCGAAATAAATTCAGAGGAAATATGCATGGAAAACCAGTTAGAAACAACAGAACGTTGTACAAGACACCACCCAGAAGAGACAACACCACAACATTGGGGAAACTGGCACAGTCAAGACCACATGGCAATAACGCACCCAATGGAAGATCGGGAAGGGGACCAAAGGAAGGATGTTGGGTTTGTGGAGGTCCGTACTTTCAGATTGACTGTCCTCAGCAGCAAACGGGACCGAGACAGGGACAGAGCCCACCTCAGACTACTGCTGCAGATATGGCTTGAGCACACCGTATACATGTAGCGTTCAACAACAGTGAGGCGGAACATCAGTCTACCGTACTAGAGACGAATGCAACACTTAATGGTATGAAATTCTCTTTACTCATTGACCTTGGTGCTACTGAGAGCTTTATTTCTTATTCTGCACTAGAACGAAGCAAGATGATGGCATGTGCACAAGACGATTTCGACTTAGTCGAAATGGCATCTGGGAATACCTAGAGTGTGGAACTGAAACTAGAAGATTGTGAGTTAGACATAGGAGTATGTCGCACTAGAACTTCTTTCTTTGGGATCTCCCTCGGAGCCTATGACTTAATCCTGGGCATGGATTGGTTGGAATCCCATGTCGCCATTTTAAACTACCGTAGCAAGGAAATGACTTTTTATGAAGATGAAGGTCATAAGAAGGTCCTTAGGGGGATGAAGAACAAGGTATCATTGTGGATGATTTCCGCTTTACAGCTGAAGAGAATCCTGAGGAAGGGATGTCAGCTCTATGCGGTAATAGCAATGAACAAAGACAAGTACAAAGCCGACATCGCCAACCATCCCTTATTTGCGGAAAACATGGATGTATTTCCTGAAGCCTTACTTGGACTACCACCTTAGAGAGAACTAGACTTTACCATAGAACTAAAGCCGGGGACAGAACCGATCGCGAGAGCTCCATACAGAATGTTTGTGCCGGAACTATTTAGGAACTATAGATACAATTACAAGAGCTCTTGGATCTAGGGCTGATTAAACCAAGCGTCTCCCCGTGGGGAGCATGAGTGCTCTTTTTTAAAAAGAAGGATGGTTGGCGACTCTGCATCGACTACCGCCAGTTGAACAAGGCCACTGTGAGGAATTAGTATCCCTTGTCGTGGATCGATGAACTATTCAATCAGATGAAAGGTGTGACAATATTTTCAAAGATTGATTTACGATCAGGTTACCACTAGCTGAGAAGCACAGAAGTTGATATTCCAAAGACTGCATTCAAGACGCGGTTTGGACACTATGAGTTCGTAGTGGTACATTTTTGGCTAACCAATGCACCGAGTGTATTCATGAATTTAATGAACGGTGTGTTCCGTCAGTATCTCGACAAGTTCATGCAGGTATTCCTCGACGATATTCTTATCTACTCCAGGACACCGGAAGAACATGACGAGCACATCCGGTTAGTTTTACAGTGTCTTAGAGAGAACCAACTTTACAGAAAGTTGTCAAAATGTTCCTTCTTTCAGAAGGAAATCCACTACTTGGGACATATTATTTATGGCGACGACATAGCCATAGATCCCTCCAAGATTGAGGCCATTTGGGAATGGCCAGTGCCGACGAATGTACATGAAGTGAGAAGCTTCATGGGACTTGTGGGATATTACAGGAGGTTTGTGGAAGGGTTCTCGAGGATTGCAGGACCAATCATTGAGTTACAGAACAAGGATAGACCATTTATATGGACAGATAAATGTGCCAAGGCATTTGAGAAATTGAAGGAGTTATTGAAAATGACACCGGTTCTATAAGTGCCGGACATGGAGGAATATTTCTTGGTATGCACTGATGCATCCAAGGATGGAGTCGGATGTGTGCTAATGCAGGGAGGTAGAGCGATTTCCTACTCCTCTTGGAGACTCAGGCCGCATGAGGAAAACTATGTGACACATGAAATGGAACTGACTGCAGTAATGCATGCCTTACGCTTATGGAGACACTACCTAGTAGGAAGAAAGTTTGAAATTAAGATGGATCACCATGGGCTACAGTATATCTTCAATCAGAGTGATCTTAATGCTAGGCAAAGGAGATGGTCAGAACAGCTGAGCGAGTATGACTTCGACATTTCCTATGTGAAGGGGACCCTGAACAAGGTGATAGATGCACTTTGATGTAGACCCCACATAATCTTGGTGATTGCAATGCAAACCAACCTCAGAGAAAAGGTGCTTGGGCTACAGTAGGAGGACAATTTGTACAAGGAGGTAAAGACTAAGCTAGAACAAGAACATATGGAATTACCCAAGTATAAGGGTTATTCGTTGGAGAATGACAGGTTGTAGAGATGTAACAACAGCATTTATGTGCCGGAGAACGATGAGTTCAAGAACCTAGTCCTAGAAGAAGCTCACCGAGTTGTTTATAGAGCACACCCTGGCATGAAGAAGATGTACGCAGATATTTACCCTCTATTCTTCTGGCATGGCATGAAGATAGACGTGGTAAACTTTGTCTCCAGATGCATGGAGTGTCAGCTAGTCAAAGCTAAACTTAGACATCCCGCTGGACTACTTCATCCTCATGCCATTCCTAAGTCGAAATGGGAGATCATCTCCATGGACTTTATTGTAGGTTTTCCTTTGACCCATAAGAGGCATGATACCATCTTTGTGTGGTTGACACTCCCACGAAGAGTGCATATTTCATACCCATCAAGAATACTTATCAGGCCCCAGAGATTGCTAGAGTGTTCATTGATGAAATTGTACGACTGGATGGAGTGCCGAGGAAGATAATATCTGATCAGGGATCGGTATTCACAGGTAGATTTTGGACGAGCTTCCAGGAATCTATGGGAGCACGACTCAACTTCAGCACTGCATACCATCCAGAGACTGATGGGAAAACTGAGAGACTGAACCAGATATTAGAGGACATGCTGAGGATGTATGTGGTGGATCAGTAGACCCGTTGGGAGGACTTTCTACCCCTAGTATAGTTCACATATAATAACAACTATCATAGTTCGATATAGAGGGCTCCATTCGAGTTTTTGTATGGTCAACCCTGTAGAACACCCTTGAGTTGGGACAGACTTGAGGATAGGACTTTACTTGGACCTGAGGTGATTCAGGAGATGGAAGAACAGATGGCAGATATCTGTGTTTGACTGAAAGAAGCACAAAATCGACAAAAGAGTTATGTTGATGCGCATAGACTCGACAGAGAGTATCAGGTTGGAGATCGAGTATTTTTACGAGTGAGGCCGCAAAAGAGTACCATCAAGTTTGAGAAAGGGATGAAGCTATCTCCTAGGTTTGTGGGAACCTTTGAGATATTAGAATGGATAGGATCGGTTGCCTACCATCTTGCACTACCATCATCATTGCATAGGATGCATAATGTTTTTCTCGTATTAGTGCTTAGACATTACATTTCTGATTCATCACATATCATTGACATGATTAACTTATAGTTATCGGATGAAGGGGCTGTGATGACAGATCCGATATGCATATTGGACCGTCGAACACGACAGCTTAGGCACCGTATGATTGATCAGGTCAAGGTTCAGTGGGATAGCTATAGTCCCAATTTTGCGACCTGGGAGGATGCAACTGAGATGCGTCGGGACTTTCCTTTTTTGTTTTGAACTTCGAGACGAAGTTTTAATAAGGGGGGGTGTATGTAATGCCCGACTCAACACTTATGATTGATTTGATTACTTTAGACTTATGATTAACTAGATTATTTGAGACTTATGATTGATCAGACTATTTTGAGACCTACGATAGATTTGACTATTGAGGGCACTGTTTTGAAGTGACCCATATTTATAAAAATACTTAGACCATGAATGATTGCTTTAAATTTTATATGTGAAATAAAAATGGTTAGATAAATGATGATTAATGAATATACTCGAATGACTGAGAAAATGGAAAATAATGAAAATGCTTTAGAATGGAGAATGATGAATGTTGAAATTACTTGAAATGAAAATGATGATTTGTTTTATACTCGACTGACTGAGATAAAATAGCTAATGATGAACATGTTCGACTGAATGAAGGATAATGTCAAAATGATGAATGTTTAGTAGACTTGACTAACTAAGATACTGAAAAGAATGATAAAAATGTTTTATAGTGCAGTGCTACTAATGTGCGCTTGAGTGTGTGCAGTGGCAGGTAAGACGATTTACCGACTGACCCACAATGGAATTATAGGGGTCATAAGAATGGAAAGAACACTTAGGGGTATGATGACTGATTGTCGACCCTGAATTAGCAATCCATGCACGAGTGACGTCGTTTTAGCTCACCCAGGGAAGCGTATGCTGTACGGGCAAGGCCATAATGATTTGGTCACGTACGATGAGTTGAGGGGCGCGCAATAAGGAGAGCCTTATCCCTCAACATCCCTTAGTTTCCAAGAAGCGTAGTTGAGAGATCACGGTAATGATTCTCGGTCGCTACGCAGTACTCCCATAAGAATAAAGGAATGGAACTGTCAGAAGGGCTGGCTGAAGAGGCACCTGGACAAGAAAAGATAATGTTATTTAAAGGAAGAAATTAAAAACTCATCAAATATAAATTCAGGTGACTTTAAATTAAAAAGACAGATTAAAATAAAATAATATTCCTTATGTTATTTTTATTTTTTTGAGAAAAGAAAAATATTAGAAGTGGAGAAAGAAACAAAACTAAAACAAATGGTTTAGTCTAAATTAATTTGTTTATCTACCTTGTGAAAAGAAGAAAAAGAAACACTAAACTAGAAGTACTATAGTAAAGTCCTACTATAAATATAGTACTTTTAATAGTTTAAACATTCAAGTTTAGAAATATTTACTTCATAAAGAATTTAAAAATTAAAAGGTATTTATATATATAAATATATTATAAATGTTTTTAAAGGAAGTAAATGTTATTAAATGAAAGAAACAAGTTTTCTTGTAAAGTTTTATTATTTAAAAGGAGTAAATTAAATAAAAACAACAAATTTACTAAAGAGGTATTTTGTAAACTAATTAAGAACCAAAAGAGAAGAGAAGTAGAACTCTTCTACACTTAACTCCCACTGATTTTGGGAATCAGGTGCACATTAAAGACTTTGAGACACATGTAATTGAGAATATTTGAAATTAAAATATAAAATTAAATTAAATATGTGCATGGACAGACACATGGCACACATGCTTTTGCTATATAATGAAGGAGGAGAAGGATAGAAGGACATCTCTTGCTCCCTAATGCTGGATGGGCATCATAATCTTGGATTATGTTATGATTCTTGAGAGTTGGGATTAGCTGGAACGGGGATTGGGAGATCCTTTCGGGAAGCCTGTTAAGTGTGTTCTTACGACCCCATTACCTTGGGGGTTCAGGGTGAAGGAGATTAACCTCGATATGGTAGGGTGGTCAACCGAGGGGCTACCGGTATCTTCGTCAAGGCACTGGACTATTTCGGATAGCTGATTCAATCACTACTCGACGGTTTCAAGTTTGACGCTCCAAAATTAGGTTCAGTAAATTATTATTTGATTAGTTATTTCTTTTATATATATGAGAATGAATTAAGAGTAATGTTTTGGGACCAATCTGGTTTGTAAAATATTAGGCACTGTGTTCATGATATATGCATAACCGAACTTATATAATTTGAGAATCATTCAGGAACAAAAATGGAAGCTGATCTAATCCCTTTTGTTACAAAATCAGTTTCAGTATATAATTTCTTTCACATTCCTGTAGCAGCGTGGAAGTCTTGGCCAAACTACTTGATTCTTAAACTCTGTTTTTGTTTATATATACTATTCCTTTAGCACTTTTCTAGATTGATCTTCGAGTTATTTCCTGCACCATGAGATAGGTGTTACTGCCCATCCAAGTTAAATTACAATATTCCGATTTGACTTTCGTTATAAAAAACTAGAGATACTCGAAACCATATCCTTGCAATCCTTTTAAATGTTATAGCATCTCAAAATCTAGATCATAGCCTTGATTTTGAATCCTGATTGCATAGTATTTGCATTGCCAGAGTGCAGCGTTCCATCGAGCCTGATGTTTAGAGTCTACGGATAACCCCAGATCTACTGGGCATTTAAATATTTTAAGTCTATTTGTTCCTTTAAATTCTTTAAGAATTTCAAACTCTGTATTGTGGAATTTGAGAGGTCGTGAAGAAATTTAAACCCAATTTTCTTTTCCTTAAATTTTACAAACTCTGTGTTTAAATTTCAACCTCGTGAGGCATTAATGACAATCGCTTTATTCATTTTAAATTCTTTAATTGATGGCTCCAAATCGCACTGACTTATCTGATCAATTTCTTTTTCCCTTCTATGCTTCTTTGTTGTTCATGGGTTTTGTTATTTATCGAATTTCCTACCCTCTGCCTGTTGATATTTCGACCAAGATATGTGACTCCTTATCCCTCTGCGTGTTGTTATATGTTGCTTAATCATATTAAGGGTTATATTGTTGTATAAATTTTCTTAATGTAGCTCTAGTTTAAAAGGGACCGGCCTATACGAATGTATTATTCACTAAATGATAATGGATAAAAGTTTTAAATGATTCAAGTTCATTGTGTATATATGATGTGAAACATTTGTTTTAATTATTATTTGGTAAAAAGTCTATATTGATGGAATGTTAAATTATTATATAGTAAGAACTTTTATTACGTAATTACATTGTGGGAACATGGGACACATCATTTTGGATATCAGTTAAGTGATGGTTAGTTCATTATTAAAGTTATTGTTAATTTATTTGATTGGAAGATATATGTTGTATATATATTGTTTAGATATCTTGAAACACAGTTGAATATAATCATTTCTCATATATAAAATATAATGCTTAATATATCTTTTTATTGTTGGATTACATTGTTTATTATATATATAGGAATAAGTTATGCATCTTTCGAATTAAATGAAAAATAAGAAGGTTGGGTAAACTCTAGTTACATAAGTGTTTAAAAAAAAAATCACTTGCTCAGCTTGACAGACCCTGCAAAGATCATAAGGATGGTTTTATAACAAACATCACAAATATACTTTTCTATCAATGATCATAAGTATATTTTCTAACAAAGATTATGAAGATCACAAGAAAAAAAAAAATCAAGCAAGACAAATTTATATGTAGCAGTCCAAAATTAGAAATGAAATCTAAAATCAAGCATACAATTAGTAATGCACCCTATTATTTACCATGCAATAACTAATTCCTACTGATAAAGTTTTTTCTAGTTCATTCTAATGCATGCCATTCTAATGCATATAGTATTCATTCATTATACAATTTCCAATCAATAATTATGCCATGCCCAATACTTAATCACTTACCAAGAAATCTAATGGACGGAAATGAGGCAATGCACAATGATTAAGCATCGACCATTCATGTCACTAAAAAACAATAGAGGCAATGCATAGAAACAAGCATCAAACAATCAAGTCACTGAACAGTAAAAGAGGCAATGCACAAGCATCGACCAATCAAGTCACTGAACAAGAAAATAGGCAATGCACTGTAACAAGAATTGACCAATAAAGTCACTGAATAGTAAAAAGGCAATGCACAAGCATTGACCAATCAATCTACTAAACATTATGTATGCAATGCATAGTACTTACCAACCAATCTGTTGAGTAGTAAATATGCAATGTAAGATACATGCAGTGCGTCGTAAGTAACCATCTATCCATGCATATGCAAATTAACAATTACAAAGCTTGGAAGACATCCATGAAACTTTATTTTCATTACTAAGCAACACACATGCACATAGATCATACATAATGTCTTAAAACATGAAAATTAATCCTTTCAAATTTCATCAAACAAGCCAATTCCAACCCAAACACATCATAAACTGATCCATAATTCTTGACTTCTGAAATTAAAAGAAGGATACAACTGAGTTAATATCTGAAATGAGGCTTCTGATTCTTCCATTAACATAAGGGGGGTTAAATTGATTTCACACAACACATTTATAATCTCCAAGTTCACATAAACATAAATTTTATTACTCTATAGAAGGCCCAACAACCGTAGTGTTGTAACCTAAGCTCCTATACCACTTGTAACATACCCAACCCCAAGTACATACCATTAGATCGGATACATGGGGATTAATATCAAGGATATGTTGATACTAAGATATGAACAATAGAATATTGTACTCTAAGGTTTGGTCAACATGCCAACAACCAAGATAATTTAAAGCAATCAACCCATACAAGGAAGACTTCCCTTCCAATGCAATCTAGTTCCCCATTCTACATGCAATGTCATATCAATACATTAAGACCAGAACCTATTCACATGTTGGCTAACTATCATTACACCTATGGGTATCCTCCTGTATCCATCTAATCAACTAAATAAATAAGACTTGCATTCCTTCACGAGACTCCATTTATGACAGTAAACATTTAGCATTTCAACATTCTAAGGAAGCAGAGTTTAAAAGTCTAACATACCAGATTTATAATAGTTATTTCAGACTTCCAATCCCAACTTGGATCTAATATGGTACAGCCATACACGGCCATATGGTCTTCCCTAAAGATTAGTTTGTCCCATGGACATGATTTCAACAAAATACTAGCTTCTAACATCACAGTAAAATCAACATTACTATATTTCCTTAAGGAAGATTTATACATTAATGCACATCAAACTTAATACATGAAATTATTAGTCTATAAACCCATATTGGACCTGATACGGTACAACCATGTATGGACACATGGACTATCTAAATATCAAACCCATAACTGTTCATAAATATGTAAGCAAACTATCTTCTAGTACCATAAAAAAATCAACATCATTACAATTCATTATAGCATATTTCTAGAACTAAAGTAAATCATAATTTTGCCACCTTAATAACAACCATTAGTCCCATGGAAGATCTAATTGGGACAACCATACACGACCATATGGACTGTCAAAAAATCAGATCCTAAAATGTACCATAAATCATACAATTTAGCTTCTAATAGCTAGATTAACATATTCATATACCTACTCTGTGAGCTACCAATTTATCAACATCAAATATAGCCATTAAACATGCACATTTAAATCATTATGAAGCATATGATAAACAATTTATCTCATCCTCCATGGGTGCATGTGCATTAATAACATATTAAATAATAGTAAAGAATACTTATCTTATATATATGGTGCGACGAGCATCAACATGTCAACGTTCCTCCCAACCTTAGATACTATCAAGCCAATACTACTTGATCAAGTCACCCAGAGATGAGGCCATGGATCCACATGCTAAGGAACTCCCCCTTTCCAATTTGATCTCTCTCATAGGAAACTCAGGCCACACAACCTGACAAATAACAACACAATCCCTCACTATTTACTTACTCCTCCACCATACTACTAGGTGAAATGGTAATCCCTTCACCTACTAGGTCCCTCAAGACATCGCCATTCACCATCAATATTTACATGCAGGATCAGGATGGATACAAGTGGTGGCCACTGAGGAACTATATTGCACCCAATAATTAGATCAAATATTAGTTATGATAATCCACAACACAATCCCTCACAACCTACTTAGTCCTCCACCCCACTTCCAGGTGAAATGGTAATCCCTTCACCTGCCAGGTGACAGGTCCCTCAGGACATTGCCATTGTTGGCGGGAAATACTACCCTATAGTGAGGAAATAGACACTATCAAATTAAGGGGGTGATAGGTAAACATATTGATTGCATTACATAAGTGTTTATAAAGGGAAATAGATTAAAGACCTTGAGGACATACCTTGTGAACGAAGTTTGATCCTAGCTTTTGTCCAACCTTGCGCTCGATCCTCCACTCAATATCTCGTCCGATAAACCTGCAACACAAAGACCTTTCTCAGTGTATCTTGGCCAATATAATAATGATGGAATTGAAAAGTAATTCAAACATCAAGCATTAACCAACATTGATCCAAACAAATACATAGTCCATTAAGCATTTGATTTGGGATGAGAAAGATGTTTCAACCTTTTATTGTCAAAAACATATGAATAATACAAAGTATACTTGACTTTGCAGCATGCTTCATGCAACCTGATCCTAGGCTCCTGCTCCTCTCTGAATTCAAAGTTTCTCTAGCATAACCACCTTCAATACAAGCTTCTCATATAAGAAGAGTCTCTCTATGGCTCTCATCTCTAACCCCTCTCTTCAATCCTCCTTGTATTTATAGGACAAGGTAGGCAGTTCAGGTCAAGAGGTGGTTGAAGGGAAAGCTGGGAAACCAACTACAACTAATCCCAATTCGTCAAAGTAATATTTTTTTTTATCATATTTTAATATGTCTGTGACTATTTCACAGTGGAGTAGCACCCAACATGCAACTACAGCATTAACAACTAGCGTTTGCCACTTTTTTGATGCTATGCACTAGTTTACTGAAGTAGAGTAGCGCATACCAGGAGGTGTGCGCTACTATATAGCTTACAGAGTAGGGTATATGCACTGGTTTTCTTAATAAAAGTAGCGCCCATGCCAAAATATGATATTTTTTAGGGTTTTGTCAACTTGCAGGAAGGTGAGTTAGGTCAAAGTCTCGTCTGAGGTTATCATGCTCTTCAATCCAAGTTGTCCTTTTGTGTGATCGAAAACGCAAGTTGATCATGGATGGAGAAGTGCATATTTGACCTATAACAATACTCTCAATTGAGTATCATTTCTCATTAGTGGAACTACCTTGCCACTAAACATCCAACCAAGCTTGCTTCAATTCTTCACATTGCTAGCTAACCAACAATTTTACCATGATCATGATCTGAAATGTGGTTCCACTTTTGTTTTGATAGCACCATTACCATGATGTTTATACCATAAAATTTACTCACTTTGAGTTACTTCCATATCTAGTATTCTTTCATGATCATGTAAGGCCTTTCAAAATTTTGACTTCTTTGGAGGTCACCCACAATGAGAATTTCTTGCTCAATCAAGCCTAGAGGATTTCCTCTACCTACTATTTGAAACAACTGGAACTCATTTCAAAATAAGAACCTTCTATTGATTCTTCTGCATTTTAGCCTCATTACATTCTCATAAATACACAAATATAATTTTTCATGTATTCTGGGGACTTATACCCAAATTGACAATTTATTTCCAAATTACAGAACCATCTGAATTACCCCATCAAGGTGCAGAATTTCCATTTCCATGAGTCCTGTCATTACCATAGAATTTTCTCAAAATCAACGTTTGTCTTAGGGGGATGACGGTTTGTAAATATTTAGATTTCACGCAATCTAACGCATAACTTCAATGCCATTTTTCAACTTTCAGAACCTGAAAATATCCCTTGGAAAAACTGCATAATTTCCCTATTTCGGCGGAATTTCCATTTTTCACTGACTTGTTTTGGTGGACTTATCCTTTTGTTTGTTATTGGTGCACTTTTCCATTTTTCTCTGAAATCCTTTTCAGCATGATTTTCATTTTGTCGTCGATCGGCACACTTTCAGTTTTCCTCCGATTAGTGTAATTCCCATTTCTTGCCAATCTGTTTTGGCACACTTTTCACTTTCTCGTTGATCGACACATTTTTTGTTTTGTCACCGACCTGTTTCTGCACAATTTTCATTTTTTTTGTCGATCGGTGCACTTTCAATTTCTCACCGATTGGCGCAACTTTACATTTCTCACCGACTCGTTTCAACGCAGCTTTCAATTTTCCGTTGATCAACACACTTTTGATTTTGTCGCCAACCCATTTCAGCGCACCTTTCAATTTGTCTCCGATCAGCACAAATTTCATTTTTCGACGAAACGCCTCTTTTCAACAACTTTTCCGATTTTAGCCGATAGTTTCGGCAGACTTTTCTCTTTTTCGCGGAAACACTTTCGATGGAATTTATTGTTTTTCGCCAAAATATTATCGGTGCAACTCTGGGAAACTCCCTGAAAAATGTCTATGTAACTCCACAAACTTCGCCGATACATACCTAGGAAAAAACTCAAAACTTTGAAAAAAATTCCTTTCTTTTTCTAATGATCAGTGCTAAGCAGGAAGCAAGCTTACCTCTACAAGTTGCATGATTTGGCCCATATAGGCCCAATGTTGTAACCTATGCTCTGATACCACACTGTCGTGTCCCCTCCCATCGATCCAACGCAAGGAAGGCAACCTGACCAAAAATTATGGGCTCTTACAAAAACTCAGCACCATTCATTAGATCCATACAAATAAAACACATGTGTGTGCAGATGTATAAATCAATTAAACACAACAGAAGTAAAATTATTCTACACACACATATATCATGCAATTTCCAGCATATTGATAACATGCATCAAATAAAAACATTACGTAATGAAATACAAGAGAATACTTATCTTGAAAGAATGTTGTCCCGAGCAACTAGCTATGCAGCTGCAATGTCCCACCCAACCATAGGCCAACTGCACGCTCATCAATATCTCAGCACAATTTCCGCCCCAATATGGACATGATTTCTACAAGGAATGGGAACCTACCATTGATGCACAGGAAGATGCTAATCCAATCCAATCCATATTTGGGTTTATCAAGCCAAATGTGAACCCTCTTCTTTTATGTATGCTTGCACTCAAGCTCAAGCCAAACAATGGGTACCCAAAAATCAAACCACAAAATTCTTTCCCACACACAACAAGCACATATGTTGGGAATAGAAAAATGTTTTCAACTATGGGATTTGCAAAACAGGGTTCCCATTGGCTCTCCCAATTCGTGGCACACCCAAAAATGACCTTTAAGAGGGGAAATCGACCCTTGGGGAACAAAATCGAATTTCCCACAAGTATATGGGCATTTAAATGGAAAAAACGACCTCCTAGGGACCCCAAATCGGATTCCTCTTTTTCCTCATTGTTCTATATCACAAAAACATCCTTCTCCCATTTAAAAATGAAGGAAAACATAGAAAATCCATGGAGGAAAACTCCCAGCAAGCTCACAACTCGTGAGAGAGAAAAAATCATGCATGAAGAATGGATTGGGGAGCAAATTCGTGGCTCTTTTCTTTCCCAAGAATCCAATCACATTTTTCCAAAAATGGTGGCTTTCCCATACCCGAATTTGTACAACCATACCTCTCCATTTTTCCAAATAATAATTTCTTCAACCAATTCTTGGGACAAATAAATGATTGGGTACAAAAGTCAACATGGGTAGTTGAAGGTTCATGGGTTCTCTCATTGACACTTGGATTCACTTTATTGGCTCAAATATTTGAATATTTTCCTCCCATTTCCTTTTAAAAATCATGCCCCCATACTCATGTTGCATTGCATTGCATAGCTAGTTGTGGGTATTTTATTAAAATGCATATTTACATGATATTTGTGATTTCTATTGTGCCTGGCTAGCACGCAAACCATATACATCAATTTTAATTCTAAATCGATGGTGGGGCCTTGGCCTTGAGCTCCTCACCACGATTTCATAACGATATTACATCATTTACATGTTAAATGAAATGGGGTCAAAATCAAGATATTACAATTTCATTAAACATGAATTTAATATAACAATTTAAAATATATTTAATTTGCATTAATTATAAAGAGAATAAAATGAAACTATATTAATTTAAACATAATGCTAAATTTACCTCTATCATCAAGTGGCTCATCCTAGGTGAAGAAGATGTTGGTACACACTCTCTAATCCAATCGTACATATGGATATGCAACCATGTCTAATCGAGGCTGGTCCTCACCGCCTAGCATGTCAGGCACATATATGTTAATCCCCATAGGAAAGTTTAGATGCCCCCTCTTGGGCCTCATATGCCCCCCACATGCGCATACACACATCTATCATCAACCTAGGAGGGCTCCAGTCAAAATATGGCCTAATTGCCGAAAATCAATCAAAAAATAAACAAAACAAATCTAGACCGAAAGCGAAGTTCGCCATCCCACCAATAGACACACGACATCGACTAAGAGCATAACAAAAAATAGCAGACCACCTAAATCATCTAGGATCCTGCACTAAAGAATCAACGTAATATAATAAATGGAAGCTAATGCGCTACCCATCACTGGTGTGATGCGTGATGGTCGTCACCAAAAAAGAGAGGCACCTCACATACTCTCTACCAAAAGCTACAATGGAAATCTTCCCACCAATGACCTGAAATTGAGTAGGGTCGAGGATGTTGGGATCAACATATATCTGAACATAGGCTAGATGAGTTGCTGCTACAACTCTACCTTGGACCTTAGGGAATTGAGGAAATTCCTCATCTCCCCTAGAGAACCCGGTGATAAAATATATGTCCTCCTTGGTGGGTTGTAACTACTCATTAGGACCAACTTAAAATGCCTTCCTGTGATGATACCAGTGTGCGATCAACTGGGTGAGGAATGTAGTGTCCCCCTTGAGTGATGTTGCCTCCTCATAGAACTTGAGGAGGACGACAACTCTCAAGAGGTTTTTGGTCCAAGGAGTAATAATACGAGGGTATAAATATCTCTCCCTCTCCCAGGCCTCCCATTCTCTGTGAAAGTTATATTGATCTACTTGTGCTTCTTGCTGCTGCCTAGCCTCGCGGAAATCACGTCTATGTTTCACATATAACATAAATTCGTCTCATAAGCATATATATAAAAGAATTATATGAGAATTATATCTACTAAAATAAAATATTATTATTTTTTAAATAAATGACAAACAATGCGCCAATATAATCTAAACACACTACAAATGGTGCGCCAATATAATCTAAATGCACTACAAACGGTGCACTTATATACAAATGGCACCGCACAACGATGCGCTCAAACATGTATCGCGCACCGCTATTATATTTCTTTATATTTAAAATTGATTTCAACAGTGCTCCAAATACCTGATGTAGCAAGATGTTTTATAAAATTTGATTCATGGTGCGCCTAAAGCTCATTAGCGCACTGGTGCACTCACATGAACTAGGTGCACCATTAAACTATGATTTCCTACATTTTGAAAAAAATAAATTGTAAATCTTAGTGTGTTTATTTCAAATATATGCACCATAAATGGTGCACTTAAATGATCTAAATGCATCGCAGTTTATTAAATCAACTAATTTTATTGAAATCTATTCACGGTGCGTCTATGGCACGTCAAAGCACTGGGTGCACTGACGTGCCAAGGGAGCATTGCTAAATTAATATTTTATGTGATTCAAAATTTATATTTTTCATATGTACATGCATTTAGATAGTGCCAATGCACCGTTAATGGTGCATTTACACAATCTAAGAGCACCGATGTTTCTGAAATTTTAATGTTTTTATGAGAATGTATTGATTATTATGGTGGCACTAAGTGCCTAGACTATGGACTATGGACATTATTATTATTATTTTATTAATATTTACCTATAATTTAATAATAGCTCAACATGGAAAACAAACGTGGCTGTGGGGTCTTGGATTCCACATGTGAGGGGGTTGGGGTTAGGATTTGTTGCTCTCTATAATAGTACTCTAGTTTTCCTAATTTTGATCTTAATGGACAATGGTGGTCCTATTTTACTTGCTTGATGATTTGCATGCACTATTGAGCCCTCATTGGAGATAATATTCCTTATTTGGATATTAGTGGGGCCTACCTTCACCTCACTCATGTCTTATGCGCCTAATTGATTTTTATGGGTAAACCATGCACCTAGTTCGTAACTCCACTCTAATTGGAGTGTTTTTTCTAGTTAAATTGAGTTAGCCCTAGTAACTCGAGTGAATTGGAGTTACCATCAGTTAATTAGAGTCAGTTTGGTTAATTGAGTTGCCTTCAATTAATTTGAGTTAACATTGAGTTTTCTTCAGTTAAATTGAGTTAAATTGAGTTTCCTTAAGTTAATTGAAGTTGTCTTCAATGCATGAGAGTGATATTGGGTGAATTGAAGTTGTTCATTGTGAATTCAAGTTGTCTCTAGTGCATGAGAGTTATTGGTGAGTAAATTCAAGTCAGTTGTGGTAGGTTTGATTCAGCCTTAGTGATTTCAAGCTATCCCCGAGGACTAATATTTTTTTTCTAGTGATTTAGATTTAGTCTAAGTGGATTCAAGTTGCTCTCTTGAGAACTTGAATTTTCATCCATTGAAATGGGGAAAGCTCTCAGTGAAGTTTTGGCACTTCTCAGTAAACATAAGTTAGTCAATTTTGGAGGGGATTCGAATGGTTTTGAAGGCATTTGAATTACTATCTAGTTATATAATGCATTCCTTCATTGATAGAGAAGGGGCGAGTTGTTCATGCCATGATTGCTGAGAGTTGGGTAATCTTGTGGTCCTAGGAAACCATGTAAGCTCTGATATGTGTGTGAATTGTGTGCTTGGCGCATGGGGATATTAGTCGTGTTTGGAGTAATCCTGATCAACTCTATTATAGTTCCTCAGTGGCCACCGCTTATCTCCATCCTGATCCTACACATAAATATTGATGGTGAATGGCTGTTATAGGTCAAATCTGCACTTCTCCATCCGTGGTCACCTTGAGCTGTCGATCACACAAAAGGACAACTTGGATTGAAGAGCATGATAACCTCAGATGAGACTTTGACCTGACTCACCTTCCTGCAAGCTAACAAAACCCTAAAAAATATCATATTTTGGCATGGGCGCTACTTTTCTTAAGCAAACTAGCGCATATTCCCTACTCTGTAATCTATATAGTAGTGCACACCTCCTGGTATGCACTACTCTACTTCAGTAAACTAGTGCACAACATAAAAAAAGTGGCAAATGTTAGTTGTTAATGCTGTAGTTGCATGTTGGGCACTACTCCACTGTGAAATAGTCGTGCACATCTTAAAATATGATCAAAAAAATATTAATTTGACGAATTGGGATTAGTTGTAGTTGGTTTCCCAACTTCCCCTTCAACCACCTCTCGACCTGAACTGCCTACCTTGTCCTATAAATACACGGAGGATTGAAGAGAGGGGTTAGAGATGAGAGCCATAGAGAGACTCTTCTTATATGAGAATCTTGTATTGAAGGTGGTTATGCTGGAGAAAATTTGAAGTTAGAGAGGAGCATGAGCCTAGGATCAGGTTGCATGAAGCATGCTGCAAAGTCAGGTATACTTTGTATTATTCATATGTTTTTGACAATAAAAGGTTGAAACATCTTTCTTGTCCCAAATCAAATGCTTAATGGACTATGTATTTGTTTGGATCAATGTTGGATCAATGTTAGCAAACCTAGCTACTCGTCCATACCCTAGCAGTGTGTTGCAGACCTACAAACCTTTGTGTTTAACATTTGTTGTTTGTTGCAACACTTGTATGCTCTTTGGGTGTCTCATCCTTTGTTTTAGGGTTTAACCCATTTTTTTGGAGTTTTTGGGGTGTCTTCCAAAACTTTTTGAGTCCCAACATTTCTTGACCTCGCTGTCATTTCCAGTATCAAGTGAGTTTGAAGTACTTTAGTTTGCTTCACCTTTGAGTCATTGTGTTAGTAAGGTCGTCTTTAGTTCGCTTGCCTACCTACTACTTGGCTTAGTGTTCTTGTTAGGGTTTGGTGCTTTGGAGCATTCTTTCAAGTTTTCTTTCCAATCATAAGCGTCTTTCATCCTTGTTTCTTCACACTTTGCTTCCAAGTTCAAGAGCTTTTTCCTTTGAAAAACTTGTAGGACAAGTCTTTGTCGGATCATTGATTCAATTGTTGTGAACTTTAGAACCATTTTTCCATACTTGCACATCTTTTGTAAGTCTTACTTGCTTCCACTTTTAAGCTCTTTTTCCTTCATATATAACTGAAAAAGAAAAATAAGTTTGGTAGTTTAGAGTAGTGAGGCTTATAATCTGTGCAGAGTAACATAGTTTACTTTGTTCATAATTTGAAAAGAAAACAAAAAGAAAGCTTTGTTTAGGTTTGCTTACTCTTCATTTTGGAAAGAATATTAAATGAAAAATAAAGTCTTTTTGTTGTTGAAAGTTGTTTCATTTCATGCACTTTAATTTTTGTTGCAACCACACCACACAATGCACTGCCCCACTGAGTAAAAAGTAACCTTAAAAATAATCTTAATAAAATCAATTAGAAACAATTTTCTTTCTAGGGATACACGACACCAACAAGTCTAGGCTAGAGTTTCGATCTTAAAACACCTTAAACTGCTCGAAGCTTCTTTCATTACTCAAAAATCGTAGTGCGACTGTCATATAGGTAAACCCTTATATATCAAATACTCCTGGGAAAATCTACTGAAACCAGAGCTAAGCACGAGGCCGTGGAAGATCGGAATCGTTGAGGATACCTCCCTCGCATTCCTTTTGACCATAAACCAAGGTCGATTCGTGTACAGGGGTCCATTCAGACTTCGGGATTTGCTACCCTGCCCATGCGTAATGATCAAGTTGACGATTGTCCCCTTAGGATATTTCTTATGTATGGTAGCCTTAGTATCTGACCATAAGATCATACACAGGTGATAGCGGAGGGTATATCTGCTGTACCTAGGACAGACGTGGGAGGAAATCCCTTGTAGCTCCTTGGGAGGGCGGTTGGGTGATTCCAGTGCTTGCACCCTTAGTCATTGCATTGTGGACCCCGGGTAATTGTTCTTCATCCTTCATTGATCTGTTATGGGCCCTCATCATCCCAGACTCTTCTTTGGAAGGCATCTTGTTTGCCTGGTTTGTATACTTAGGATTTTTTAGTGGTGTGTTGTTTATCCCTTAGTCTTAGTGGCCACTAGGTTTTTACTTAGTTTTATTTTTTATATATAATTGTGGAGGACCAATAGCATCGTAGGTCTAGAAGGTTGCAAAACCTTCTCCCACTTAGAGTGGAACCACTACCGCCACCAAGACGATAGAGGATAGACTCCAGTAGTCCTTTTGAAACTACTAGTGAAATTGAAGTTCCTAAGGAACCACAACCCGGGACTCCAGATCAACAATATTTTAATATAGTTGAGATTGAGGATCTCACTTCTGGTGAGTTCAGTACTCCCTTTAATCCTCCTCTGACTAATCTTAACAATCCATTTCTGTTACCCATTGGTTTCCAGCAACCTGATTATAGTGTATATTTGTTCACACCTAGGCATATTATGACTAACACAGGAGGCAAACAGGGAGTTCCACAGACTCCCACAATAGGTATGAATACAAATACTATAAATCCTCCTCCCACTGCTACACCGAGTTCGACACAGCCAACTTCTGTTTCGACTTCGTCCTTCAGCTTTAATACCGGTACCTTACACATGTCGAGTTCAACAACTGTGGCATCCACCTCTACACCCACTTTTGGACCCAGTAGTATAGTGAATCTTGTTCCACCTCCTGCAACTCAACAACCATATCATATATCTAGTACTTGGATTTCCACACCAACTGTAGGGCCAAACGTCTCTGCAACTATGCCTGTCATGAGTACCATGACTGCACTGTCCACCTTGACTACCCCTGGTTTTAATACCTTTCTAGGTTACAATATCAATCAAAGTAATATACCTGTAGGAAACACCCCTTTTTCTCTTTTTTTTGGAGGAGGGGGTAACATCCTTAATCAACAATATGGCGGGGCTAACACCCAGCCACAGTGGACAAAATTTCATAGTACTAACCCAATTTCATTTGGGTGGGGGAATTTCAACAACACTTTCACACAACAACAGATGGCAAGGAGCAACCCCTACCAGCAGATGACTAGGGGCAATACCTACCAGTAGATGGCTGGGGGAAACTCCTACTAGCAGATGGATGGGGGAAACCCCTACCAGCAGTTTATGGGTCAAACTATGGGTGGTTCCCCCTTTATGACACCAACTTATCAAATGCCATCTTGTAGACCTCGTTTACCATTTCTGGCAACTCTGAATTTGCCAAACCTTTCCAAGTTGACGAATGATCCAGTGTACCATAACGTTACATGGCCACCAGTTCCTACCAAGTTACCTTCGGACATTCCAAAATTCGAAGGAAAAACCGGTGAAGACCCTAGTGATCATGTCACCACTTTCCATTTATGGTGTTCTTCGAACTCGTTGAACAAAGATTCCATTAGGTTGAGACTTTTCCAAAGAACCTTAACTGGTGCTGCAGCCAAATGGTACATTGAGTTACCTGCACACACGTTTTTTAATTTTCGGGATCTCGCAATCGTTTTTCTGAACCACTTCCAGCTTCTTGTTCGGTATGATGCCAGGACAAATCTTTTGTCTACATTTAGATAGAATAAGGCCACTCACTTATCTGATCACATTCAGGAGTGGCGAAGACAGAAGAGGCTCATTAAAGCCAATATACCTCCATAATTTCTATTAGAGTGGTACCTGAAATCACTCCTTCCTTACATTTCTAAGGAAGTAGCTACTTATGGAGTGTCTTTAGAGGAAGAAGCCATTTTATGGACCCAGCAGCTAGACCTTGTTTATGCAAAGTCTGGGCTACTTTATGAGATTATACCGGATGCACCGCGATCAAACACTGATCTTGGCAGACCTAAACCTAGACCACATGCTGACGTCATAGTGGGTTCAGTAGATTCTGCAGCTTTCGAAGCATTGACCAAGCAGGTTCATGCCTTATCTGTCAAACAATCGATTGCAGAAGTAACCTCTGTCACAACCTCTCCTTCTACTTCTGAATATGTAAACCAGGTTTAGAACAATCAAAAGGGCCCTCGGTAGCTGAACAACAAAAAGAAGGGCAAGAAAGGAGAGGGGAACTAGCAAAAGCCCAAAAACAAAGAGAATTCTGAGGAGGGTAACAAAGGAAAGAAGAAGGTTAAGTTCCCTTGTAAGCTTTGCAAGTAGGATCACCTCACTCACCAATGCCCTCTACTCGAAGAAGCCCAGAAGCTGCTTCAAGAAAAGAAACCTGCCGTAATTAAAGATCCATTTCCTAAGGGGTATGGTTCAGCTTCTGGAACCTCCAAAGCTAGGGGCACTACTCATGCTTAAGTTGATCAAACTTTCATTAATATGGTTAGCACGGATGCACTTTTTCAAACGCGAGCAAGAAATTATACCCCGGATGTGCAGAACAAGGATGAAGAGATTCCTAAATATTCCGTTCCTCTCCACGTTCCAGTGGATTCATTTCCCAAGATCCCGAAAGGTGTCTTGAAACAGGCCTCACACAATCCCAATGCTCGGGCTGCTTATAACTACAATGTAGTTGAAGATCTAGCCCAGACCCCTTGTGCTATGTCCACCTTAGAAGTTTTGCAAAGTTGTCCGTTACAGCGAAACACACTTCTAGCAGCGATTGGAAGTATGTAATCATCCAACATGACTACGCACTTTGATATGTCTGATATCAAATATCGGTTGCTGTACCACATTGCCCTACAGATAGAAGTGGTCCATGGTCCTATGACCATCAGATGGACTACCATAGATGAGGGCACGTCGACGTGCATGATTTCCATTTCTTGCTGGAAAGATTTAGGCTCTCCCACGCTAGCCCCCTCTAACACACTGCTTACTGCCTTCGATGGCAGGACTTTCCATCCACATGGAGTTCTACCATTGTTTGAAATTACACTTGCCGGTAAGACAATTGCTGTAGAGATTGAAGTTCTGGATGCTCCACTTGATTACAATATGTTATTAGGCAGGATCCGGACATATGCCATGCGAGCCATTGCATCGACAGTTTTCCGAGTTGTTATGTTCCTTCATGAAGGAAAGATCGTCACGGTCGATCAACTTTCGTTCTCTCGGAAAAACAACCAGACTTCATCAGATACCACTATTCCTTTAGTTGATCAATCTGCCCCAGTAAGCGAGAGTTTAGGAGCACGGATTTACGGGTCATTAATAGGCACTTTCGACTTACCCTCTCCTGTTCTTTTCATGTGTTCTGATGTAGGTACTTCTACTGAAACTTTCACGGTCGGTCTTAGGATTGATCCATGGATCCTTCCTACCGTATCAGAACCTTCAATGCCTTTAACCATTGCAGAGATAGCATACATGGAAGCACAGCATGCTGCAATGGAACATATTGTGACTCCGCCAGTCTTTGCTGAGTCGGATATGGACTATGCTCCTGCATGGTGATTGAATTCTACCCACTCTTTCGAGTGTTTAGATACGGTCTTACCATCTAATGAAGACATGATGGGCTTGGACCAGCCATGGGAACATATGCATCACAGGTCTTACCTACTTCCAAACTTAGACAGGATAGAGAGAGGAGAATTCTCTATGAGACCCGGTGGATTTGTTGATTTGTCATCTTTTCCTTCTACTTCAAGAGCTGTTTACACTGAAGGGAATATGGCTAATATATCGAGAACAATCCCGATTAACATTTCCACCAAACTTGGGGTCGTGGAAAACATTTTTATTGGTGCAGAATGTTCTCTAGAAGAGATCGCTCTGTATACCAAGCTTTTTAAAGAATTTCGTGACATTTTTTCCTGGTCTTATGAGGAGATGCTAGGTATCGATCCAGCCATTGTTGAGCATGTCATCACTACATACCCTAATGCAAAACCTGTGAGATAAAAGCTCCGTCCTATGAATCCTTGAAAAGCGGACGCCATTAAGGCAGAAGTTGAAAAATTGCTTAGAGCTGGATTTATCTACTCGATTGACATGACGGAATGGGTTTCAAACCCCGTTCCGGTTGATAAAAAGCAAGGTACCATCCGAGTTTGTACCGACTTCCGGGACTTGAATAAAGCTTGCCCGAAAGATAACTATCCCACACCATTTATCGACTAGATCATAGATGCATGTGCGGGACACGAGATGTTTTCTTTCATGGATGGATTTTCGGGATATAATCAAATCCAAATCAAACCCGAAGATCAACACAAAAAAAATTTCATTTTCCCATGGGGAAATTTTGCGTATAGGAAGATGTTGTTTGGCTTAAAGAATGTTGGAGCTACGTTCCAGTGAGTTATTAATTTCGCTTTTCACGATATCAAACACATAGTTGAACCTTACTTGGATGACCTCCCGGCGTGATCTCGAAAGAGACGGGATCATCCAGCTCATTTAAGACTTGTGTTTGAAAGATCCAGAATATATAAGATCCATTTGAATCCTAATAACTGTGTATTCTGCTTCGAATCGGGATGTTTATTGGGTTTTATTGTATCCAGTTGTGGTATAATGGTCGACCCGTTAAAAGTTGAGGCGATTGTAAAACTGCCTCCTCCTCACACCTTGCGACAACTCCAAAGTCTACAAGGCATGTCTAACTTCTTGCGACGCTTTAGCATAAACTATGCTAATATCACGAAAGGTTTTATGAGACTACTTAAACAAGATACCTACTTCTTGTGGGATGAGGCTGCTCAAGCATCATTTGAGGCCTTGAAAAAGGCACTACTTTCAGCCCCCTTATTGAGCCTGCCAGACTATGCAAAAGATTTTCTTTTATATCTGGCAGCGTCTCTTAATACAATTGGCATAGTACTAGTTCAAGAGAATGACACGCTCCAAGAGCATGTTGTCTACTATCTTTCTCGCGCATTGATAGCTCCCGAGGTTAAATATTCGCATGTTGAGAAGTTATCACTTGCTGCGGTCTATGCGGTACAGAGGCTTCGTCATTACATACTTTTACGAACTATTGTGATAGCAAAATTCAATCCTTTTTAGTATGTTCTCACCCGACGCATCATCGGTGGGAAGTACAATAAATGGATTGTAATCTTACAAGAGTTCGATTTGGTCTTTCAATCAGTCAAGTCGAAGAAATCACTAGTGTTCGCTGAGTTAATCTCAAAATTTTCGAGTGACTTAGAGCATGTCGAGGAAGAATCATCATTCCCAGATGAACATATCTTCCTTATTTCCTCCTCTGACCCATGGTACGGGGATATCTTAGTATATCTCTAGACTTTGAGGTGTCCTACCACTTTTTCTAGAGAAGAATGACAAAAATTGAAAAGCCATGCGAAAAACTATCTCATCATCTCGGATACTTTGTATCGACGTGGGGTAGATTCCATCTTACGATGTTGTTTGACTTTGGAAGAAGCAGAATCAGTATTGAATGATGCCCACAGTGGAGCCCGTGGGGGTCATCTTTCTGGGTTGGCAACGGCCCAGAAAATACTGCGTGCCGAGTATTTTTGGCTGACAATCTTTAAAGATTGTGTGGAAGCTGTGAAATGCTGCCGTCCATGTCAGTTTTTCACCAGGAAAATGAGAGCACATCCAGCTCCACTTCATCCTGTGATTACAATAGGTCCCTTCACAAAATGGGCGGTTGATTATATGACTTGCAATCCAGTTTGGGCTGGAGGACATCATTATATCATCATTGCCGTCGACTACTTCACCGAGTGGGCTGAGGCAATGCCTACTATCAAGGTAGATGGAGAAACTGCCACTTATTTTTTATTTAATCAGATTATTGCAAGGTTTGGCATACCCAAAGAAATTGTGACTGATCATGGTAATCATTTTCAGAATAGCATGATGACCGATCTGTACACAATGTTAGGTTTTCGACAAGAACATTCGTCTTCATATTATCCATAGGTGAATGGACAAGTCGAAGCAGTTAACAAAACTTTAAAGGTAATACTGCAAAGAACTGTTAATGCCAGTCGAAATATCTGGCACATCATGCTATACCCTTCTCTTTGGGCTTATCGAGCAAATGTCAAGACTACTACCGGGTTCTCTCCCTTCCATCTTGTGCATGGGATAGAAGCATTCGTTTCGATTGAATGTGAGATTCCTTCGTTAAAACTGGTTCTTCAATTACTACCAGATACTTCAGTATTGGAAGAACATTTGTTTCATTTAGAGCATCTAAATGAGCAGCGCCGCGATGCGCTCAAAACAAATGAAGTTCATAAGAAACGAGTCAAAGGACAATATGACAAGTCTGTCAGACTTAGGGTGTTCCTTGAAGGAGATCTTGTTCTACTTTGGGATCAAAACAAGGAACCTCTAGAACCTGGCAAGTTCAAGTCCATGTGGCTCGGGCCTTACATAATCTCTAAAGTACTGAAGAAGGGTGCTTACGAGCTAGTAGACTATGAGGGTAATAAGCCGCCTAATCCTAGAAATGGGCTCTATCTGAAGAAGTACTACGCTTAGGCAGTCGTGCTTTTTCTTGTAACATAGTTGTATATTTTGTAGAGCTAGTTTTTGCTTTTGTTTGCTTAGTTAACCTTATGTGTGTCTTCATTTCGTGTATCAGATGTCGACTGAACATTTCTTAGGATTTGCTGATGGTGGCAGTCGCCACACTCGACAGTTGGCTTCAACAGCTTGGGTCATTTACTCACCCGCTGGAAAACTGGTTTCTTCGGGGGGGGGGGGTTGTTTGGGTCCGACTACGAACAATATGGCTGAATACAGTGTGGTTATATAACTTCTCCAAGATGCTCTTATTCATGTCATTTCATATTTGGAGGTAAGACTTGACTCGCAACTAGTTGTATTTCAGTTAATGGGTGTTTACCAGATTAGAGATCCTGTGTTGCTACAATAGTTTTTGCGAGTTAGATTATTGGAAAGACAGTTTTATTCTATTATATATCAACACATTCCAAGAAATTTAAATGCATTAGCTGATTCATTTGCAAATTATGTTTTATATTGACATTTGTATCATACACTTCCATACACATCATTTCACACATAAAGTTCAAACACATACACATGTAAATATCTGATACTGTATCAAAAAAATATGAGTTTTGGATCACAAGTCTATCACAAGTCATGTCATAAAGTACAAAACTGGGCTCGACGGCCTCAAAAATATACATAAAGTATCCATCTCCTATGGAGAAGGAGGGGCCTCATCATCATCTACTGCATCCCGATAACATATGACCAACCTAGCTATCTTCCGCAGCACCCTAAGCCATGCTAGGGGCACCCCAACTACATCTTCCTGCATATCAATAGGTATTTGGTCCATACGACATGCAGGAACATCTTGAGTCAACCAACTCACTTTCCGCTCTATGGTCCCTAACACAGCATCAGCTGCACCAACATCTGCTGGCCTCATGAAGATAGTAGGATGTCCTTCAGGACGAACAGGCCCAATATCTGCATTTGACACTTATTTAGTACTTCAAAACTCATCATAAAAATCATATAATTGAAAATTTGAAAAAATTAAATAATTCTCAAAACAAAAACATACCAATATCTCCCCAGGCACCACCTGGGGGAAGTACTGGCTCTGGATCATGGCGGAAGTCCAATCCAGCATACGAAAACTGCTCGAATGCCGGCACCTGTCTCTCCCACTGCCCCCATAAATCATCAGTATGATAACAAAAGTGACTTTCACCACCACCCTGGCAGAGAAATATGTCACCCCAACGGCCCAATCTTGGCTCACAAGGGTTAGCTGGAGGTAGAGGCATGCCCAAGCTAAGAGCAGGTACCCTCTCAAAAAATAAGGTACACAAAATGCTGCCGTATCCAAAGTTCTTCATACGCCCATAATTACAACCCGTGAGTTGAAGCTTCATATTTTCCAATAAGCTAGTGCACCAATCGTACACATGTCCCTACAAGCATATAACACCAATATGCATGGAATGCCTTGAAGCTAAATGTTGTGTGGCATTCCCCGCCATGTGGTTTAGCATACTCACAATAACCTTTAAAGGGAGGCTTTCAATAGTAGAAATTAGGATTTGACTTCCTGATTTCTCAGCTCCCGCCACACAGTATGCATTCAAATATTCTTGCACCGATGTTGCACCCACATTGCGAGAAGATCCTTTCAAATTTAACGCATCTCCCCTCCTAGAGAGCCCGGTAATGAAGTATATGTCGTCAACAGTAAGGTCCAAGGTTTGTCCTCAGATATCAAATGCATTGGCATCTACATCCCAGTATTGAACGAGTCTTTGGAGCAATCGATTGAGTGCCCTCATGTTCACGGTTCGGTAAAAATTTAACAAACCACATCTTCGGAGGGCATGGAGAGTGGCCGGGTCTTGCATTTCCACCCTATCCATATCCTCATGTTCTCTCTCCCTCCAAATAAGTACCATCCTACCACAAAAATGTCAATTTTTAGCATCTCGACACTTTTTTTTAACATGTTCAGGGGTATGCGCTACTATATAAGCCACACAGTCACGCATGGGTGCTACTGTGTATAAGCATAGTAGTGCATACCTCCAGTATGCGCCACTTTTCCTACTACAGAGTAGCGCACACGCTTCTCACGATGTGAACATGGCCTTATAATTTATTTTTAGCTCAAAAATTGAGAAATGAACAATGGAAATGCAAGTTAGGATGTTTTAAACATACACTACTACATTTGGACTTAAAAAACCGACGAGAAAATCTGACGGCGTGCCGATCTCTCTATTTTTACCTATCAAAAATCACAAGTTTGTAATTTTTTTTTTTAAATGGCCCCGACTGTCGGTTTTGCGATGGCGCATTTAACACCCATCGGTTTTGCTACAGTTATCTGAGGGGGGCGTCGGATGTTCGACGGTAGGGAAACATTTGACCGTTGGTCAACCCTTAAATTTTGGTCAACTTTTTAATTATATTAATTTTTTATTCCATGATTTGAGCCGCCATCGAATATCCAACGCTTAAGTGATATAAATAGAGAAGTAGGCCAATTACATAATCTCACTTGTGATTCCTCTTCTCTTAGGCCATGCACATAAGGTAAAGAGAAGTAGGCCAACCGAAATCTGTCTAGGGCATATTTTATGCTACTTGGGTTTGCTTGTACTTTGTTCTTAGGTTTGAGTAATAAAATGCCACGTAACAATAATGTTACAGGTCATCAAGATCAAGAACAAAATCGACAATTGCTTGCTAGGTTGTGGGATGGAGTGCAAAGAAGGGGTGATGGAAAATGTTATTGTCGTTGCAGTAGATGTAGGGGCTTTAATCCGAGAAGGTTATTGATCTCAACAACTAAAAGACATTGTAGGAAACATGGACATGTTGAGGGGGGGCATGAATATCATCCATTGGTAAGTCCTAATTCAATATTATATATGAGGTCTTTATATTGAGAGTTTTTGTAATTGTATATTGTATCATTTTTTTTTTGTTACTTAACCGACATGACTAATGTTCTTTTTTTGATGTTTTAATTGTAATTATAAAGGAAGGGCCTCCTAGGGCAGTTCTGAACATGGAGAATGTGGTAATTGCGGAACAACTAGTGCCAGAGGAACAATATGCAGGTCCTGCGAATATTGATGATCAAGTTAATGATGATATGGAATTAGACGATGATCATGATGATAACATATTTGAGAATGATGGTGCAAATAAATTAATCAATGATGCATTTAATGTTAGAATGGATGTGGATGATCAACATCATGAAAATCATGACGACTTTGATGATATTCATGATTTACCTATACTTGAGAAGGCAGACGATCCCCTTTTTGAAGGCTCCCACATAACTCTTCTCTCTGTTGTGTTGCTGATAATGAAATTGAAGGTTATGAATGGTTTCTCAAACACATCCATCACGCAGATGTTAAGGTATGTGATTATATCTTTCATCAATCGCATATATATGATCACAATAAATTACATATATTTATGTTTCTATAATATTTCTATTCTAGTTATAAGTTCATCAAAAAAAGTAACAAGGATGAAATTTTTGTCGTTAATTATATATTCTTGAAATATTTATACTAACCATTATTTTTTAAATTTGTTGTAACAGGTTGATAGGTGAATATTTGTTACCACCATCAAATATTTTACCTTGCACATACCAATATTTAGCTGCCATCATGAAATATATTGGAATGGAGTATCAAGCAATTGATGCATGTCCTACTGATCATATTTTATATTATAATCAGTATGAATTTGCAATAGAATTCCCTATATGTCATAGCAGTAGATACCGAACAGATCAAGTAACCAAAAAGGTGTCTTGTAAGGTTCTTCGTTATATTCCTATTATTCCACGCTTGCAACGACTGTTTAGGTGAAAAAACATAGCACAATTTATGGATTACCACGCACGGAATAGAAGTGGAGATGATATTCTTCAAATGCCTGCAGATGGTTCTGCATTTATAGACATGGAGGAAAAATGGTCACACTTTAAAGAAGAACCTCGTAATGCTAGACTTTCTTTGGCAGCGGATGGTGTCAATCCATTTGCAGAGATGAGATCTACTTACTCGGTTTGGCCTATTTTTGTTATCAACAATAACATTCCTCCATGGATGTCAATAAAGAGGGAGCATATAATGTTGGCAATGATTGTTCCAGGTATAATTTGTACTTTAGAACAATAATTTTTTAAATATGCATGATTAGTAATTAATTTGTGATATTTGTTGCATATTTACTTATATGTATTGTATTTGTTGTTTTCTTTTAGGTAAGTACCAAGTTAAAGATATGAATGTATATAGCCTCTTGTTGATGAACTACTTAAGCTATGGAATGGCGTCACCATGTATGATGTCTCTAGACCAATAGGGCAGAGGGGATTTCAATTCCATGCAATGCTTACCTGGACAATTCACGATGCTCCAGGGCTAACACATTTTGTGGTATGTAATTGTAACGTACTGCACTAAGATAGTTTTTAATTTTATTTAGTGATATACTAATCAGTTATATGTATGTTTTTTAAATAATTAGCATGATATTATATAAAATATATTTTGCTTACCATAATTTATCCATGTAGGTCTTCAAACAAAGGGAAAATTTGCATGTCCAGTTTGTGGTCCCAAGATGAAATCTCGTCATTCAAAGAGTTTGTCAAAGGAAGTGTGTGATGAGTATAGGCACTTCCTCTCTAATAATCATAGGTATCGAACTACCGAAAAACATCTTTTCAATGGGAAAGAGGAGACCGCATTAAAACCACAGAGAATGACACCTCACATATGGAAGTTGCAATATAATAGAAATCATCAAGGTACGAATCAATTTTTCTATCTTATATATTCATATTGATCATCTCTGATATGTTTTTAATGTTTTGTTTTGGCCGATTGTATATTTAATTTTATTTATTGTAATATACGACATTTTAATCTCTACTAGTTTAGCTTATATATTGATTAATACTGGTGGTCGTGAACATGAAGGTGTAAATGGGCTTCCACGAGGAATGAAAAGTTATCCCAAACAATTTAGTAGGTTGCCATACTATGAGCACTTACTAAGTGTTCATTTGTTTGATACAATGCATATCGGAAAGAATGTAGCTGAAACACTATGGCGAATATTAGATGGAAGGAGTGACAAAGAAAAAATTGTCAAAATTTGCAGTGACATTCAGGACTCCAATCATACAATGAAAGATATCATTGAACATTTAAACAATGATGGAGACCAAATCAATATAAGGCCACTTCCATGGTTATTGACTGAGCAACAAAGCAATGCGGTAAAAGAAGTGATAGAAAAAATGAAATTTCCCATAGGATTTTGTTCAAACATAAAGAATATCTTAACAAGGAAAGGTGATTTTGGTGGGGTAAAAATGCATGATTGGCATATCTTCATTAAGTTAATTATATATTTCTGGTATTATATATTGCTATATTACAATATTGCATGTTTTTGGTTTACTTCTTTGCCTAATTTTGAAAAATATATTGATGAAACGTGTTCATTGTTACAGTATGTTCTACCTGTATCTCTCCCAGACAACTTTGACAATAATGTCAAACAGGTCATATATGATCTTGGAAAATACATGAGGTAATTAGAAATAATTTTTTTTCACGCTAAATTTGTAATTTGTTTAATCCATTGTATAACTTATATGAATTATGACATTTTTTTTAGTCAATCATGTAGATTTGTACTACAATGTTTAATTTCTGTCGTTAAATGATATCATTATTTTATTGCATCACATGTAGATGGTTGTCATCTAAAGAAATACACAAAGAAGATATAAGGTATTGGAAGAGAGAAATTCCTCGTTTAATGTGTCAAATGCAGATATTTCCACCTTCGGCATTTTTCAATGCACAAGAACACTACCTCATACACCAAGTTGAGGAGATTGAATTGTGTGGACCTATACATGCAAAGTCCATGTGGATGGTTGAGAGGCACTTGAAATTTATGAAGGCTTTAGTTAGACAAAGGGCACGTCTAGAGGGTTCTATGGTGGAGGGATATATGGTATTTCAGGCCATGGTGTATATTGTTGAATATCTTCCAGGGTTGGCGTTTATTAAGATGGAATTAGATCGATGCAATGGTGATCCAAAATTGACTAAGAAATTTAGAGAGTACCTATTGGGGAAAGGTAGATCGAGGAAGGTCAAAGGTAATTATTAAATATTGGTGTAGATTAATAATGTTAATACATTTTAATAATATTTTACTTAATTATTTCATTGTTAATATTCATTAATTATATGCATCATTAATATTATAATGTTACATCGCATTAATTATTTTTCTGAGTTGATTTTTGTAATTTTTTTTCATGCAATTGGCCGCGAGTGGGATGCACTACATTTGTACGTCGCAAGCAATCTTGATTGGATGAAGGTATGGATTGAACGATGTAATCAATTTGGTCGAGGACTATCATGGGAAGGTGTGGCTTCATTGGTTAGAGAAGCACATCGTAATGGAGATGGCAATCTAACAGAAAGGGAAATCGATTTAGCATATGGTTTAAAAGATAAACAGGTAATTAGCATGATATTAATATAAATATAAGCCACAATATTTTCAATTATGATATTCATGTTCATCTTGATTTATTTAATTTTCTTTGCATAGTACTTTAAGAACATAAAATAATTACTAGCTGTTCATTATCAATTGATGATGTACTGATCATTTAATTTACATGTTTTGCAATATATTGCAGGTAAAACACCACAAGGCTATGTGGTGCAATGGTCGTAAATATCGCATTAAAAGGTTGGATGAAACAAGGAAAACATGTGATTCTGGGATAATTACAGTCTTTGAGGTCACTAATGTTTCCTCTAGAAGCAACAAACATCCAGAATTGTTAGAAAATAGACATTATGGGTATTTGGAAGATATCACTGACTGTGACTTTAAATCATTCAAAATAATTCTTTTCATTGTGAAATGGCACAGGCTACGACTGAATCGATCTGATCCCGATAGAACTGATATTGAACATGCTAATTGATTTACCATGGTCAATACAAGGTTGCTTGAGTCACAAACGTCAGAGCCCTATGTTCTTCCAAGTCAATGTGAACAAGTATTTTACTCAGAAGTTCCTGGTAGACAGGGTTGGTAGTTTGTTATTAGACATGATCCAAGAGGAAGGCTGGTAAAGTATAATATTGTAGAGGAAGATGAAGAGGGTGTTGAAGAAAAAGGTGATCATGTACAGGATCAACATGAGTTAGATGTTGATGATAATAATGTTCCGTAGGAAGATGTTGAAGAGTTACTTGAATTAGATGATGTAAGCGACAATGTTCATGATGAAGATGATATTGACGATGATCACTTTATCGAAACTTATAGCGATGATGATGATGATATGGCCTTTAATCCTTATAATGTTGAATCCAGATCAAATGATATAGATGCAGACTTGGATGGAGAAGACGATGATGAATTGCATTGAATATTTCTAAGTGATGTGCGGGGGGGGGGAAATGAGCTTCCACCTTCACGTGGTTGTTCCTATTGAGTAGAGAATATTAAGATATTCTTGAAAAAAAGAGAAGCTCGTTAAGGTTAATGCACATTTGTGCTTATTCCCATCATCATCAATACGATCATCATCATGTTGCCATTTCCATCATCCTCAATATTGTCACGATGACCATCAATATTGTCCTCATCATCGTAATATTCATCGTCGTCATCATCATCATCATCAGCAGCATCATCCTAATCGTCATCATCATCATCACCATCACCATCATCATCATCATCATCCTAATCATCATCATCATCATCATCATCATCATCATCATCATCATCATCATCATCATCATCGTTGTCATCGTCATCATCATCGTTGTCGTTGTCGTTGTCGTCGTCATCATCATCATCCTCATCCTCATGGATTTGTGTGGTGTGTAAGGGTCTCATGCATGACCAATGATCCCAAGAGAAAAATGCTATGGCCTAAGGCCTTGTATTTTGACTATGGACCATGTCAAACACCTTAAGAACCATTCATGGCGTGTCAATCCTTACAATGATCATATCTCACTTATGGGATAAAGATTACATATGCACGGCCTATGTGGCGGTATATGGCACCATGTATGGCCCATTATCCATATAAGAAATTGGTATGAACTTATCCCCTTAATTTTGATCCTAGGCAATTGCTTAGGCCCTAAGATCCACGTTGTAGTCCAAATATTCCTTATTTATGGCTTATGTGATGGCTTAATGGCTCAAACATGACACATGAACCCCATAGGTAAAATTTATGGCATAAGACCCTAGATTTTAGCATAGGACCATGGACTAGGCCATAAGATCCACCTTGTAGGCCAAATATGTCCCATGTAGAGCTTATGTGATGGCTCAAGGCCTTGTACATGTTACATGTCCTTGTACATGGAACATGATCCCCATAGGTAATTTATATGGTGTAAGACCCTAACTTCTAGCATTGAACCATGGCCTAGGCCCTTGTAGCTTATCATGATGTGACAAGTCTCAGAATGACCACCATTACTCACACACGTCAAAGATTCCTAGCACATGACATGTGTAGTGCCTCAGGTCCCTATTCACGACCCATGAAACCTTTAGACAAATTTTGGGGCCTAAGGCCCTACTGCTGATTTTCAAACCACGGGTAAGACCCCAACAACTATCCCCAGTGTTACCACATATAGATGGACACTATAGTTGACCCTCAAGCTAAATATTCCTTATATAGATCATGTGGAATGCCTTTGAGCCGCTATAGTGGTCTAGGGAACAATGCAGGTTTTATGAACCTTAGATTCAAAAATTGGTAGGTCTAAGACCCTACATTTTAACGTAGAACCATCCTTGGGGTCTAAGATTCATCCTTATCAATGTTTCAAACATTGAAATGGCCACCATGCCCTTGTTATAGGCCACAAATTATCTATAAGGCATTTGTGATGGCTTAGTTCCCTAAGCTTCTCCCATGAACCATTGAAGTAAATGTTATGGCCCAACACCTTGGATTTAAGCCCTAAATCCATGTCATAGGCCCTAAGAGCCTAATATATTATGAAAAAACATGAAATATGCACCATATCTCATGAAATATGCACCATATATAAAAAGTATATAAAATATAAATTAAAAAATATAAAATATAAAATTAAACAAAAAAATCAAAACAAAAAATTAAAAACAAAAACTAAGCATTTCCATTTCGTGCGCCCCTAACCATTTCCTTGGCACCCGATCATCGTTCATTAAGATGAGGTTTTTATGCAACTCGTTTGGTGGTTCGACGTCTGCAACTCGTTTGGTGGTTCGGCGTCTGTAACTCGGGCTAAATGAGGGTTTGTTTTATTGGTTTCCCATCTCCCTGACGGTGCCCTAACCATTTCCTTGGCACCCGATCATCGTTCATCAAGTTGAGGTTTTTCTGCAACTCGTTCGGTGGTTCGGCGTCTACAACTCGTTCGGTGGTTCGACGTCTATAACTCGGGATAAATGAGGGTTTGTTTTATTGGTTTCCCATCTCCCTGACGGTGCCCTAACCATTTCCTTGGCACCCGATCATTGTTCATCAAGCTGAGGTTTTTTGGTTCTGTGTCTGCAACTCGTTTTTTGGTTCGACGTCTACAACTCGTGGCTTCGGGAGCATATTCAACAAGCAAGATTGTCAGCAAATTCATCCCACAATGACATCGGTAAGTTCAAACCCTTCATCATTCTGAAAAAACCAAGGCCTTACTCACTGAAACTCTCCAATCATCCAAGTCCAAAATTCTATATTTTGAAATTTTATGTTTTTGGGGTTTTCTTCATAGTTCAAATTAGGGCACATGGTATCTTCTGAGCCATTGTGGCTGATGGATCCCATTCGTTCGTTTTAGCTGTGGAATGTTGTTAAGGATCATTATTATTGGATTTCATGGTTTTCAGTTCGAGTCTTGTAGCGTTCCGAGTGTTTGTCGTAGCTCGACTCATGTAATGAGTTCCTGAGTTTCAGTTGTGTGGTTCATGATAGCCATTAATAGGGCCTTATCATGACTTGACAACCACAATCCACAACTTCCCTTAATAGGGCCACAACTGTTCATGACAACCGTTAATAGGGGCATGAATCGAGAACCCTCAATGGGGCCTTAACAGACCACAACAACGCTATTCAGCTTTAACATTGGCCTTGGAAGCCCTTCCAGAACCCTCAACTTCCATTGGAATCCCTTCCTAAACCCTTGGCTTCCCTTGGAAGACCTTCCTGAACCCTCAACAACCTTACAAGAGAGAAAAATCAGTAATGTAGAAAACAACAGCCTTGAATGGAATGATGATAACCCCGTTGAAGTTAGGGCAGACCTTTGGCAGTTATGAAGAGGAGGAAAAACAATCCTGTAGCCGATCCAATACCTAAGAGAAAAATTCTGAGATGATGAAGAATTGAACAACAACTGCAAATACCCCAATGAATTTCTTGGACAGAGATGAGGAATGAATTTATGGTGATCAATTTCATTTGAGAGGGTTCCTGTTTTATATCTCATCATTGTGTGTCTTCCATAAGTCAAGGAGTCCAAAATAATAATCTAAAATACATTGGTTATGTCCCTTTTAATTTTAATGTGGGCTTTTAACACTTCAACACCTTAGTTGGGGTTCGTTGTTGTTAAAATATTGATCTCTCTGCTGATTTTAAATACTTTTTTGAAAATTTTGGTGACTTTTTAGTAAAATAATTTTATCCTATAGAATTTAGGAAAATTGTTCTTAGAAAAAAATTGAAATTGGAGAATCTATTTTGGAAACAGAAAGGAAAATTAATCGAATGGTGAAATTTAGTGCCTAAATTTTTCCTTGGTAATATGTGCAAGATGATGACAGATTATTTATGCTAGATACTTGCATTACAACCTTGTCCAAAACTTGAGCTCATTGATTACAGATTTCTTTTTGGTGCTTCCACCAAATAGAGGCATTGAGAGGCAGGTAAACAACAATGCTACATCAGATATCAGAATTGTAAGACCTCGGGAGGGCATCATTGCTTGATTAGCTAGACCGTTACGATCAATCCTATTGTCTCTGCTTCCAGGATATCTAACACCACACCAGTAGTTGGGTTACCTCATCCAGGTCACGTTTGTAGACTTTTGTGTCTAGACAACGAAACATATCTCATATCTTATCCCTTGGCTTTTTCAGATCATCCGACGAGCCATCTATTAGGTGTTTCTTCTCTTCGGCCTTGGATGTTAGGAGAGAGGGATTCAAGGGATGTTGAATGCACGCCAGGTGAGACATCCCCCTAGGATGGCCAATGGCTCTTGAACTTTGATTTTGTATCACATTTGCATGTATATGCATCATTGCTTTATTTCACTTTTCCATGCTATCGTGACTTAGGTTTTGGATTCTTCTTTATATAGTATATATTTTCTTTTATCATGATTTTCCAAGAGTGGCTTTGTTTCACTTTGTAATCTAACTGATATAATTAGCAGTCCCATAGAGCCTATTTAATATAATGTTTTTCCAGTTAACACCTCAATCTACAAATTGTGAGATCAATTTGATTCCATACAAATTGTGAGATCAACTTTTGTTGTTTGATTGTCCGTTCACAAACTTGGCTTATACCTTCCTTTGCTAATTCCTCCATGGATTCCACAAGCTAATCAAAGGAATATTGGTCTAGCTCACATAGTCTCACATACAATGATTAATAAATTCCTCCTGTAGCTGATATACAATACTAAAAGTGAATTTAGTAGTGGAAACAAATAATTTACAATAGACTGTCCTAAAAGATCATGCGCAATAAATTATATCGGCATGCAATAAAGAGCATTTAGACACATAATGTTTGGTCAACCATGACTTTGGAAAAGCCCCACACCTTGAGGAAAACTAGTAAGAGGGATATTTATTTATCTTCTTAAATAAAGATTACAACAAAAAGAATTAACTTCAGAAGTTCGTACAGACATTACATTCAGTCATAGAGCCTCAATCTTGAAAACAGTGCCTACTTCAACCCATTAAAGTGCCTTCTTAAACCTGTGAGCCTAGGCGTCATGCATGTACTATTGGGACGAGAGTGATCATGAGATTGTTGTAGCATTCTATGAATGTTTGCTAACAATTTCTCTTATTCGGTGGAGTGTAGGTACAACCGAATAGGTATTTTTCGGATCTGTCATCCTCGAGCGAGGAAAGATCAACAAGACTAGAGGAAACTGAAACATCTAGCAGGCCCAAAAGAGCGAGATCAACTAGATTTCAAAATATTAGAAGTAAATTCAACAAACGAATGGAAGATTTTCTCGCTGAAGGAGGTTCATGCTCTTATGATGATGAGACCATAAGCGACATCGATGTGCCCTTGAGGTACAAACATTTAGTCAAACAATGGGTACTGAAGGATCTTCCTCCTCTAAACATAGATTTTTGCATGAACGAGAGGATATTTTGGATTGCACCTTCGTCACTACACAGTTTGGGGTTGTTTTGCATGTATGGCATAAAGGTGGGTTACGACAGATGTACCAAATTGATGGAGTATGTCAGACCTTGCTACAATTACAGAGATTGGATGCGGTTGGTCCAATATACACGTAGTATGCGTAGATATGGATTGTCTGCAAATTATTTAGAGTTAAAAAACAATGATCAAAGTAAAGGAGTGAGTATGTACATTGATGGAAGGCCCAAAGCATCAAGTAATATTGCGGGGTTTATAAACAACACACAACCTGGGTCTACAAATAAACAACCCAATTGCATATTCGAGGGGCATGAAGGAAACCATGTTTTTGTCTTCGCTATAAAATCAATAGCATCAGGGGAAGAGTTCATGATCAGTTACAATCTGAATCGGATAGATACATATGCAGATACTTTGAGAGTGGTACAAATAACATTTCACCAAACCTGTAATCAATGAATATAGTATCTTTCGTTTTTGTTTATGTTATTAATTTCGCAATATGTTTTCCATTAATTTTTTTTTATAAATGTTTTTAAATGATATTTTCCTCGTGTATTGGTTTCAGTTCCAAATTAATGTTTTCAATTACTTTGTTGCAGTCAGCTGATCGAGGCAAGTCCCTAATGGAGCCTCGAAGGCTGATAGCCCCCTACAGGCGACATGTATATATACCACATTTTTACTTATCTACTTCTTTCAAAAGTACATTTGTTTAATTATGATATCAACGTGGTCAATATTTTGTTTGTAGGTTGAGGATCGGGGCAAGAGCCCCATGACGGGTGATAGGACAGATGCATCGACTACGCCACAGTAGGTATACCCCATTGTAAAGTTTCGAAATTGAATATAAAAAATATGTTTTTAATTAAGATTTTATCAATTTATTGGATGTTTCACTTCGAAATTAATGTTTTCAATTCTTGTGTTTCAGTCATCCGATGGGGGAAGGCCCCCAATGGATCATAGTGTTAGCACTCCACACTCATTGGGTCATGAGCAGGTATATAGCACGTTTTGAATTTCAGAAACTATATTTAAGCATTATGTTTCTAATTATATTAATGATTTCAAATTGATATTAATGTTTTCTATTTTTATGTCGGATGATACTTATCTATCGACACAGGATCCGAGGCATATGGATTTAGGGAACATTGCCAACGATATTGACCTCTTGAATTCAAAGAATATCCAGAAGGCAATTGAGAAAGGAAAAGCAAAATTAAATGATGAGGTCATCCGTCTGCTACTATCTCATCCGCAAAAGGATGAGACTAAAGCAAAGATAGATCTTCTGTTGCTTAGAGTACAGCACTTGGATGTAAGATGCAAACTCTTTAATTATAAGTCTATTTCAAATGCATTTTTTTTCCTTTTCGTATATGAGTAACTAAACTATTATTTGTTTCTACAGGCATTTTTCTTCCCCGGTACTACTAGTGAGGGGCATGCTGGTACCAATGAGTATGAAACCCCACTGCCACTGATCATGTATCTTTGTCATCTGGCCAGTCGGGAATGCAAATTGAGGAAACCGAGATAGAACATGAGAGTACTACACCCTCTGGTGGTCCAAGCACGATAGGTCATGCCGACCAGGATTAGGGGGTACATGAAGAAGAGTATGATAGTGATACTACCCTCGATGCATTTCCTGGATCTTTCCGTGTCACTAGCACGGGAACAGTTGAGACTACTTTTTTGGTGGATGAAAATCTCGTCCCCTATAAGATGAGTAAGATTTCAGGTACTATTTACAAAATGTTTTAACTATTTATTATAATTTTATTGGAATGTAATTATGAATCATTCTTTTTACACTAATTAACACATACTCGTTTATGCAGGAAATGATGTCTTTTACAGACATCTAAATGATTGGTCTTTAGAACTATTTGGTCCCACCATCCGTACATGGTGGAACCGACAAAGTAAATTTTTGAAAGATGACCTTATTGCTCGCATGGTTGGGTTTTTTGGTGCTAAAACCTTCAACCATAAAAAGGTCCTCAAAAAAGATGGCCAACATTTACACATTCTAAGGGAGCAATATAGGAACAACTTAGCAAAGCATCCAAAGTATGAGCGCCCTCCGATGATTCCAACAAGGGAGTGGAAATCCTTGCTGGATGATGGAAGGGAGATCGCTATGGGTAAAGAGGGAAAGCTAGCACCAGGCGCAAAAAGGTATGCAATACTTTCAGCAATGCAATTATATCATCATTACACTTTATTTCCCATTATTTTGCAACGTCTAACGTACTTAAAATTACTTTTATAGGCTACCAGATACCTCGAAGGCCACCCAGGAAAGAGTAGAGAAACATGGGAAACACAATCTTGGGCCTAGTGGATATTCAAATTTGGCAGCACGATTCGTAAGTATCAATAATTATTTTATTGTATAGAAATTATTATAGATTGCATTTAAAATTGTTTTCATGACGATATAACAACAACAATGATGATCTAATTGAAAATTACAGGCCGAAAAATTCAAAGAAGTGCCCACAAAGGAAGACCTAAGGATTGGCTACCAACACGGGTTTTTAGGTGTTGTTGAACATCGAATACGCAAAAGTACTAGCCAAACAGAGTCTTCCATTAATCCATCTTGTGCACAGGTAACTACAATAAACAAATTCTATTTAAGATTAATTCATTGTGTTCTCTATTCATTAATAAACTAGTCAATAAAATATTGAGTCTCTTTGTGTTAAGCTGCCCAACGAAAGTAGACAAAATACGGAGGATGGAGGAGAACAAAATATTGAAGTTGAAGTTGAGCGACATCCAGGTAATTAACGTATTCCTCTGTTAAAAAAAACCTAGTCTGGATTAAAGTCTCAAATATTAAATTGCAAATACTATAGTGTTGTAAGTGTTGATGTTTTAATGCAGAGGGTCCTCATGTACAACTTGAGGTAGCAGCAGAAGAAGAGCAAATGCATGATATTCATGTGGCCCAGTTGCTAGGTAAAAAATACCGCTCTAATGTTCTTTTCTTAATGAAGGACTTATAATGAAATAATAAAAACACGTCAAGTAATTAATATTTCTTCATTTTTCCAGTAGATCCAGGCACCTTACAACAGCCGCGTACATGTCGTGAGCACACGACGTGACAAACAAGATCACAGGCAGCTGCAGAGGGCATAAGAAACATAAAACAAGTTGTAGAAGAGGATGTCACTCTTAGAGAATATGTGGACAGAAAAAAGCGTCAAAAAAGTAGTGATTGTAATAAGTACACAATTACATTATTTTTGTATGCATTGTCCTCGGATATTATTTTTGATATTATCGAGTAATGTCTTCAACTATTTATTTTCCTACGTGTGAATGAATGAATGAGTTAATGAATGAATTCTATAAACTAATTAATGATCGAATGCACATAATTCCTTTAAGACAAGAAACTCACGATGTTCGCACAAAAAATCATTTTCCAAGCACATGCATTGGGTATGGGGAATTGAGAGTGATGTGAGGGGGGGAGGGGCCATACGAGCTTCCACCTTCACGTGGTTGGCCCTGTTTAGTAGAGAATATTAAACTATTCTCGAAACAGAGAGGAGCTCAATAAGGTAATTAAAATGCTCTTCTATTCATATTTATTATAGATTTTTGTCAATTATTAATATTTATAAAACCTTTATTCTTCATACTACAGGGTTCAAAACCATATCATTCGTTTTTCAGTGATGAGCTTAGCTGCGATGAAAACAATGAACAAAGAGGATAAAGGAAATGAAGGAAATAAAGAAACACCAAATGTTTCTTTACAAATGGAAGAAGCCACATCACTATGGTAATGCTTACTATACATTATGATTTAGATATTTAGATTTCAAGTTTACAACCTTCATGTCACTTTCATAAACTTCAAGAATAGCATTGGACTGTGAGCCCCTAGCAATATTTGAAACCAGATGATGAAGCTTATTGCACTTAGCCTCTAAGGCTTGAATTTATCTCTTTTGTTGTAGCAGGGTCTCCGTTAAAACTGCATAACCATTATTGCGAATTTTCTGTTGAGCATGAATTTTACCTGTAACGAGGAAAATGTTGGTCCTGTACAGGGAAAAATGGGAAACATTTGAATGACAACAGAATGGGCAATGCCCTTGGTGGGAAAAATTTGAATGACAACAAACTCAAACTTCTCTTGCTCTTGCCATACACCAAGCATCCTCTTAACAAATTATTCTAGATATTATTTCATCGTGGGATGGCAGAAGTACTGCTGCAATTTAGCCAATGAATTTCCCACCTCAAATTGACCAGCTTGTGTAGCAACCTTTTTATGAGGTGGTATTCTTTTTCTCCTATGTTTGTCATGCAGTCAACTTAGTAAATTGATGATGTGGGTAAAGTCCTCATCGACATAGTATGTAACCCCAATGTACAAGTTCAGTCAACATTGCCTCTATAAGGATACTTTATTCTATTATTGGCATTTGAGACAGGAATCTGCTACTGTATTCTGTCTTTATGCTATGATATCTGCTTTGTCATATTGTTATCAATAAAAGTAAGAATTTTGTATATATTTTATTGTTTTATGGCAGGAGAATATGAAAATGCCTCAATAAAGAATTTGTACCCTGGACTTTTCCTTTGACTCATCTAGTGAGTCCTAAGGGCTTCTACTAAGAAAGAATGGGTTACCTTGTATGAAAGGCTAGGGTATCATACAATGAACTTTTGTGAAGTATTGGGTTTTGAATTAACAGGGCATGTTCTTGTGTTGGAAAGCAAATCAACAAGCTTTTAGTATAATCATTTTCAAAGATGTGAGAAAGGTTTTTAATTTTTACCACCCTAGATTCTCGTGTATTAATTCCTTAAGTGTCCATTTCTGGAGAGTTCTTTGATAGTCTAGAAATGATACACGCATAAAAATTGGCATATTTTCTTAGATGCATGAGCTATATCCATCAAGATGGTACCGGATTCCTCTGTTTATCTCATGCAATCATTCGCCTGCTCATTTTCTAGTTATTCTTTATGAATGTTTCCTTGACCACCATTTGGAAACCCACCGAACATTTTTTGAATCCGTTGGTGGAGTTAATCTACTCCCCCCCAAGTACTTGTAATTGCATAATGAAGTGAACTCTTTCCGCAAGAGTCCCACCATTTAATTTGGCCCTTGGAGATTGACTTGTCATTCAAATCTTTCAACATTCTCTTCTTGGTTTGGCTTTTAATACAGTGGAAGGCTTTTAATACAATGGAATTAATCATTGTCCAGGGTCAGATTGCTCCTTTCACTGTGGAATCGTGGATAATACATACCATGAACATACATGATTCAAGTAGGTATCCACAAGAAAAGAAAAATAGTGACAAATTTAGGACATTGAAACTACCAGGAAATAATTACTCTCATCCTATCTTTTTGATCAAAACTTTGGAAGGAGCTTCTTGCTTCTCTGCTGGATAATTATATTTTGGCAAACCTTGCCAGAAATTAATTGAAATTTTGTGAGGAAATTGTGTTTCAAAGTTTTGGGTCTGGAATGCATTTCTTTGTTTCTCACCCTAGAAAAAATGAAACATGATGCAAATGTCATATTTGAGGCAAAATAATGCATTTGCAACATTTTATATCTTTATTCATGGTTCCTTGTTTGATTAAGTTAAACCTTGGACTGAAGAGTACAAAATCTATTGAATGGCGGTGAGGATAAACTGTGCCTAGGGTCTGCTGGTTAGTTTGTTAAACTGGCTGGACTTAGTTTACTCTAATAAACTACTAAGCAAATATAAGTTTAGAACCACAGGATTATATTTGAAGGGGTGCATATTGTTGATATAGATCAGGTAGCCATTTGACAATTATACTTTGTTGTGATTGGTATGATATAATATATTGCTTCTGTGGGGAATCCTTTTGTCCCATGTTCTCTCTGCAGTTATTTATTGTTGAGAATTGTCTTGGAGCATCTCATTTAGCACACCTTTTGTAACACTTTCTTTGTAGGGTGAATTTCTATGCCCTGTTTGTCGTCGTCTTGTGAATTCAGTTTTTCCAGTACTTCCTCATGGGCCAACTGCAGATATATATAGTGAACATGTTATTCCAGCGAAGCCCCATACGTTGTCCTCAGTCGAGTCTCTATTGGCTTCATCCTCTGATTGGCAAATCCTTCAACATCAACAAGCTTTATCTTTGCTTGAGAATGCTGAAGAATTGTCTGGCAAACGCAGCTACCGGAAAAATGTCATGGCAATTTCCTGAATCTACAAAAGTGGTGTTTGAAGCACTCTTCCACAAGCTGTGTACTATGTACTTTCCTGGGAAGGGTATTGTTAAGCCTGCTTATGGAAGGATCAATTAGAGTTTAATTTTCTGGGATGTATTTAGGTATTCCTTGCTATCTGTAGAGTTAGCCGCTCTCTCATCAAAATCAGATGCAATTGCAAGAAGCTCTGGGGCTGGTTTGGAAGCACTGTATAAAGTAGTCAATTGCTCAGAAGATTCTGTGTTGTCATTACTTATGCAAGCTGTCGAAGCAACGCAGAGTCAAAATCGTCTGAAAGTGTTACTAAGGGCAAGAGGAATGCAACTTTTGGTTGGGTCAATTAGTTGCTGTGCTTCAAGAGATGCATTCTCTGAAAATTCTTTGACAGGTATGGATTAGAACTTAGAATTATGCCTCAGTTCAATAATATTCTTATGATAAGGTCCTCAAGCATCATTTATGTGCTTCTAGTTTTAAATGACTTAAAACACCTATATGACTGTGGTTGTGTCTTCGTATTCCTTAGGGAACGTATCCTAAATATGTATTTGTGTAACAGAGAATATTTCCTCACTCCTTGAACATGTTGACCAAGGAAAGGATTTTTCGGATATTCAGTTTTGGAAGCGCACAACAGATCCTATGCTTGTTTCAAGAATAGAATTTGGAAATTGCCAAGTCATCTACAATGTCTCCTTGGCAATTTTACACTGTTGGATTTCCCTTCTGCCATTTAATGTTTTTCAGATGCACTATCTTTCAAATTTGGATTAATTGAATGACTTCCAAGGGCTTATTTATTGTTTAAATTTGGATTTCCTTTTTGTTGAGTGTTCTTTAGCGCTTCCTGGACCCTCCTATATGTCCAGAGCCTTACCATCCATGAAAGTATTTTCCATGCAAAAAACATCCTGACACTGCCAATTATAATTTAGTGCAAATTAAGTTGGTATGCTTCAGAAAAATGCATGGAAAGGCTATAAATTTTGATGATGGAAGCAAACCAAATATGCTAAGCTGAAGTCTCCTGGTTTTGTACAATACCCACATGTTACAATTTTTGTATTTCCTTTCATCTAGCCAAAAGAGGTCTATGAAAATGGTAATTTAAACATTTTTTTTTGCTTTTTTCTATGCTCTTGGAAAATTTATGACTAGGTTTGACCAAAATACATTTACAGCCATGCTAAAGCATCCCAAATTCAACTTTAAGGTCCCTGAGTTTCCTTTGGATTGCAATGGGTTCTCCTCTATGATATCTCCATATTTCTCCTTTAAATTCTTTGTCGTCATCAATTTTACCCCAATTTCGTACTTTGGCCTAGAATGCAAAATCTACCTGGAAGGTTTCTACAAAATGCATGCAGAGTTTAAGTTTTTGTTCTTCTATTTTATAATGCAAACTGCAAAATATAGTGCACTATCTATCATACCCATTTCCTCCATAGTCCTCTTTGGGTGCATTCCACTAACCTGCCAAACGAGTCCTTTCCTCAAATTGCATTGATTTCCACTTACCAGCAGCCTCACCAAATATGTATGTCACCTCTTGTAGATGGGTTTCTAGTGTAACCCAGAGTGGTTGGGTTGAAGGCCCTATTTTTTTTTCTCATTCTTCATTTCATAATTATTCAATGACAGTTTCAACTTAAATCTTTGTATTTAGCAGGATGGCATTGGGTTCCTTTCATAAACATGTCCATCATGGGTAGTTATCATGATCTTATTGTCCAGGCTCTATGCAATCCATGTCCATTAAGCTAAGAGATATGGCCAATGTATACAGTGTGCATTACTTATACCATCATAGCAGTAGTATACAGTAAGTAATGGAGTTTACTCATTAGTGATTTATATAGACAGAGTAGGCTATAGTTCTTACTAACTTAGCTCTGTTGATATATGGTTTTTATTCATATGAGTGATTCCCATTACTAACCTTGTATGTAAGTAAGTTACAGTGTTATATACTTAGCACTAATCCCATTCTTTATATGAAAATCATAGCCTGCAATCCATATCCATTAACAGCTATTGCCCCATATGTAACATGATATTTATTTCATTACTAGTAAGCTCCAATTCCATTGATATAGTTAAATAGAAGCAATAGCAATATGGAGTTACAGATACCTAAGCAGTAAGTATGATTACGCTTATCACATGCTTATACAAGTGTGTTCTATCCAATGTATTCCCATAATTATTATACACATAGATTCCTTGGACTGGGCTTTATGCACTAGTATTACTCTTATGTATTTTCCGTATTCATTGCAGTTATGTACCTATCTTGTACTTTACTTTTAATAGTTACTATGTTTCCCTAATTAGTGATAGTGTTACTTATAATGATATCAGCTTAAGTAGAGTAAGTAATGAACTCCTATGGTATATGTATGTATAAACACCATGTTATTAGTTCCCATTACCTAAGTTATGCTATTAGAGCTGTGTTAATTACTCGTATTAGCTAACCTTTACATATTACTAAACAACACAATGCCTGGAATCATACTAAGCTCTCTATCACTAAGCTATTTTTATGGAAACTACGTGATATGGTACTCAAAGCATAACTTGTATCTACAGCTTATCGAACTCACTATGAAGCTTCTGTATGATTAGAGTGGTATCATTATTAGGAATATACAGTATGAAGATTAAGACTAACTGGCTTATTACCTGTATTATACCAATCTTATTGAGGCAATGACATCAACTATGAACTATAAGCTAATCCATATTGAATATAATCACATTGATTATGGATACTGTGTGTTGAATTCAGACTAACATGACGTGTCTAATTTAGACAAGTACTGTGATTCGAATAAAGCTTGAACATGATTAATCAGTACTGATCTGGCTTTGTTTAACTATCTTCTACTGGTATGATTACATACTTATATCTATTATTTCCATTGCTTATGATGAACCTGTTTATATGGTGAGTAATAAAAGCCCATTCTTTATCTATGATAGTATCATTACCCATATAACTATAAAATGTAAGAGATTATGGTAATAAGGTAACCATTTCTTATGCTTTATCTCTAATTACTAGTATTCCATATCCTTATGAGCTGTAATAGAGTAATCATGCTTAATAGTCGTAACAATATCTGTAAAATTATGGATACACTTAGCCCATATGCTCTTTTCATTCCATATGAGATCTCTAGTACTTTTATTTCAGTCATTGTAAGCATGTATCAACCCTTGAAATCTTTTTATGTAACAACAATGGGGTACTAGTGACATATCCTGTCCAACATGTAATCATTTAAAACTATCCTTTATCTGCATGAACCCTATAAATACTGTAACTTAACCTATAGCTTTCTCCATATTCGTTGCTTATGATAGAGTTATAACTACTAATTCCATATAAGCACTACTTACTCTTTATATGTACAATTAGGAGATATCACCTATCTCGATACATGATGGTACAAGCATAATATAAGAACCAATATTAATCTGTGCTTGATTTAACTATGTTAGAGCTTAGTATCATTACAAGCCTAATCAGAGCCCATGCTAGTTACACATGAACCTCATCAATAACTATGATCTCAATAGTGTTTATTATGCAAACATAGTAACATGATTAAGCTGAGCTCATTATATAAACAGGTTATAAGTTCATGTATAAGTATGATTCATTACCATTATATTCCAAGCATGTTAATCTTTCAATGGGTACTGTATAAGGTACTCATAAAGCTTATGTTAGATACAAGCCTATACCACCAAGTTAAATCTCATATCAACTTGCATGTACTTATTAGGGCAAATAATAGGTAAGTTAAACACAGCTCTATTCATAAGTAATGGAATTAGTATGATTACGAGAATACCACCTAATGATAGATAAAGTATGACCATTGATTCTCTCTGATTATAGGATAAAGAGCATAGTAGTAGTGATATTAAGCTACATTGGGTTCCTTTCATAAACATGTCCATCATGGGTATTTCCTATTCAATTCACGAGCATTAGATTATTTTATATAACAAGCATTATATGTAATTTGGACTATACAAATCTCCCACAATATTAGGTCACATTTTTATTTTTATTTTAATTATAGGCCGTCGCTTATTTGATGTCCTGCGTAATGTATTTGATTTTTTAAAAACTACAGGCCGTCGGTTAACCGATGACCATGCTATACATGCAACGGTAGAGGACCGTCGGTTAATCGTCGCCGTGGCATAGTCAATCGACGGCCTTGCTATACCTGCGACTGCAGGTGACTGTCGGATTGTTTTTAAAAAATGGCTTAAGGCATCCATTAACCGATGCTTGAAGCAACGCCTGCGTTAAGTTTTTAATTCTTTAAAATAAGAACTACACGTCGCACGAACGACAGTTAAAGCACCATCGACGGTACCAATAAGCCATCAATTAACCGACAGTCAAAGAGAGTGTCGGATAACCTATAGAAAACCACCAATGGCTAAAAAAAAAGATAGTGGCGTATATGAGACAGACTAGTGTCGCATATCAGACGATTTTGCCATCAGATTTTGGGTCAAAATGTAGTTGTGTTACTTGATGGAGGCAAAATGTTGATTGGTTGCTTGAGTTGATCGCCATGGAGGATTGAAATCCAAGGGTTTGCTCCCAATTTTCTTGCCCTACAAAACCAAAATGAAATTTGAGTTTTAATTTTGAAATTACATATATGAGTTTGTTTTTAAATTTTTACCCACTTTGGTAAAATCTCTATAGTTTCAAATTCTACCAATTTGTTCTATTTAATCAATTAATAGCTACATATGGTACTAAGGTAATTTAACCCAATGGTTCTCATTTTTTCACTAAAATTTTGTAGGATCAATTCTTTAAGACTAATTTTCTTGATGATAGACCTCTAAACTAGCTCATAGTTAAAATTTACATATCATTTAAGAATTTTTGTCGCGATTACTAACATATTTGTTGAAGTCCTAGTTTTGGCAGATCATGAGTCGTGATCCTAGAAGCTATCATTTAAGTCATTTTAAGCTCTTGTTTGGACTATTTAAACCTAAAAAAGATCACCGAGCAAACTTGTCCTTTTCAAGCTCGTTAAAGTAATTGAAGGCTCATCCACTTAGGTATAGAATTACCCCTTTTCCGGGCCTTGGTGGATCATTTACGGAAAAGGTATACCCTAGGTATACTTTGGTATGCGCTAGAAGAGTTCTTCTTCCATTATTTTACACTTTTTCGGGGAAGGAGAATAACTTTACAAAAAAGGACCTTTGGAGTCGTCTTTAGGGTTTTCAGACTCTCGAAATGTGAAAACACCAAGTGAGCATTCACCTACTCGGGCTCGATGTGAAATCCACGAGATGGTTGATAGAGGACTATTTAAGTTTTTCAACTCTATAAACAAGAAAACACCGCCGAGCACAGACCAATCTGGGCTCGATATAAAATCCACGGATAGGTGTAAAGAGGATTGTTTAATTTTTTCAGACTCTATAAACAGGAAAACATCGGCGAGCATTAACCTACTTGGGCTCGATATTAAAATCCACGAGTAGGTGTATGGAGTTATTGTTTAAGTTTTTTAGACTCCTTAAAATTGAAAACATCGGTGAGCAGGAACATATCTCGACTCGATATTAAAATCCAGAGATCATTAATATAGATTAATCTTCTATCTCTTCTTCGAACTCTGTAAACAATGAAGAAGGTCCTGAGACTTCCTCCCATGGGCTCATTAAAATTTTTACATGGTTGGATCTATCGAGTTTTCATTCTTTCTTGGACTCATTAAAACAACAAGAAATGTATTCTTTTATCTAAAAAGAATAAGGGATGAGAAAGATGTATCATATCTTCAATGTCAAAGGCAGTTTAGTCAGTTCTATCCTTGAACATAGCACCTACTTGAGTCTATCACATCAGTTGGGTTTCGTTTTTGACTTTAGGGTGAACCTGATCTCCGAATTCATTACTCCCCTGGTTGGTTATTCTTCCAACCATATGGAGGGTAGGTTAATGTCTTCTATGTTACAGGTTTATATCATTTTCCTCATTATGTTGAAAATTGCCTAAGTCACTTTGTGTCGTTCTCACTGTTCAAGGATATAGCCCGTGTCAGCCATTCTGCAGCTTACCTTGACCTCATGTGTCAGCCATCCTAGTGTCAGTCTTGTTACATATATTACTCCATATCAACTCATACCAGTTGAGTGTCCCTCGTGTTGAATGATGGAGGATGCCTTAAGGCCTCCCTTCCAATGGACTTCTTCCCATCGACATCAACTCATTTTGCTCTGGGAATGAAGTTTAGAGTTACGGTTAGTACCTTGGAGATTGCAGTCACCAGTGGCAATTTTCGTCGTTGTTGAATCATGAGAATACATCAATGTATCTTATTCAACAGGATCCTCAAGTGTTCGACTCCAAGTCCACTTATTCACACTTGTTGGATTGTATGAGGTACCTTGGGCCCCATCATCATTATTGGTTGAATCCCTCGTGTTGGTTAACGGTATACATCAATGATCGGTAATCAAACGATACCCCCCATGTTCGACTGTTAGCTCATCTATTCACATGGTTAGGGTTTGTACCTTGGGTTGTTTTGGATGAAGACCTTGGGATGTTAATGACATTACCTCATTATGTTATCACCCAAGTTATGCAAGACTGAGCCTTACTTATATTCGGCTCTCCATGAGACATAGATCCAGTTTGTTGTTATGGCTATGTGCTCTTAGTTTGACATGGATCCATGCTTATATTTCAAGTGGCCATGCTATATATACATATCCTCGTTATGTATTGGAGATCATGTTGTATCACACTGCACATCTATATGATGTCAATAATGTAATTGCTTGCTGACCTTGATCTTTGTTTCAGGTGTTTCTGTGACTTGGTCCTGCGGTTTCTTGCTCCTCCTTTGGCTTTGGATTATAATGTATTTCGGCCATCGTTTCCCTGTAACCTCACACATTAGGGGGCATCTGTTATAGGTCAAATTTGCACTTCTCCATCTGTGATCACCTTGAGCTATCAATCACACAAAAGGACAACTTGGATTGAAGAGCATGATAACCTTAGATGAGACTTTGACCTAACTCATCTTCCTGCAAGCTGACAAAACCATAAAAAATATCATATTTTGGCATGGGTGCTACTTTTCTTAAGCAAACCAGCGCATATGCCCTACTCTGTAAGCTATATAGTAGCGCACACCTCCTGGTATGCGCTACTCTACTTCAGTAAACTAGTGCATAGCATAAAAAAAGTGGCAAACAGTAGTTGTTAATGCTGTAGTTGCATGTTGGCCGCTACTCCACTGTGAAATAGTCATGCACATCTTAAAATATGATCAAATAAATATTAATTTGATGAATTGGGATTAGTTGCAGTTGGTTTCCCAACTTCCCCAACTTCCCCTTCAACCACCTCTTGACCTGAACTGCCTACCTTGTCCTATAAATACAAGGAGGATTGAAGAGAGGGGTTAGAGATGAGAGCCATATAGAGACTCTTCTTATATGAGAAGCTTGTATTGAAGGTGTTTATACTGGAGAAACTTTGAAGTCAGATAGGAGCAGGAGCCTAGGATCAGGTTGCATGAAGCATGCTGCAAAGTCAGGTATACTTTGTATTATTCATATGTTTTTGACAATAAAAGGTTGAAACATCTTTCTCGTCCCAAATCAAATGCTTAAGGGACTATGTATTTGTTTCGATCAATGTTTGTTAATGCTTGATGTTTGAATTACTTTTCAATTCCATCATTATTATATTGGCCAAGATACGCTGAGAAAGGTCTTTCTGTTGCAGGTTTATCAGATGGGATATTGAGAGGAGGATCGAGCACAAGGTTGGACAAAAGCTAGGATCAAACTTCGTTCACAAGGTATGTCCTCAAGGTATTTAATCTATTTCCCTTTATAAACACTTATGTAATGCAATCAGTATGTTTACCTGTCACCCCCTTAAGTTGATAGTGTCTATTTCCTCACTATAGGGTAGTATTTCCAGCCAACAAGTATTATGGTAATTCATGTTAACATGTGGAAAAACATGTTGAAGGGATAAGAATACACTCTTGTAGATTGTATTTTATAAGCGCGGAATGGAATAAGGGAACTAAAAGGAAGTGATGTTCCTTAGCCAGAATGTATGGAATGCATTCTATATGCTTAGAATGAGCAATATGAATTGCATAGAGGGTTTGTGGAATCCTTTGTACTAGTAATCGGTTTTAATATTCCTTATGAAGGAATGGTATCCATATCTAATCATCGGAGGATGAAAGGGACCAATAATGGACATTGGTGCCTTGTATAAGACTGCATCCAATGTACTATTGTTAGAAATGTATGCAATTTGAAATTCAAGGAAGAGCCATGGGAGCTCTTGATTATCAAATATGCATATTGTATTAAGACTTAAGAAACACCCGGAAGTGCTCTTCCTACATGCAACACATCCGAACCAATCTAAGTCTGAAAAACCCTTGCTATCTCAAGTCACATTCAGAATCATATCTCAAGTCATATCCCATAGTTCCACACAATGACATCAAAGATCCAATCAGTTGGCAATACATAGTGGGATCAATCAAATCTAAATCTGAAGTAGATTCCCTCAGCTTCTTCATATTTGCATCCATTAGTGTGCCCTGCTCCATCTGCAACTGAGCATCATGCTCCCTCTTTGGAGCTATCTACATAGCATCCTTCTCTCTTTGCATCTGAGCATCATGCTCCCTATGCATTTGATCATCTTTCTCCCTCTCTGGAGCTATCTACAGAGTATCCTTCTCTCTCTCACTTTGGGTGCCAATATGAGAACCATCTTTCACATAGAAAAAGAGCACATTTCCTTACTAAAATGTAAGTATCCAACCTGGTGATGACCAGGTACATCAAGAATCCTCTCTACTGTTTGTATGAATCAACCAGCAACACCATCAATGTATCCAGAGACTCATAGTCATCATGTTGGATCTACTCAGGATCTTAACTATGTTCTTCCTTAACCTAGGAATATCTCATCAGGTTTCTATCACACAATCAATAGGCCAAGATCCTCAAATCAAGGGATAAATCCCTCTTAACTGTTGGAGGGGGAGATGATCTCATCTCCTTAGGATCTATTAGCTCCTCATCCTCGATATTCAAGTTGGATCCTCTAAGCCTATAGGTCATGTATCAAATATAGCTGGATGTGTTAGGTCCTTGTTTGTTTGCATGACTTCCATCTAATTGATTTGTCTAGGAGTCATCCTTCTAGGTTGAGAATCGTGCTCCTAGAATCTTCCTGTCTTTGATTAAACTGAACATCATCGGGATTCATGTATCCATCACTTGTTCATCGGAACAAGTCTCACCACACATTTCTTGTAGGCCATATTATATGGTCTTTTCCCTACAAGTCCAATCTCGTCATATGTTTAGCAACATACCATAATCAAATTTAATCAATCATTCACAAATGCTTCAGCACAACATATATATGGAACTATCTAGATGTTTGATATCTCTATTAGAACATACTACCAAGAGTGTGAACTACTCTAAGCATGTTAGAAGGAGATAGGTTCATAAAAGTTGTGTAGCATTACATTTATTTAACCAATCTATACATAACAAATGCTATATGAGCCTATTGTTCATCAATAAAGGATCTAGATCACATTGCTCTACATCCTTCCTAATTCTAGGAATATAGATCTACATACAAATTTTTATGGAAATATATTCAAAGTTAACAGATCTAATCTATAATAGTAATAAATCCAGCTACTTATATTTTATTATTTTTGTGGGTGGGCTCCCACTGACTCCTTGTGGGAACCATGCGAGTCATTTTTTCTTCATTTTATTGCTAGAAGATCATTGCAGTCTGGATCTTCATAATGTCACCTCAACATACTAGAAGACCTTTACTGAATCCACCAAGATTCTTCTTGCTCTGGCATCATTCTTTCTCCATTGAGAATTGTCATCTTTTGCTTCTGGTTCTGGGACCTTCTTACAACAAACTTCAAAATATCATTTTCTTCTAATATGGGAAGAACCCTAGACTTCCAAGAAATGAAATTGGAAGCCCCATCAAATCGATATTCAACCTTCATTCCAATCATCTTGACTGCAGAATTGGATCAGAAATCCTAGCAAGAGCTAGGTCAAGAATGAAGTTTGGAATCTTGCAAAACTGACTCCATAGGAAAATGTGCCCTAGCAAGGTAAGTTGAGAGAAGCTAGGGTTGAGCCAAATCTGTGGAGGGAACAACAAAAAACTTGAAACCCTCATTTATGCAGTAACTATAGAATTAGGTCAAAAAATGAAACTTCTCAGAACTGGATTTTTCCTTCACCAAAAGATGCGCCTTCCCTAAGGATAAATTTCTAATGCTCTTTTCAAGTCAAACTAGTGAGGGAAGGCCCCAAAAATTGAAACCCTAGTTTTTGGAAATGGCTTCTTCTAGTACTTCTCTGATACCATGCTAGAATTTATAGTAGCATAACCATGATCACTAAAATAATGGCAAAGAACAGAAACAAAATGAGTGTGGAGCTCGTTTAACCATGATGATAAGAACAATCATCTCCCAACCATAGACAAAGCTATTTTTCTCCCCCGAGCTCACACCTTCCAATAGAGAATGATGTACATTCAGATAGTAGTAGCGCAAACCCAAGAAAAATAAGAGAGAAACTTCTCCAATAGTAGAGAACCCCAAAAATCAATCTCCTAGCTGCAGTAGCGAACCTCTCTTGACTAGAGAAAACTTTATTGAGTGAATGACTAAATGAGAGATCGAAATCTCTATTTATACACATCAAAAAGTGAAATTTTCCCGTACAGGGCCGACCTGAATTTCCCTAACTAGACCGACCTGAATGGGGTAGTTCAACCCATTGTTTGGGGCATACTGCCCACTTTTTGGGGGCAATTTACCCACTGGTCCGACTTGTCTTGGGGGAATACAAAAATTACATTTAATAAATATTTTCTTTGTGATTTCACCTCAAGGTTTGCATTGATTCCTTCAAGGGTTTTACATGATCAAATACATTGATCTCTTCTCCCATAGGAGGTACAAGAATACTTTCGAAGTTGCACTATTTCCAACACATCTGAGTTTGGATCAATTTCTATATTAGTTAAATTTTGTACTATTTGGACTAAATTATATAATGGATACATTCTTAGTTTGAATAGCATATGAACCTAAAACATTGTCACAGTAGCCAAACTCCGACTTGCATAAATTTTGGCTTGAAGTAGTCTAGATTAGTACACACATTAGATAACATTTACTTTGAAGCTGATTTTCGTAACAAATATATTCTCGCATTAGTTTAAATATTTATGCTTAGATAAGTTAGCATTACTTTCCATATTCACTGTTGTTACAATTAGTACTATGTATATCACAATTGCTGAAGTAATTTACCAAAACAGAGATCAAAACTTATTAGAGGCTAAAACTAATCATTTCATTTAAGTAATTTACTGTTGTTACAATTAGTACTGTATGTCACAATTGTTGAAGTAATTTACCAAAACAGAGATCAAAACTTATTGGAGGCTAAAACTAATCATTTCATTTAAGTACATAAATACTTCTCTGTGTTGAATCAAAATATTGTACCGAAGCCGTCAATAAAGTTAGAGCTTCCAATTGAAATTTGGATTAGACATTTTTCTAATCAGTAGTTATGTGTTCTATTAGATTAACTTTTAGTGCAAAATGATTCATTAGTTTAAGTATTTTTCATATTGCATATTTAAAAAGATCCAAAATCTAAGATCTAATTTACTGGACTCCGTCTCTTACATTTCTTGAATTGTTAAATCATAGAAGAGATCAGAATTTGCATTTCATTTTAGATGGTACAAGAACACTTCCCTTTTGGAAAGTGAAAGATTGTATTTCAATTATAATTGCAACCAAAGATTATAATCTAAGAATGGACAAAATAAAATGTTATATCTGGTAGACTTTTAAACAGAGCATTTATATTAGTTCCTTCATGGTTAAGCATCCTTATGATCCGTCTTAACTCTTTCATTAAATTTTGCACTTTTTGTACTTAGTCATTTCTTTATCATTTTTTGCATTTAGTCATTTTTGAATGTTTGTTAGTCTCTAGTACCACTTTCAAACTTTTGTTTTGCATGAGTAAGCTTAGCCTTTGTTATTACTTTTAGCTTTTTGAAATGGCTATCATCTATTTTCTAGTACCATTTTTCGAGCTTATTTTTGCATGTTTAATATTTCATTTCCTATTATTTATGTAGATTTCTTGTAGATTTCCTTGATTGTCCTTTGATTCAGTTTGTATTTTTATTTCTTTGTGTGTGATTTACTTTTTTCGTAGCTTTGTAAAATCACTACAAGAATCCACCACTGAATATCATGATCTAACTTAAGAGACATACTTTTGCGATTCAGTGATAAGTTGAGTCCTATGGCGTTAGTTTTCTTTAATTTTATTTTCATTTATTTCATTTAAATTCGAAAGTGTGGATTCAAGTGTGCTTGTTGGCATTAGTTATTAGTTGTTAGATTAGGTTCTAATTTCACATTTCTTATGCTCGCACCTCTAAGTTTACATTTACCCTAGTTGACAATTCAATGCCGAATTATTAGCATATATTTAGCTTGACATTTTTTGCACCATTGTTGGGGAGGTGCTAAAAGGATTAGAACCTAGGTAGATAAATAGTTTTCCTTTAAATTACACAACTTGGGGGAGGAAAAACGGTAAGACACAAAGATGTCCTTACTTCAAAAATTTTCAGGGGGTTCTAGCCCGACGCATTCATTTTGATGAGTTTCTTCAAAGCCTTGTTATTTTATTTTATGCAAAGTGTGTTTCTTTTCATATAAGAGTTTTTATTTTATTGCAAGTGTGTTTCTTTTCATATTAGAGTTTTTATTTTATTGCAAGTGTGTATCTTTTCTTAAAAATATAGTTACTTTAATTAATTTATTTTCACAGTTAAAACTTCAGACAGTTTTGGGTGTTGTAAGAGCCCCATGTACTAATTCACTTGTGAGCAAGAGCTCTAGACCTGACAAAGAAATCAAATTTTCCTAAAGAACTCATTGAGTGTAGGAAAGCATGCCACTAGATATATTTTCTTATATCCCTGTGATCAATTTGCATCTCTCGCTGTCATTGAAACATACAATAAAATCCCCAAAACATTTCAACAAAATCGCATTTCATTTCTCTGTAAAAGATTACAATTTTAGGGTGAATTTCAGGGCTCATCCAACACTAGATCTTCTTTAGTGACCATTTTCACTTGCAAAAACAAATCCAAATATTCTTTTATGCCATTGTTCTATTTCTCAACCACACCAACTCTTAAATTGAATTCATTAATTTATATAGATTCAAGTTCATGTAGTGTGGACCCATCATGGTGAAGAAAAGTGTAGTCAGGTTTTTCTCTAACCAATCATGTATGCATGTGGACCCATTGTGGTAATAAGGAATGGGTTGGCTTGCCCAACATGCATACTCTACTCAACATTTTCATCGTTTCATGCTAATCAACCAATTCATTCTCCAACTTTTCATGTTTTCTCTTTTTCCCTCCAATGCATCATTAGCGCAATCTTTTCAAAATTGATTTACAAATTTGTGGACCCATCATAAGACGATGTGGAGGGGCACAAGTGAAGTGGTTATGAGTTGACCAATAGTTTGGTTCCGATAGTAGAGAGGTTTGTGATGATTTTCCAAGTGCAACACCGATCCTTGAGGAGAATAACCATTTCATCATAATGCTAAGAAAACCCCATATTCTTGTTTCCTTCTTTGACCGGCTAAGATAGTCAAACGATGAACTAACATATAGGATTGCATCCTATATGTTTCCTAGTAGTAACTCTGTATTTTTGGTAGTTGTGCATTATTTGGTCTCTTTCATGCATTTTTCTACTCCCATGCCTGCAAATAATGGTACTAGAAATTGTAAAGACTTCCTATAGACATCTCACTTTCCCCTTATGTTAGCATTAATGGAACCGCACTTCAAATGCCTTGACATCAATGACAACCATACTTCAATGGTATAAAGTACCTCGCAAGCTTAGAGAACTTAGTCTTGATAACCTAAATTTACATGTACTCTAGATAGCCTTATTATCATTACTATATTAACAAGGAGTTCAAAAATCATGTCACAATCTACAACAAGCATTCATCCATATAAAAAATACATCCATATATTCCATAAATTCCTCATCCATTCAATATTTCAAAAAAATATTTTCAGTTTCACAATTTTATTTATAAATCAAATTACCTTAAAATTTTACTTCGTTCCATCTTTCAATTATCTCTTACACTTCATTTTCCATGTGTTTTGACATATTCTCACCGATTCTTTTCCACTTTACATCATACCTTGGTTGATGAATTTGTACATGGTTGTTCATATAAATTGCTTGATTGTAAATACATAGTATCATATCGTGGTTGATGAATATGATTTTTCACATTTGTATGGTTGTTCACATAAATGATTTGATTGTAAATGTAGTATCAAACTGTGGTTGATGATTCCGCATAAATCTATTGATTGTAAATGTAGTAAACTTGCCATTTTATCATAATCCCAACTATACTTGAACCATATGTAGAAAAAAACAATTCAAAACCAATAAATCCCTTAGTTAATCTCTACGTCATCTAGAATTCCCATTCCAAGATGTCATACATCTTACCCATATCTAACTTCAAAATCATTACCAACTATATCTAGTTATTTTCCATTAAAAAGCCTCCCTTCATTACAGTGACAAGTTAATTCCACTATCTTTTTTCGATCTTTTATTTTTTTGTTCCTAGAGACCAACTAAGCCTCTACTAACCAAGACCTTTGTAATGATTTTATAACAAATGTTTACAAACAGAAAGTGTACAACATACTTTGTAAATATTCCTCTAGAATCAAGGCCACCCTTTGAACTCACTTACCCTTTGTTTTAGATAGTAGTGCACCGTATAAATTCTACCTTCATGGATCCGATGTTTTACTTATAACATAAGGTTTCTGTTAAGATCCTAGTGGGCGGCCTTCACTAACACCTCGAGGTTTTGGTGTAACGGTTCGTATCATTTGGTATTAGAGCCTCCACCCAGGTTCAAGTCATAGAGCGGGTGGCAACGTCGGCATTGCAGTGTTTGCCTAGGGCTCATACGGCGCAAAGGGGACACCACCGTACGGGCGCACATCCAGCCCAGAGTCTGGACTGCGGAAGCATGGTGGGATGTTAAGATCCTAGTGGGCAGCCTTCTCTAACACCTCGAGGTATTGGTGTAACGGTTCGTATCAGTTTCTAACCCACTTTGTTGAGTAAATACATTGTTATTAATTAATTTAAAGATAGTAATGCGCCCTATAAATTCTACCTTCATGGATCCAATATTTTACTTATAACATAAGGTTTCTAACCCACTTTGTTGAGTAAATACATTGTTAATTAATTTGTTGATTGATGATCGCCTTGAAATTCTCACGAGGCATTGAACCCCTCCCCAAACCACCTAGAAACCTAGAAGCCTGTAATAGAGGGAAACAAAAGAACTTTGGATACATGACTATATTGTGTTCAATACATTTGAGGCATACTTGAATTATGCCATTGTAGATTCCTTTCATAATGTAATGTGTGCATGCCCACACCATGGGCAATGTAGAGATCTATTTTTCTTTATTGAGAGAGAGGGGTGGGATGTGTGAGATGTTGGAATAGTGTATATTGGAATACTTTTTTATTTATCTTATTTTAAGGAATAGATAAATAGATGTTTTTCTAAGATTTGAGATTGAGAAAATCTAAACAAAATTTATTGTTTCTTGAAATTTAATTCATTGCATTGCATATAATAACCAACACAGATTAATCTTAAACTTGGATCTATCAAACACAGAAAGGGCTTGGTGCTTGATAGATCCGAGCTTAAGATGGATCTATGCCGGTTTTAATTTTGATTTTATTTTATGAGTTACCCCTATATTGGGCGTAACGTTACCCCATACTAGAGTGTAGAGCGCCTCGCTCTTCTAGGTGCAATTACAAATTTGAGTCTTTGTAATTCAAATAAAATCCACTCAAATTTTATCTACCTTTTGAACTTTAAATCATGGCGTTGCATATAACAATTTAAGCTTGTTTAATATCTATTTATGATATTAAGATTTTATGACTAACACAACTACTTAACCTGTGGTCATGAACACCTATAGGCCACAAAACACAAAATGCATTAGCTACTAGTTATTATACATCTTAATCATTTTTTTTATAAATGTTTATTTCAAATTTTCGAACCACGCCCATAAAATCAATCTAGACATACACTTGTCTCATCCTTCTACAATCTAGTAAAAGCATACTTGCTAGTCCACCTTGTTGGAAATATGTATTTATGAGCTGATAGCGTATCTAGTTTGTGTCGGCTCTGCCAGTAAGTTAGTCAGTCTTTTTTTTTTTTTTTTCAGTCGGCAGTGTCAGACAGTCAGTCAGTTTGCAGCCAATTCGGCACACGTCAAGTTAGTATTTATGTAACCGCATTACTATTCTGCATATCAAGAATTCTTAGGTAGAAATTTATTACAGTCTTTAATGAAACCCTGTAGCTTCAAGTTGAAGCGATCTTAAGTTGGTGGTTAGCAATTCCTATATATAGGATAAGTTAAGTGAAGATCAATGAGAAATGTGTGAGGGGAGAAGAGAAGAAGTGAAGAACCGTGAAGTGTATGAAGAGCCCAATCTCTATGAAAGTAATAAATCGAAGTGAAATCTCATTTCCATGTATTGAGTTGTTGCGTAGTTTAATGTGGTAAATATATAAGTCTATAGTTTTATGTTTCATTTTCAAGAATGTTGAATTTTGCAAGTCGCACATCTTCTCCTTGAATATTGTTTACATTTACGCGCAGTAAAATAAATCAAGATTTCCAAATAGTTCACGCATAAATGTTTTGGTTCTTATGTCCTAACAAGAAATATTTCAATATAAATTTTGTTTAAGAGTTCCGCAAAGTTAAGAGTAACACGCAGTAAAAAGGATTTGTGAAGTTAAAGAACTACGCATTTATGCGAAGTTCAACTATGTAGTAGAAAGTTGAAATGCGTAGTTAATCTCTGTGCTGTAAAAAGTTAATTTTCGCGGAGTTAATTTGTGAAGTAAAGTGTTCGACGAAAATTAGAGAAAAGTATTTGCTAGGAGAATCACAGTCCTAAAGCAAAGAAAAAGAAAAATAGTTATTTACTGCGCAGTTCAATCTTTGACTGCGCGGTGTGCTTTTTCCTTGATCTAGTATTAGAGCTTGGTTTACGAAAAGTAGAAATTGTATTTACAAAAGGGGAAAAGCAATTAAAGATAAGAAAGGCTTCTACTTCGGGTAATTTGCAAACTCCAATATTTTCTGGTAAAAATTATGAATATTGGTCTCTAACTATGAAATCTTTGTTTAGAGGTCAAGATGTATGGGAAATAGTCTAGAATGGCTATGTAGAATCAGCAGATCTAACAACATACAACAATCTCACACAAGCTGAGAAGGATGTCTTAAGGGAATAGAGGAAGAAATATGGGAAGGCGTTGTTCCACATACATCAAGCGACACATGAATCCATACTCCCAAGAGTAGTAGCAGCGCACTCAACTAAGGAAGCGTGGGACACACTAGAAACTTCCTATCAACGCTTGAACAAGGTAAAGGCTGTGAAACTTCAAAATATTAGAAGAGATTTTGAATCTCTGTCAATGAAAGATACAGAGTCAGTACACTCATTCTATACTCATGTTATTGGTCTGGTTAATCAAATAAATTCTCATGGAGAAAATATAGGTGACCAAAGAGTTGTTGAAAAAGTTCTTAGAGTTCTTCCAAAGAAATTTAAATCTTTAGTTGTGACCCTGGAGGAAAATAAAGATCTGTCCCAATTTAATATTGATGAGTTGCAAGCCTCGTTACTCAATCATGAACATAGAATTAGTAGTTCAGATATATCACTGGAAGGTGCATTCGCAGCACAGTCATCCATAAATCATGGAAGAGGCAGAGGACGAAGTTCTTTTAGAGGAGGTCGCAGCAGCAGCCCTACACATGTCACTGGTAGAGGTCAGAATCAGATCCCTAGTCATCCAAGTGGACAAAGGTATGATAAATAAAAAATTCAATGTCATTACTGTAAGAGGTCTGGACACTTCCATATGAATGCAGGAAGAAGTAGTATGACCAAGGAAAGCAAAGCCAAACATAGTCAAGCAACAACAACACTCCGAATAGCTCATTGTTCTTAGCATGTGCATCTCCACTTGAATGCAATGTTGTCCAAGAAAGTCCAAATGACATTTGGTATTTAGACTCAGGCTGTAGCAATCATATGACTAGTAATTTAAATCTATTTTCTAGTCTAGATAAATCAGTTCAAACTGATGTCACACTTGGAATTAATATTCAAGTTACTGTTTTGGGTAAGGGTACTGTTGATATTCTAACCAAATAGGGGGAGCATAAATTTATGCATGATGTTTATTATGTTCAAGGTTTGAAGCATAATTTGATGAGCACTGGACAACTAATGGAAAAAGGTTACAGAGTTCATATGATTGGAAAGCATTGTGTGATTAAAGACATATATCCAAGCAATCAGTTAATTCCCGAAGTATAGATGACAAGCAATCACTTGTTTCCTTTGAGGATAAGGCCAATCATAAAAGGAAAAGCAACTCAAGTTGTTCATGGAAGTCAGAATGAAAATTTTGAAGTTGCATTTGAAACAGAAAATAAAGAAGCATCAATTCACTGTGACAAAGAAGAAAAAGACAGCAACAAAGAAATGCAAGCAACGTTTCAAACAGGAATAAAGGATGAATCCTGGTTATGGCATTTCAGATTTGGACATCTGAATTTTGGTGGGCTGAAGCTACTGCATATGAAAGAAATGGTAAAATGATTACCATTGATTGAAAAGCCAGAGAGAATTTGTGAAGGTTGTATTTTTGGAAAACAACATAGAGAGACTTTTCCAGTTAGAAAGTCATACAGAACTCGCACACCACTTGAAATTGTGCACTCTGATATTTGTGGACCAATGCAAACACCGTCCATGGGAGGATGCACTTATCTTCTCACATTTATTGATTATTTCACAAGAAAAACTTGGGCATATTTTCTAAAACTCAAATTTGATGCATTTGGTTTTTTTCAGCAGTTCAAAGCACTTGTGGAGAAGCAGAGTGGTTACAGCATCAAGATATTAAGAACAGATAGAGGTGGTGAGTATGTTTCAAGTGATTTCTTAAATTTTTGCAAAAATCATGACATACAAAAGCAATTCACTGCGCGGTATACACCGCAGCACAATGGTATCGCAGAGATGAAGAACATAATCATTATGGAGATGGCATGCAATATGTTGGCAGCCATGCATTTGTCAAATGAATACTGGGTTGAAGCAGTGGCAACTGTTGTTTACATCATAAATCGATGTCCGACGAAGAGCATAAAGAACAAAGTTTCGCAGGAAGCATGGACAGGTATGAAACATAATTTTTCTCATTTAAATTTTTTTGGTTGTGTAGCATACGCACATGTTCTAGATGAGCTAAGAAGGAAATTAGACAATAAAGGACATAAATGCATTTTTATTGGGTATTCTGAAGACACAAAAGCATACAATCTATATAACCCTGTCACGAGAAAAGTTATTATTAGTCGAGATGTTCAGTTTGTAGAAAATTAAGCATGGGATGGAACTGTGGAGAAGAATGTGAAAATCATGTCACATGTTGAACATGATGACATCACAGAAGATGTGGTTGAGACTCCGCATGTGAATCATAATTTCGCAACTCCGTCTACTCCCAGGACTGCGCAGCATGTTTCAGCACAAGGAACTTCGACACAAGTCGCAGTTCAAGCTACTCCGACAAGCAAACTAAGTGCGCAACAAACTCCATCAAGCAGTTCGCGCAGTTTGACACCAGCAACTCCGACAAAGACAAGAACTCTGCGTGAGATATATGAGACTAGAACGCCTAATTCATTCTCAGTTTTTGCATTATTTTCTCAAGTTAATGATTCTCTAACATTTGAAGAAGCTGTTGAAGATAAAGTTTGGGCACAAGCCATGGATGAAGAAATAGAATGCATTGACAAAAATCAAACATGGGAATTGGTTGATGTTCCTAAGAACAAGGATGTAATAAGCATGAAATGGATTTATAAGACCAAGCAAGATACTGATAGAAATGTGCAGAAGCATAAGGCAAGATTGGTAGCAAGAGGATTCACACAGCAGCCTGGCATAGACTTCAATGAAACTTTTGCACATGTAGCATGAATGGACATTATCAGAACTGTTTTGGCCATCGCAGCTCATAAGACATGGCTTGTTTACCAAATGGATGTTAAGTCTGCATTTTTAAATGGTTATTTGGAGGAAGAATTATATGTGGAGCAGCCACAAAGCTATGAATCTCCAGGACAAGGACACAGAGTATACAAGTTGAAAAAGACATTCTATGGTTTGACTCAAGCTCCTAGAGCTTGGTACAGTTGCATTGACTCTTACCTCATTCAAAATGGATTTCACAGAAGTGAATGTGAGCCAACGCTGTACACAAAATCAACCAGCAAGGTAATAAGCTAATTGTTTGCTTGTATGTAGATGATTTAATAGTTACTACTGATTTTGGCATAGAAGAATTTAGATCAGTCATGGAAAGTGAATTTTAAATGACTAATTTGGGGCTTATGAAGTATTTTCTGGGCATTGAAGTCCAACAGACTGAAAATGGTATATTTATATCACAGTCAAAATATGCAAGTGATGTCATGAACATATTTAAGATGTTAAATTGCAAGACAGCTCTAACACTAGTGATAACAGGTTTGAAATTGAGCAAGGATGATGATGGATCCAATGTAGATCTTACGTTGTTTAAAAAGATTGTTGGCAGCTTTATGTATCTTACAGCAACAAGGTCAGACATCATGTATGGAGTCAGTTTAATCTCAAGATTCATGGAGTCACCAAAAGAATCTCATTGGCAAGCAGGTAAAAGAATTATGAGGTATGTAAGTGGAACAAAAGACTTTGGTATTTTGTATTCAACCTCATAAAATTTCAAACTCATTGTGTACACTGACAGTGACAATGGAGGCATCCTAGATGGCAGAAAAAACACATCTGAGAATACATTTCACTTAGGAACAGGTGTTGTATTATGGGCTTCAAAGAAACAATCCATAGTAACTCTTTCTTCAGCAGAACCAGAGTATGTCGCAGCTACAAGCTCTGCATGTCAAGCCGTTTGGATGCGTAGGATGTTAAGTGATCTATCGCGGAATCAGCAAGAACCCACAGTCATTTACTGCGACAACAATTCATCTATCGCACTGTCAAAGAATCATGTGTTCCATAAGAGAACCAAGCACATTGACACAAGGTATCGTTTTATCAGAGAATTGATAAACAACAAAAAAATCTGTTTAGAATTTTGCAAGTCTGAAGATTAGGTAGCAGACATATTTACAAAACTATTGGCAAGGGACACATTCCAATATTTGTGAAGTTGTTTGAGAGTGACAAGTTCTGAGCAGTAAACTTTGTCATAAACAAAGCATGTTTCATCTCTGAAATATTTTGTAAAATTTTATTTTTTATTAATGATCCTCATCCACTCATAATTAAGGGGGAATGTTGGAAATATGTATTTATGAACTGATAGCGTATCTAGTATGCACGGGCTCTGTCAGTAAGTCAATTAGTCTTTTTGTCGGTCTACAATGTCAGACAGTCAGTCAGTTTGTAGCAATCCAATGCACGTTAAGTTAGTATTTATGTAACCGCATTAGTATTCTGCATATCAAGAATTCCTAGGTAGAAATTTATTACAGTCTTTAATGAAACCCTGTAGCTTCAAGCTGAAGTGATCTTAAGTCAGTGGTTAGCAATTCCTATATATAGGAGAAGTTGATAGAGACGTGTGAGGGGAGAAGAGAAGAAGTGAAGAACCGTGAAGTGTATGAAGATCCCAAGCTCTGTGAAAGTAAAAGATCGAAGTGAAATCTTATTTCCATGTATTGAGGTGTTGCCTAATTTACTATGATAAATATATAAGTCTATAGTTTTATGTGTCATTCTCAAGAATTTTACTGCAAAGTTCAAGTTCAATCTTGAACTAGTTGAGAAAAGAGACCCTAAAATTAAAGCAAAGTATTAATCCTAAATCAAAGAAAAAAAATAAAAATTATTTATTGCAAAGTTCAAGTTCAATCTTGAACTAGTTGAGAAAAGAGACCCTAAAATCCAGTCAAGTTGACAAGTGGTGTGGTCCAAACAAAATACAATCCGGAATGATTTTGAAGAAATAGATACCCCTAGGTGGCCTCAATCATATTATAAAAAATATTTTGAATCTCTACCATATAATCCCCTTGGCTGAATGGGGTACGACCATCCCCTCCTCTCAACTACATACGCCCACACTCGTAGGAATCAAAGCAATTCTTGTCAAAATCTTAATTTGGAGTGCTTAGATCAGCTATTTGAGTAGTTTTAAAATTGGACGATTAATCTAAAGTAGGCAATCCCAATTACTTACTAAAATTACAAAAATATGAAAATAACAATTTCCAACCAAAATTTTGACCCATTTTTATCCCAAAATCGCCCGAAAAGCCAGGCGTTTTGGTTGTCTTTTATCCTACGCGTTCGTTTGTCATGTAGGAAAATCGGGATACTGCATGAAGACGCCCTTTTCTATCTCCGATGCCACTGGATTTTCATATTTCCAGGTTTCAGAGGCGTCGATTGTGCAAACCTTATAGCGCCTCGCTCACCTCGACCCATATTTCCGAGATCCTTGCCGTTTGATCCGTCTTAGTATTGGAGGGGGCTAATTGAGAAATAATACTCCACTTATTTTCAAAAACTTTAATATCCAAGCAAGTGAATCATACAGAAACAGGTAAACTAATATTCAAAACTTTAAAATCCAAGCAAATACTGGGCTCGATCTGGTTTAATAAACTCCAACTCTTCTTTATTTATTTAATTTTAAATGGAATGGTTAAAAAAACCTACATAATGATATAAAACCCTCATTTGTAAATCAATTCAGACTTCGTGAAGTTCGTAACGCTATAACCGAGTAACCATGCTTTCTATCGATTCGATATTGGATTTGGGCCGCTGGGAACATCATGAGCGCTGGCGTTATAACGCGGAGAATTAGCCGAAGGCGAAGGTGGACTTCGGCGAGAATGACAGCCACGAGAAGCAGCAGCTGGAACATTGAATTGGTTCTGATCAGATGAAAGAAGCCGGGGATTCGATCTCGTGACCTGGGCATGATGAGGCCGATGCATAGCCAGCTGCATGCAGTTTCCTTGATTTTTCCTACATGCGTTGATTGTACGCGCAGTCTCTACAGGCTGATAGAGAAGAGGAAACACTAGCAGCAAAATCAAGAGAAGATTCATTAATATTGAAGAACTCATACGCCTCCTCGACCTATTGCCATCATCGCTTGTCGCCTGCCATATTTGTCTCAGCCTAGAATGGCATCGGCTTGGATAAACTAATTCATCTGCCATTCAAGTACACTCTTTGTTTATTAAACCCTAAAACACCCGTAGAATGCTAGAGGATTAAAATCGTTCTTCGCTGAATTCCAATCAATCTTCAACTAATAGTCAGATCAATAATTCAGAGAGTTGCTATGGGAGACAAAGCAGATCAGCGGGTGATTTTTATAAGAGAAAATTGTAGAATCTCATTGAGTGCAAAGCAAAAGTGTATGGACGGTTTTCTTGAGTTTGCAGTTACCATGACTCTCTCTTGCTTTTTAGTCGACTGTTCATGTGAAAGTATGGAGTTTAGTTGTTCAGCATTTGAAAGTTCAAACGACGAGAGAGCGAAAAAGAAATGTGTGTGGTGGAGTAGAGTAAAGTTTAGATGGATCTTTCCTTCGGTGAAATTCGTTTATCACCAGTCTGACGTTGGGTGTTGCAAATGCAATGACCTCCCTTTGTAACTAGTTTGAAGCTACAAAAAGAAAAGAAGGGGCGGTTGAAAGCATCTAAGGAGGGAAGAGCCACGCATTGTTTTACGTATTAAAGAATCTGGTTCCCACGACCGGCCCTTCATGCAATCTGATGGGGCAACGGCAACAGCAATTTCAAATAAAGAATCTGGTTCCCATGACCGGCCCTTCAGACAATCTAGTAGGGCAACGGCAACAGCAAAATTCAACAATTGACTCTGATTGACAGGTTGCAACTTCCTTACAAATGAAGGAAGATCCTTGTAATAAAAATAAATAAAGTTTTGTTTTGATTCTTGAAATATGATTCAATCTCAAACCAATCGTTATTCATTTTGGTGGAAGGAGGTTCAAAACATTTTATACATTATCTTAGTTGAAGAGAAGTTGACTAAGGGTGGTGACCACCACAATTTACCTTATAGGATTAATTTTATAATATGTAGCAATTTTTAAACAATAAAACTATGGTTGCTTGTAGTATAATATAATATGAATCAAGACATCTTAGTTTATTTTAACAAAGAAAAAAACTAAATCATAAATAATACAAGATTAGATTTGTGTGGTATCACAAAAGGAAACAAATCTTAGTGATTTGTGGAGGGGAATTTGAGATAGATTTTGCAAAAAAAAAATTTAGCATTGTTAAAATGGAGAAGTAGACATCTCATAAATACAAAAACATGCTTTTTAAAAAAAATAAAAAAAATATATGCCCATTCCCATGGCCTCGATGTATGTATTTTGGGTATCCATTGTTTTGGCTTGAGCTTGAGTGCAAGCATCCATAAAAGAAGAGGTTTCACATTTGGCTTGATAAACCCAAATATGGATTGGCTCGGCTTAGATGAGGTGTTCATCTTGCTGTGCATTAATTGTAGGTTCCCATTTCTTATAGAAATCATGCCTAGCTCACGGGTAGCAATTGTGCTGAGAAATTGATGAGCACAGTTGACCTATGGCTAGGTGGAACATTGCAGCCGCAAAGCTAGTTGCTCGGGACAATGTTGTTTCAAGATAAGTATTATCTTGTATTTCATTACGCAATGTTTTTATTTGATGCATGTTATCAATATGTTGGAAATTGCATGATATATGTGTGTGTAGAAGAATTTTACTTCCGCTGTGTTTAATTGATTTATACATCTACACACACATGTGCTTTTATTTGTATGAATATGATGAATGGGGTTGAGTTTTTGTAAAAGCCCAGAATTTTTAGTCATGTTCCCTTCCTTGTGTTGGATCGATGGGAGGGGATGTGACAGTGTGGTATCAGAGCGTAGGTTAAAACATTGGGCATATATGGGACAAATCAGGCAACTTGCAAAGGTAAGCTTTGTTCCTGCTCAACACTTATCATCAGAAAAAGAAAGGAAATTTTTTAAAGTTTTGAGTTTTTTCCTAAGTATGTGTCGGCGAATTTTGTGGAGTTGCGCCGACATGTTTCGGGGAGTTTCGCAGAGTTGCAGAATAATATTTTTGTGAATAACGGTAAATTCCATTGAAAGTGTTTCAGCAAAAAAGAGAAAAGTCCGTTGAAACTGTCGGCGAAAATTGGAAAAGTTGCCAAAAAGAGGCGTTTCGGCAAAAAATGAAAATTGTGTTGATTGGCAACAAATTGAAAGGTATGCCGAAACGGGTCGATGAGAAAATCAAAAGTGCACCAATCAGCGGAAAATTGAAAGGTGCGTTGAAACGGGTTGGCGAGAAATGGAAAGTTGCATCAATCAATGAGAAATTAAAAGTGCGCCGATCGGAGGAAAAATGGAATGTGCACTGAAACATATCGGTGACAAAACGAAAAATGCTCCAATCGGAAGAAAAATGAAAATCGCGGGAAACAAGTCGACGACAAAACAAAAAATGTGTTGATTGGTGAGAAAGTGAAAAGTGTGCAGAAACGGTTCGGTGAGAAATGGGAATTGCGTCGATCGAAGGAAAATTGAAAGTGTGTCGATCAACGACAAAATGAAAATTGTGCCAAAAAGGCTTTCAGAGCAAAATGGAAAAGTGCGCCGATCTGAGACAAAAGGATAAGTCCGCCGAAACAGGTCAGGGAAAAATGGAAATTCCTCTAAAATAGGGAAATTAAGCAGTTTTTCCAGGGATATTTTTTAGGTGCCGAAAGATAAAAAATGGCATTAAACTTATTCATTAGATTGCGTGAAATCGAAATATTTACAAAAAAACAAAACGAGGGCAAGCCCCCTTGACTCCTGTCTTCCCCCTGAGATAGTCATTGATTTTGAGAAAATTTTGTGGTAATGACAAGACTCATGGAAATGGAAATTTTACACCTTGATGGGGTAATTCAGATGGTTCTATAATTTGGAAGAAATTGTCAATTTGGGTATAAGTCCCCAGAATACATGAAAAAGTATTTTTGTGTATTTATGAGGCTAAAATGCAAAAGAATCAACAGAAGGTTCTTATTTTGAAATGAGTTCTAGTTGTTTCAAATAGTAGGTAGAGGAAATCCTCTAAGCTTGATGGAGCAAGAAATTCTCATTGTGGGTGACCTCCAAAGCAGTCAAAATTTTGAAAGGCCTTACATGATCGTGCAGGAATACTAGATATGGAAGTAACTCAAAGTGAGTAAATTTTATGGTATACAAATCATGGTAATGGTGCTATCAAAACAAAAGTGGAGGCACATTTGGGATCATGATCATGGTAAAGTTGTTGGTTAGCTAGCAATGTGAAGAATTGAAGCAAGCCTGGTTGGATGCTTAGTGACAAGGTAGTTCCACTAATGAGCAAGGATACTCAAGTGAGAGTGTTATGGTAATTCATGTTAACATGTGGAAAAACATGTTGAATGGATAAGAATACACTCTTGCAGATTGTATTTTATAAGCACGGGGTGGAATAAGGGAACTAAAAGGAAGTGATGTTCCTTAGCCAGAATGTATGAAATGCGTTCTCTTTGCTCAGAATGTGAAATATGAATTACATAGAGGGTTTGTGGAATCCTTTGTAAGAGTAGTCAGTTGTAATATGCCATATGGAGTAGTGATAGCCATGTCTAATCATTGGAGGATGAAAGGGACCAATAATGGACATTGGTGCCTTGAATAAGAACGCATCCAATGTACTATTGTTAGCAATGTATGCAATTTGAATTACAAGGAAGAGCCATGGGAGCTCTTGATTATCAAAGATGGATATTGTATTAATACTGAAACAACATCTGGAAGTACTCTTCCTACCTGCAGCACATCCGACCCAATCTGAGTATAAAAAAACCCCTACAATCTCAAGTCACATTCTGAATCATATCTCGAGTCATATCCCATAGTGCCACACAAGTACATCAAAGATCCAATCAACTGGCGATACATAGTGGGATCAATCAAATCTGAATCTGAAGTAGAGTCCCTCATCTTCTTCATATTTGCATCCATCGATGTGCTCATGGACCATAATCAACTCCCTGTGTGCTTGCGTGTCCTGCTCCCTCTGTATCTAAGCATCATTCTCCCTCTCTGGAGATATATACAGAGCTTTCTGGTCTCTCTACATCTGAGCATCCTGCTCCCTCTACATCTGAGCATCTTGCTCCCTCTCTGGAGCTATCTACAGAGTATCCTTCTCTCTCTCACTTCGGGTGTCAATCTGAGAACCAACTTTCACATAGAAAAATAGCACATTTCCTTACTAAAATGTAAGTATCCAACCTGGTGACGACCAGGTACATCAAGAATCCTCTCAACTATCTGTCTGAATCAACCAGCAACTCCATCAGTGTAGTCAGATACTCATAGTCATCATGATGGATCTGCTCAGGATATTAACTATGTTCTTCCTTAATCTAGGAATATCTCATTAAGTTTACACCACACAATCAATAGGCCAAGATCCTCAACTCAAGGAATAACTCCCTCTTAACTGCTGGAGGGGGAGATGATCTCATCTCCTTAGGAGCTATCAGCTCCTCATCCTCGATCTCCAGTTCAGATCCTCTGGGCCTATGGGTCATGTATCAAATATAGCTAGTTGTGTTAGGTCCTTATCGGTTTGCATGACTTCCATCTAATTGATTTGTCCAGGATTCATCCTTCTAGGTTGAGAATCATGCTCCTAGAACCTTCATGCCTTTGATTAAATTGAACATCATCAGGATTCATGTGTCCACCACTTTTTCATTGGAAAAAGTCTCACCATACATTTCCTATAGGCCATATCATATGGTATTTTCCCTATAAGTCCAATCCCATCATATGCTTAACAACATACCATAATAAAATTTAACCAATCGTTCACAAATGCTTCAACAAAACATATATATGGAACTATCTGGATGTCCGATGTCTTTGTTAGAACATACTACCAAGAGTGTGTACTACTTTAAGCATGTTAGAAGGAAATAGTTTCATAAAATTTGTGTAGCATTACTTCTATTTAACCAATCATATACATAACAAATGCTATATGAGCCTAGTGTTAATCAATAGAGGAACTAGATCACATTGCTCTACATCCTTCCTAATTCTAGGAATATAGATCTACATACAAATTTTTATGGAAACATATTCAAAGTTAACAGACCTAATCTATAAGAGCAATAAATCCAAATACTTATATTTTATTGTTTTTGTGGGTGGGCTCCCACTGCCTCCTTGTGAGAACCATGAGAGTCCTGTGTTCTTCATTTTCTTGCTAGGAGATCATTTCAGTCTGGATCTTCATAACATCACCTCAACATAGTAGAAGACCTTTACTAAATCCACCAAGATTCTTCTTTCTCTTGCATCATTCTTTCTCCATTGAGACTTGTCATCTTTTGCTTCTAGTTTTGGGGCCTTCTTACAACGAACTTCAAAATACCATTTTCTTATAATATGGGAAGAACCCTAGACTTCCAAGAAATGAAATTGGAAGCCCCATCAAGTTGATCTTCAACCTTGATTCCAATCATCTTGACTGCAGAATTGGATCAGAAACCCTAAGAAGAGCTAGGTCAAAAATGAAGTTTGGAATCTTGCAAAACTGACTCCATAGGAAAATGTGCCCTAGCAAGGCAAGTTGAGAGAAGGCAGGGTCGAGCCAAATATGTGGAGGGAACAACACAAAACTTGAGACCCTAATTTCTATAGTAACTGTAGAATTAGGTCAAAAAATGAAACTTCTTAGAACTGAAATTTTCCCTCATCAAAAGATGCACCTTCCCTAGGGCTAAATTTCTAATGCTCTTTTCAAGTCAAACTGATGAGGGAAGGCCCCAAAAATTGAAACCCTAGTTTTCGGCAATGGCTTCTTCTAGTATTGCTCTGATACCATGTTAGAATTTATGGAAGCATAACCACGATCACTAAAATGATGGCAAATCACCCAAAAAAAAAGAGTGTGGAGCTCGTTTAACCATGATGATAAGAACAATCATCTCCCAACCATAGACAAAGCTATTTGTCTCCCCTGAGCTCATGCCTTCTAATAGAGAACGATGTACATCTATATAGTAGTAGCGCAAACCTAAGAAAAATAAGAGAGAAACTTCTCCAATAGTGGAGAACCCCAAAAATCAATCTCCTAGCTGTAATAGCGAACCTCTCTTGACTAGAGAGAACTTGCTTGAGTGAATGACGAAATGAGAGGCCTAACTCTCTATTTATACACATCAAAAAGTGACATTTTCCCTTGCAGGGCTGACCTGACTTTCCCTAATTGGGTGGACCTGATTGGGGCATTTCATCCCATTGTTTGGGGTAGCCTACCCACTGTTTTGGGGCATTTTACCCATTGGTCTGACTTTTCTTGGGGGAATACAAAAATTACATTTAATAAATCTTTTCTTTGTGATTTCACCTCAAGGTTTGCATTGATTCCTTCAATGGTTTTACATGATCAAATACATTGATATCTTCTCCCATAGGAGATGCAAGAATAACTTCTGAAGTTGCACTATTTCCAACACATCTGAGTTTGGATCAATTTCTATATTAGTTAAATTTTGTACTATTTGGACTAAATTATTCAATGGATACATTCTTAGTTTGAATAGCATATGAACCTAAAACATTGTCACAGTAGCTAAACTCCGACTTGCATAAATTTTGGTTTGAAGTAGTCTAGATTAATACACATTAGATAACATTTACTTTGGATCTAAGTTTTGCAATAAATATATTCTCACATTAGTTTAAATATTGATGCTTAGATAAGTTAACATTACTTTCCATATTCACTGTTGTTACAATTAGTACTGTATGTCACAATTGTTGAAGTAATTTACCAAAACAGAGATCAAAACTTATTGGAGGCTAAAACTAATCATTTCATTTAAGTACATAAATACTTCTCTGTGTTGAATCAAAATATTGTACCGAAGCCGTCAATAAAGTTAGAGCTTCCAAATGAAATTTTCATTAGACATTTTTCTAATCAACACTTATGTGTCCTGTTAGATTAACTTTTAGTCCAAAATGATTCATTAGTTTAAGTATTTTGCATATTGCATATTTAAAAAGGTCCAAAATTTAAGATCTAATTTACTGGTTGTTTTAAAGACTATGTTTCTTACTTTTCTTGAATTGTTAAATCATAGAAGAGATTGGAATTTGCATTTCATTTTAGATGGTACAAGAACACTTCCCTTTTGGAAAGTGAAAGATTGTATTTCAATTATAATTGCAACCAAAGATTATAATATAAGAATGGACAAAATAAAATGTTATATCTCGTAGACTTTTAAACAGAGCATTTAGATTAGTTCCCTCATGGTTAAGCATCCTTATGATCCAAATTAACCATGCTCAGTCTGGATCATTTAGATTAGAGCACTTTTTGTACTTAGTCATTTTTTTATCATTTTCTGCATTTAGCAATTTTTGAATGTGTGTTAGTCTCTAGTACCACTTTCAAACTTTTGTTTTGCATGAGTAAACTTAGCCTTTGTTATTACTTTTAGCTTTTTGAAATGGCTATCTATTTTCTAGTACCATTTTTCAAGCTTATTTCTGCATGTTTAATATTTCATTTCTATGTAGATTTCCTTGAATATTGTCCTTTGATTCATTTTGTATTTTTATTTCTTTGTGTCTGATTTAGTTTTCTCATATCTTTGTCAAATCATTACAAGAATCAGCCACTAAATATCATGATCTAACTTAAGAGACATGATCTTGCGATCTAATGATAAGTTGAGTCCTGTGGCGTTAGTTTGCTTTAAGTTTATTTTCATTTATGTCATTTAAATTCGAAAGTGTGGATTCAAGTGTGCTTGTTGGCATTAGTCATTAGTTGTTAGATTAGGCTTGATTAGGTTCTGATCCCACATTTCCTAAGCTCGTACCTTTAAGTTTACATTTACCCTGGTTGACAATTCAATGTTGAATTATTAACATATATTTAGCTCGACATTTTTTGCACCATTGTTGGGGAGGTGCTAAAAGGATTATAACCTAGGTAGATAGGTAGTTTTCCTTTAAATTACACAACTTGGGGGAGGAAAAATGGTAAGACACAAAGATGCCCTTACTTCAAAATTTATAAGGGGGTTCTAGCCTGACGCATTCACTTTGATGAGTTTCTTCGAATCCTTATTGTTTTATTTTATGCAAAGTGTGTTTCTTTTCATATAAGAGTGTTTATTTTCTTGCAGGTGTGTTTCTTTTCATGTAATTGTGTTTCTTTTATTAAAAAATGTAGTTGCTTTAATTAATTGATTTTCATAGTTAAGACTTCAGTCATTTTTGGGTGTTGTAAGAGCCTCGTGTACTAATCCACTTGTGAGCAGGAGCTCTTGACCTACCAAGGAAATCAAATTTTCCTAAAGAACTCATTGAGTGTAGGAAAGCATGCCAGTATATATATTTTATTATATCCATGTGATCAATTTGTGTCTCTCACTATCATTGAAACCTACAATAAAATCCCCATAACATTTCAACAAAATCGCATTTCATTTCTCTGTAAAAGATTACAATTTTAGGGCTCATCCAACACTAGATTTTCTTTCGTGACCATTTTCACTTGCAAAAACAAATCCAAAGCTTTTTCTATGCCATTGTTCTATTTCTCAACCACACCAACTCTTAAATTGAATTCATTAATTTATATAGATTCAAGTTCATGTAGTGTGGACCCATCGTGGTGAAGAGAAGTGTAGTCAGGTTTTTCTCTAACCAATCATGTATGCTTGTGGACCCATCATGTCAATAAGGAAGGGGTTGGATTTCCCAACACGCATCCTCTACCCAACATTTTCATCGTGTCATGCTAATCAACGAATTCATTCTCCAACTTTTCATGTTTTCTCTTTTTCCCTCCAATGCATCATTAGCACCATCTTTTCAAAATTGATTTACAAATTTGTGGACCCATCAAAAGATGATGTGGCAGGGCATAAGTGAAGTGGTTATCAGATAACCAATAGTTTGGTTCCGATAGTAGAGAAGGTTGTGATGATTTTCCAAGTGCAACACCGATCCTTGATGAGAATAACCATTTCATCATAATGCTAAAAAAATACCATATTCTTGTTTCCTTCTTTGACTGGCTAAGATAGTCAAACGATGAACTAACATATAGGATTGCATCCTATATGTTTCCTAGTAGTAACTCGGTAGTTCCGATAGTTGTGCATTATTTCATATCTTTCATGCATTCTTCTACTCCCATGCTTGCAGATAATGGAACTAGCAATTGTAAAGACTTCCTATAGACATCTCACTTTCCTCTTATCTTGGCATTAATGGCATCGCACTTCAAATTCCTTGACATCAATGACAACCATACTTCAAAGGTATAAGGGTAAGTGCAAGCTAATGAGGGTCACTTTTGGCACATTAGATGCAATAGAAAACTGAAAAATCAGTCATCCCTCAACTTACTAGGATTTTTTGAGATACTTACGCAAAATATCTTGCATTGAGTAAAAAAGATGAAATGTAGGAAATTGAATCACGTTTCCGAATATATAACTTTTATGTATTGAAAATTTGCATAGCTATGTCAAGTTTCATTTTTCTTAATAGACACTTTTTATTTTTCAGGCAAATGAGAAGGTATATGTTTTTGTGTGTGCAGCCTTTGAGGGCCTAAATGATGGAATCAAGCTACAAAAATGGACATGCATGTAGAGAACATATAGAACTTGTCCGCCATTATTTTTTGAAAATTTAATTTGTAATTTTATAATTTTTTTATAATTGTCTAAGTCTTCAAACCTCGAAAATAGTCCCTCTTTTGTGGGTGCAGTCTTTGAAGGTCTTAATGCAAAAATCTTGAAATGGGTTTTTCATAGAACGTGGAGGTTAGTGTCCTCTTGTGCACCATACAATTTCTTTTTGAAATGATCAAGAATTGAAAAATTTATGGAAGAAACACTAACAATGGGTTTCACGAGTTAAGGAGGTAGGACACAAAATAAATTGAAAGAAAATAGGAAAAATTAATATTTTTAAATAAAAGTTACATATTTGGAATCTGCAGAAAAAATGCTATTTGTGTTTAAGATTTCGTCAATGACTGTGTGTAGTATACTGTAACGAGTGGCTAAGTATAGGCTTCTCCAGAAACTGGAAGAAATACCCAATTAGCTTTGGTTTATCATTAACATAGCACAGGTTTGGAATTACCGAAGCAAACTCCAAAGCATACACATAGGATTATTGTTGACATTCGAGCAAGTGAGTCAGCTTGGTTTAAGCTCTACAAAACACGAGTGCGTTCTGTTTAAATTCAAAAATATTGTTGCGCTTTTAGAATTCAATAACGCGCACATGTTATATAACTACATAATGCGTACGCGTTATGTAGTGCAAAAATGCGTGCGCGTTATGTAAATCATAAAATATATGTTTAATACTTGAGAGAGAGGGGGTGTGGAAGACTCAAGAGAATTTTTGGTTAATATTTGAGAAGGGGTGGGGAAGGGTCAAGGGAATCTATGGTTAATATTTAATAGGGTTGGGAAAGGGTCAAGGGCTTAGAAGGATGTTGGAAGCTTGAGTGGGGAGAGATGAAGGGAATGAGAACATGATGGGCTACAAAGGGTGAAGGGAAGTGGAGCTTGAGAGAACTATTAGAAGTAGAAGAGGTTCTGAAGAGGTATAGGGTTAGAAGTTGAGAGTGAGACTTGAGTGACAAGGGGGGATGGGTGGAGGCTAGGGGGATGTGAGAGAGAAATAAAGAATACAAGGGGGGGATAGACATAGAGCAAGGGAGGGAGAGGAATAATGGGGAGGAATGGATTTAAAGGGAGTGAGAAATAGATGGGGATAGAACGAAATAACGAGATAGGAAGGGA